>OU015490.1:170466974-170711974 GCA_907164885.2 Dolomedes plantarius
GCAATCCCAATGCCGTTTAGGTGAAAGTTCAGTGACACCCCCTCCCCCCATCAACGTTGGAGGGGAGTCGGGGGGGGGGAGAAGATAAAATGTCCAAAATCACCGAGAATAGTGTCGAATCCATAGTTTTCGGGGTCACTGAGACGAATAGAGACACAACTGATGCCGTTTAAGTGCAAGTTTAGCACCCCCCACCAGCAATGGGGGAGGAGGGGGGAAGAGGAAGAATGAAATGTCCAAAATGTCCGAGAGTAGTGTCGAATCCATTGTTTTCCATATATATATACATTATATATATATATATATATATATATATATATATATATATATATATATATATATATATATATATACCCAACAAACACAGGACTGACGGCAGCTTATCGGGCCAGTGCTGGAAGCGCCGGTAGAACGACAAGTACGGGAGAAATTTTCTGGGCCGTTCGCGGGTTGTTTACGAACCTTCGAAGGGGAACGCTTTGCTGTTTACGTGTTTCAGGGCCTGTGATGGGTTGATATGAACCGCGCCGATACCGACATGGCTCCATCGTACCTTAATCGGCCGTCCGATTCGTAGCCATAAGTAGCAGAAATCTGTATCAGAATTATGGATTTGAAAGGGAAGGTGATGATTAAACAAAAGATAGTTTTCAGAGAAATAGCTCTTATTTCTGTGTAACCTCTTTTACGAGGAAAATTCACATAACATTCTTGGTATGTAAAGATTATATTATGTGAGAAGTGTAAGGTAATCAAAAAGTAGTTTCATTGTTAATTTTTTATCTATTACTGGAGAAATTTTAAAAATATCTACTTAAAAATGGAGCCTTGTTGCACCACTCTTTATTTAAAAGAGAGGAATTAGTGGTGTCTATCTTATTTTACTACTCATTTATTTTTAGCGGTGGATGTCACACATTTACGTAGCAACTTCCACAATGAATTTCCTAGTAAATATTAAAGATAATTTTTCTTAATCAAACTCTTCTCTTTTTGTTTTTACCTGCACTGCAAAAATAAAATGCTATTTAGTGCATGTAACCAAATTATAATTGTACCTAAAATGTACAAGAAAGTGCCTCAGCTACCAAAATATATTTGCAGTTGTTAATTTTCAAGCACATATTTCAGACGGGTATGATTTTGATTTTGAAACGGATATAGACGTAGATCTCCAATGTGGGGAGAGGTTCCATATTTATGCCCTCTACTTCTGAAAATAGTTCTTATTTTGTGGAGCTCGTCTAACACCATTGGTAGCAAGAATTGTTAGTAAAAGATATAGAAAAGAGATAGCATGTTCCTGGAATTTCTGCAGTCAGAGAGAGTTTGCAAGAGAGTTTAAAAATGTTAACATTTGTAAACAAAATATTTTTTCTTATAGGTTATATTGCCATAAATAGCCTATGTATTAATATTTTTTTACGACATTTAAAATTTTTTTTGCCGTCGACTAACATCTACATGTTAATTACATATATTTTTTTAATTAACATGAAGGAAATAATCTAAGAACTTCAGCTTGCCAGCCTTGAAGCAGGGGAAAGAGAGGAAAAAAATGCCAGCCGCGGGACTCGATCCCGCCACCGCTAGGTTACAAACCCAGAGCGCTACCACCCATGCTACGAACCACTCAAGAAAAATGTGTGAATTACCGATAACAAACCAGAGCATGTTGGCGGTTTCAAGATAATCTTCGTGCATGTTTGCTAGGGTGGAACGAAAAAACTTTTTTTTTAATTTAAATATGCTATAGTTTTCAAAAGTTGCCTCTTGAGATTAGAATAAAGAATATAAAATAAAATTTTATTGTTCTACTAAAATCTTTTCAAGTACCGCAAAGTGCTTCAAAATGGATATTTTTATGAAAAAGTGATAAAATTTGTATTTTTTTATTTCTTTTATAGTATATTAAAATAATATATATATATACATATATATATTGTAAATAAAATATTCAAAATACGATATTTTTACAGGAAACTTACAATTCTAAGTATTTCTAACTGTTAAATGCCATTACAGAACAACTGATTTTGTAGAATTTCGCGATTTTCATCATATTAATTTTACAGTAGCATATCTTAATAATATACAATTGAATGAAAGAAAAACAATTTTTAATTAACGGGCATTAGTTAAAATAAACAAATCTCACTTATTTAGAAAAATATTAATAGTGATTAATGTCTTTAAAAGCAAAACGTTATTTTGAAAAAAACATTTATGTTTTTCAAAAGTCCATAGTAATCACACATGGTTTCCATTGCTTATTTCACTGACACATTGAATTGTTTTTTTGTTTGAAATTTTGGCATTTTCTTTTGAGATTGTATTTTTGTTTTTATCAATGCATCTCTTGCAGAAGTGTCACGAACGGACAACTCGGTATAGAATTTAACAATCCTTTCTTTCTGTTTGTGTGTGACATGGAAAATTATTGAAGTCAATACGTTGACTCTCGTGATCAGATTCTTTTGCTTTCTTTATAAACGGCTTTAGTTTGTCATCAGAAATATGGCTCTTCATAGGAAGTCCTGTTACTTTAGCATCATTCCATTCAATCATGTCAGTATAATACTTGGTATCTAAATTTATATGTTGGTTTAAAAACTTTCTGATGTCCCCTTCAATTTTAGCCTTTGTGTTTAGAATCAGACTTAATCCAAGCTCTCTTATGTGACTGCGATCATCTGATATCATACAAAGGAGGAGATTTTCAGAAGCAGCAAAGTATGCATTTCTTTGAATAACTGGGTGAATTAAATTTTTAAGAGTCTGATGGAGGTAACGTGAATAGCTTGCAAGTTTCCACAGGTGCTTTGATCCATGGATACAAGATGCTTTCAGCTTTAGGTTAAACCAAACAGCTGCATAAACTTTCAAAATGTACTCAGTCAGTATTCGGAGATTTTTTGCAGGATATTCTGTTCCCGCATACAAGGGAAGTATTCTGTTTGCTAATCTATTCCATCTTGAATGACAAAGTTTTCCTGGTTTTCTCATGGACAAATCAGAAGAACACCTCCCAACACAGATTGCATTACTCATTTCTAACAAATATTTTAGGTCCACACGTAAATCTTCCTTAATTTCTAGTAACGGAATGTCATTTTCAATAGGTGCAAATTCGATGACTGGTAGTTCATAGCAGTTTTCTAGTAGTTTACCTACACTGCTGGCCACCCAAATTGCAACACCAAGAAAGACAAGAGATATCACAACAAAATTTATTTTGTAGATAACATGTTGACCAAGTATCAAATGATTAAATTTATAGACTTCTGTGAAGTGTGGTTCCTGCCAAAATCAGTAGCCAGAGTAGCCGCCATTGTTGGAGATCACCGCTGCCACACGCCTCGGCATTGATTCAAAGAGACTTTGGATGAGTTCTTGGGATACAGCAGACCAAGCAGCTTCCACACGTTGCCAAAGTTGATCTGCTGTGGCAGCTGGGGATGGAATCTGGGTCAAACGTAGAGCAACCATGGACCACATGTTTTCTATCGGCGAAAGATCCGGAGAGCGAGGCGGCCAGGGAAGCAATTCAATCTGGCGATTGACAAAGAACCGTTGGACAATGCGTGCCACGTGTGGTCGCGCATTATCCTGTTGAAATATGGCTGTGGGCAAGCCCTGAAGGTAAGGAAGGACAACTGGCTCCAACACCTCGGAGATGTAGCGCTGGCTGTTTAAAGTACCGGCAATGCGTACTAGAGGTGTGCGAGAGTGATATCCAATACCGCCCCATACCATAAAACCCGGTGCAGGACCAGTGTGGCGGTGCATAACGCAGCTGTTCAGCATCCTCTCTTCACGGTGTCTCCAGACTCGAATGCGACCATCGTGGTGTTGCAGACAGAAGCGTGACTCGTCAGTAAAGACAATTTCATTCCATTCTGCCGTCCACATCCTTCTGTCATCGCACCATTGGCGGCGGAGATGTCTGTGTTTCTGCGTCAAGGGTAGACAAAGCAATGGACGTCTTGCGGACAGACCACTCTGCTGTAAACGGCGTCGAATGGTACGCACAGACACTGGATGATGCGTTACAGACTGCATGTGCTGTGCTATGGTTCGATATGTCACTGAGCGATCCGTCACTGCCATGCGCACAATTTGCCTGTCATCACGTGAAGTGGTGCACTGAGGTGGATGCGATCGAACACGCCAGTCCGTCGTACCCTCCTGCATCCAACGATCACATATCCGCATTACAGTTGTTTGGTTTCGTCCAACACGACTACCGATTTCCCTGAAAGATAATCCACAATCTCGGTAGGCCACTATCCTTCCTCTGTCGAACTCGATACTTGATCAAAAGATGATCGCTGTTTTCGACGAGGCATAATTGATCGTTTTTAGAGAAAACCACAAGAAAAACACAATTTCCGAACTTGAAATCGTCGAAATCTCCAAGCCTTAAATAGCGCTTTGAAGTGGCGTCACAGGCGCGCGTGATGTGCGTCTGCGCTGAAATTCTAATCATTTGCATATCTCACCTCCGCTAATGCATGCTGTAAATTTCATGTTATTTGCATGTTTCCTTCAGGGTGTTGCATTTACAGTGGCCAGCAGTGTATTTCTCCTCCAAATTCATTTGGACCTTTAATTAGGATGTAGGGGCAGTTCATTTACTTGAAATAGACAAATCAACCACTGCAGTGGCCTTCTTAATTCCTTTTCCAATAAAGGAATCGCACCATTATTCAATCCAGTGTTCAAGCCAGTTCCATCACATCCAATTACAGTAATTTTTAAGTGTTGGTTGTTGCCGTTGAAAGTGCTATTATGCCATCTTTTATACCTTATCCAGTGACAAAAATCTGCTTCAGAAAATTCCTCCTTTGTATGATATCAGATGATCGCAGTTATGTAAGAGAGCTTGGATTACGTAGGATTCTAAAAGCAAGGACTGCAAATGAAGGAAAGTTTTTAATTCAACGTATAAACTTTGATGCCAAGGATTTTATTGATATGATTGAATGGAATGATGTTAAAGTAACAGGATCTCCTATGAAGAGGCATTTCTGATGAAAAACTAAAGCAGTTTATAAAGGAACCTATCACGAGAGTCAACGTATTGACTTCAATAATTTTCCATGTCACACTGAAGCAGTAGAAGGGATTGTTAAATTAGTTAGCGAGTCATCGTTGTCCGTTCGGGGCACTTCTGCGAGACATGCATTGATAAAAACAAAATTACATTAATACCAAAATTTGAAACAAAAAGAAAAAAAATTCAATGTGTCAGTGAAACAAGTGATGGAAACCATGTGTGATTACTATGGACTTTTGAAAAACATGAATGTTTTTGTGTACTACAAAGGATAAGGAACCAAAACAAAACAAAACAACAATATAAACTTGAAAACGACAATATAAACTAGAAACAGAATAAACTTGAAAAATATACAAGAACTAAATAGCTGTGATTTGTTTGTTTTAACTATGGTCCGTTAATTAAACATTGTTTTTCTTTCATTCCAATGTGTATAAGAATATGCTACTGTAAAATTAATATGATGAAAATGAGATGTATTTCATTATTATTTGAATTCTTTAAACTGTAAATACTGTTCATATGACTAAGATTTCTTATAATTACAAACTAACAAAAATTTTGACATTGTAAGAGTAGCTCAGTGGTTTGATATAAAAAAGGGGGGTCGTCGTCTGTGTTTTTAGCTTCTCATAAGCTTATGAAAACAGAAAAAAATGCTTCAGCTATCGAATTTGATATTTGGTTTAAATTCGCCGCCATTTTTGAAAGATCGGGGAAGAAAGGCAGGACTTCGGATGAATGGCAGCTACGTGGACCAATGAACGACGTAGAGAACAACGATTTTGCACGGGTTGCCACTTTAAAGCGTGACGTAGTTAGGGTAGCTTCACTCATAATGGGTGCCTCTTAAAAGAAGTTACCTCCAGCTTAAGAGTAAGTAACATTGTTTATTGTTTAGAGATTTGTGATTAAACTAATTGCAGTTATTTAAAATAAATTATTGTTTTTAATTTTCAACGTTTCAAATTTAATGCATATATTGATGTAAAAGAATGGGTAGGATTAACTGAGTTGATCTTAAATGTCTTGCCTACAGTTAGTAAAGGATATAAAAGTTAAATTAATGTAATTGAATGTTATACAAATTCCAGAAACTTCATTCTAACACTGTTTAATTTAGATATACATTTATGCAAATTCTTTTGTATTTAAATGAAATATGTAATTTTATTTTGTAGTAAAGTAAATATCTTTTTGTTTGTATTTAACTTCGTAGATAAGATCAACAAAACATCAGCCTGGCTTAAAGGATTGTGGAAAGCATCAAAAGGTAACGTGCTATTCTAAAACTTAATATTGTGGCATTTGTTAAGAATTGTAAGATTTCAAAATTTAATAATTATAAATTTCCTTGCAAAACAAATAAGATAAATAATATGTTAAGCATTTTAAAAGAATTTGGATTAAATGAAAACAGTAATGAGTGATGGTGAAAATGTATTAAATGTGGTAATTGAATTGCTTGATGTTCTACGACATAAAATTTCTGATCATCCAAATACAATAATTGACTTCTTGACTGAACAACTGACTTTATTATTAACCAAAAAAAAAAGCCTTTCATTATAGTTCTGAATCAATGATATTTTGTAGTATATTATATAGTAAATATTTGAATGTTTAGAATAATTATGTCTATCAAAGTATTCTCTTTAAGCATACAGACTTCGTTCCTTTCCCAACCTCCAGTCAACCAGAGCAGGAAATTATATAAAAAAGAAAGTTAATATTTTTCTTCAAAATTTTTACTTCTAAACTTCTTTTGCATATGTTCAACTTCATGCTATAATTTTTAAAAATTCTAACAGAAGTTTATTGATTTTATACTTATAGATCAGATATCTGATATGCATATTTTTAACACAACATACTATATAATTCTGATTTATGCTCAATCATGCAGTCTGTATGAGTGCAGAAAAGAAGCAACTGGAAAAAAAGTCATGCACTTATCAGCATACATCTGAATATTAATGTTTATAGTTGTTTTTATTTTTTAGTATTGCATAATCATATGTATATAAATATATGCAGAAAGTTATTATATTTTTCATTCCTAAGTTATTAAATTGCTGGTCATCATGCATTTATATAATTTAATTTGTCAGTTTCAACTTTAAAATCTTGTATAATCTGACGAGGAGAACCTTTATTTAGATAACATCATGTGTGCTAGATTTTTATTAAAACTTTAGGTAAACTTTTGCATTCTGTGTGTGTCATTAAAAATTTGAGAATGTCCTCAATAACTTATTTATAAGCTATTTGTTTTCAAGACTTTTAGAGAGTATTTAGTTGTCATGTTGTGTAAAATAAATAAGAACTTACTGGCCCAAAGAATAGACGCCCCCCCCCCCCCCCCCAACTTAACTTGAAATAAATTAAAACGTTAATAGAAGTTCGGTTAAATCAGAAAATTGTAGAAAACTTTTAAGAAAGTTGGTTTTTTCCCGTTTTTTTCAAACTGTGAAACTGAAAATACCGATTATGTCTTTAGCCCTAACATAGTTTTTAACAATATGATCCATAACAAAAATTCGATGCTACATTTTTTTCTTCTTTTATTTATATTACATTTATTTTTCTCATTGTATAACTTTTTGAATACTACTCAAACATCAATTCTATTGTTACTCAATTTCAAAAAATCATAATATTTCAAATTTTAAGGATCGACCTTTTTTATTTCACTGATAAGCAAATTTATAATGAACTCTGCTTTTCAATGCTTCTTGGTATCACAAATGACTCTAATTTTTATTATGGCATTATAAGAAAATATTGGTTTCTTTACAGAATTCTAAAACTGGAATCCATCTTCACCTAATTGTGATTTCCATGAAAAGATTCCACAACTCACTTGGCAGTGTGCTCGATTAATAATCTGTAAGTTGATTTTAACCTCACTGAACTCATTTTTTTTTATTCTGTAGATATCCTTTTTTTTTCAGCAGTGAACTTGTGGGCAAAATCACAAGGTTGTGAATATATTTTTTTTTAATTTATTTTTTGTACTTAAATTTGAATTTTTCTATGAAAAACCATAAAAAATATTTTTATTACATAATTCTTAATTAATAAACAACTCAAATTTTCAAATTTATCTTTGTATATTATATATGCTAATCCGAACATTCTCATAAACTTTGGTTGCAGTAATTTGTGGATTGATATTGATTTCCTTTATTCATTATATTTTTAACTGGCAAGCCTGTTATTAAAGTATTAGGTATGTCCGAAAGTGCAGTTCAGGGACTTCAGTTAACCATGACTCTTGTGAAAGTCTTTTATCATAACTGCTTACCAAAAAAATTTTTATATTATAAAGATATAAAATGCCAAGGGTTATTTTACTCTTGATAGTTAATGTTAAAAAATTTTTAAATTTAATTATCAGAATTTCATGAGAAGTAGTTAGGGGTTCATTCATAATTCCTTACAGAAGTAATAATAATAATAATAATGCTTATAGATGTATTAGATCATTCGTTGATGAGCTAATAGGTAGTTGAATGTCATTTGGAATACTAACTTCTGCCTAGTATTTAATTTTTTTATTATTTCATTGTCAAATTTTGGTGGAGATCTGTCACATAAAATATATTTTTGTGAGCAGCTGTTATTATAAAGTGTAAGGATAAGGGCAGTAAAAAAATATTCCAAAATATATTATTTAGGTTCAGTTAATTATTAAACAATTGTTGACTATAATAAGGTTATGTTTGCAAGTGTGTAGGTTTTTTTTTTATGGTGTATTATTTGGTTTATCTAACTTAAGTTGAAAAATGATGCAAGCATACAAAGATTGACTGGCTGTCAATGTTGAGTGCAGTAGCATAGATTATTTTACAAAGTGCAATAAAATACTTTTAACATTTCAAACCGAACTTCTAACCAGAATTAAAAAAAAAATTTAATAAAACTTTTAAAATTGAAAATATTTTCATGGATCTAAAGAATGGAACATAACACCTGTATTGTCAACTAAGTCATGGATAAAAGATGCAGCCCTAAAAGCAAAAGGCCTGGTTTCTGTATACTTTTATAATAATCATGTTACAACAGTATACAGAAACCAGGCTTTTTGCTTTTAGAACTGAATCGTTTATCCATGAATTTGTTGACTATACGGGTTTTCTATTCCATTGTTAAGATCTGTGAAAAATACTCTCATTAGCAAAATATTTTAAAAAAATTTTAAATTTGGGTTAGAAGCTTGGTTCAAAAAGTCTAAGTGTTTCTTCACGCTTTATAATATAATCTATGCCATTTCACTCAACATTGACAGCTAGTCAATATTACCCACCTCATTTTTCAAATTAACCTAGACTAATCAAACAATATATCATAACAATTGTTTAGTAATTACTGAATCTAAATAGTATATTTTGAATAATTTCTTACTGTGGTTATCCCTAATAACAGCTGCTCGCAAATAAAAAATATTTTATACACAGATCTCCACCATAATTTGACAATTAAGTAACAAAAGATATGCTCTATTAAATTACTATGCAGAAGTTTTATCCCAGAGTACTTTCTACCACATTTTTTGTAAAACCAATTACTGTGAAAGCTACATCATATAATAAATGTTTACTTTATTCATTATTATAGTAATAGATTAGTTGTTAAAGAGTATTCACCCTTTTCACTAAATTTCTGAGTACAGTAAGACATTCAATCCTGTTAATTAAATGATTAGTTATTACAGATATAAATAAAATAGATTAGAATGCCTTGATAGAGTACAATAATTGAAAGCTGACTTGTTTAGAATGACAACAAAATTTTCTCTTCACTATCGAGAATCACTCTCACATTGAAAGTAAAGAAACACAAGAATGAAGATTGAATACTAAATAAAATGTTAGCATCTTAAATTTCTAAATCTGACCCAGCATCTGTATTAATGCTCTCTATGGCATGTTGTAATCAAATTTAGAAATTTAAGATTTTGTATGCTAATGTTTTACTTAGCATTCAATCTTTATTCTTGTGTTTCTCTACTTTCAACAGCATTATTGTCAATAGTGAAGAGGAAATTTTGGTGTCATTCTAGACAAGTCTCTGATTCAGCTTTCAGTGTTGAGCTGAAATTATGCTCAACATTAAAAACTTATTATTGTACTCTTATCAAGGCAATCTACTCTATTTTATTTATATCTATAATAACAAATTAATCGACATGGTTGGATTTTCTACTGTACAGAGAGAAATTTAGTGAAAAGGGGAATTCTCTTTAAAAAATATTTTATAACTATTTTCTATTAGTATATTTATTTAATCAAGTAAATATTTATTACATGATGTAGTTTTCACAGTATGTAATTGGTTTTACAAAAAAATGTGGTAGGAATTTACTTCTTGGAAGTAGTTATCAATAAAATGACAACAGATTTAAAACTGCACTCATGTGTTGGGTGCTGTTTTATATCAAGTTTTTTTAAACCCCTGTCTCAGAATTTATATTTCCTAATTGGATTTATTTAATTCTACTTTATCAACAATGAATTTTTTCAACTACTTTCAACAATCAACTATTTTTACAACAATAAATTACCCTTTAATGTACAAAACTATGCAAAAAATAATTTTCTTATCTGCAGAGCATTTACTAACTCTACATCAAAAAATAATTTAAATAAATTCTTCTTTTGTTTCATAAATTATATCAGGGGATGGGAGTCATTTTCCTTTCACATAAATTTATGAACTGATTTTCTCTTTCTTTTTTTTTCCCTAGATGCTGTAAAGATGGAGTCAGAGGCACAGCGAAAGGATCCTGTTTCGTAGAACAAATTGTGTAAATGTGCTATGTACTTTCTAAATAAACTATTTTTTACTTTAAACCAGCTCTTTTCTGTATTTAAAAACATGTGTTTCTATAATTATCTTTTGTTTTGCATAGTTTTATGAATTAAAGAGTAATTCATTAAATTCTTATACGTCATTTTTAAAAAATATTTTCTTTTATATTATATTGGACATTCAATATCCAACACTTGATAGTACTATTTTTGAGAAATATTACTATCATAGTACTATTTTGTATAATAGAAATATTACTATCAACTCTGTAGAAATATTACTATCATAGAAATATTTCTCAAAAATAGTACTATCAAGTGTTGGATATTGAATGTCCAATATAATATAAAAGAAAATATTTTTTAAAAATGACTTATAAGAATTTAATGAATTACTCTTTAATTCACAAAACTATGCAAAAAATAATTTTCTTATCTGTAGAGCATTTATTAACTCTACACCAAAAAATAATTTAAATAAATTCTGAGCAAGTTTTCATGAGCTCACAAAGATGGGTTTCATCATACACACTACACATTAGTCAAGTTTTGAAAATGAAGGTATCAAATTTGTTTATAAATTTATCAAATTATGTTAATAAATTTTATACTGGGGAAGTACAAATTTTTGGGTTAATTATTAAAGTAGTACTGTTTTACATACTATAATCTCATTCTAAGTTAAAAAAACAAACAAACGGGAACCTTAGATCGAATGGAAAGATGATTTAGCTTTAATGGTTGGTATTAATGTTATCTTAACTTTCAAATTTGGGTAAATGTATCTTAATACAAAAGGAGGTTTTGTTCTAACAAGTAAACTTGTGATTCAAATGAAAATTTTTAGGTAATAACAAAGATCAGTATTTGGTAATACCTAAAAATACATAAGGCAAAACTGGCAAGAATACTAGAAATATGAAGGCAAAAAAAAATAATAAAAGTGAAAGGGTTGATATCAGAGGTTATTCGTCAATGTATTAAATAAAAATAAGCATATAAACGAAAGGGTCCTACGCAAAACTTTAAAAAAATGCCGGCGGTCCGATTCTGGTAGAATGCTGGCATGATGCCCGGACCTACGGCACATTGCTGTTTACGAGATGGGTAGATGACGGTATGTCGACACCAATTATTGCTCCCGTAACCGGCCCGTCAACCTCCGGTTACGTTCCGGCTATCTGTCCGCATCGATGGCTTAATCGCGGCTGCCTAACGGTTCGTAGTCGGATGAACGATGGCTCGAATCCTACCGGAAGCGGCCCAGAAGTCGACGGGGTAGTCGCGGGCGAGAGGACACAGCCGTGACGGAAACGATACTGACCTAATGCGCCGGCCCGGCAGTGGTGAAATCGGCTGGCCGGAATCTTCCGACCCCGGCCCGATGCCTCTGTGTTTGTTGGGTATATAAATATATATATATATATATATATGTGTGGGGGGGGGGGAAGGAAACGCCCTCTGGAGCTGTCTGCTGACACCCGCCGCCTTTGACTGTAACCTTGCCAGAGCGAGATAAGCGGTTGTGTATATAAGCCCGGCCACACACCGAATGCAACAAAACATTGCGCACCGTTTCTGTTGCTAGACGTTGCGCAACCAAAATGTTTTATAGGGGAAAATGGTGATACATTTTGATTCGCCACGCTAGGTTGATTTGATATTTCATCAGAAGTAAGAACACGGGAGTTGAAGAGGTCTGCAGTATTTTGTTCTTTGTTGAGGGAAGTGTTCAGTTTTGGGAAAGTAGTTTGGTCATAATTGTGGGTGATATGGCAAGTGAGGAAGTAGAAGTAGCTATTCTTTTGTGGCAATTAATAAAATGTTTGGATGGAAAACCAGAAAGAAGCTGTTGGATTCATCCAATCAATTTTTTTATTGATGGAATAAGTAATAAGCGTACCAAAATGTTTTATCGTGGTTATAAAACGTTTTTAATGTTTTATACGTCTAGCAACAGAAATAAAAAAATTGATTAGAATTAGCGAATATTAGACACATTGGCAGTTTTATTAAAGAACTTAGAAATGCCCCAGATAAGTTTTACAATTATTGTAGGTTAAGCATACCTACGATTGATTATCTCTTGGGACTTGTTGAAGACAAGATTCGGAAAAAGAACACCAACTACCGGAAGAGTATACGTCCAGAAGAAAGGCTTTTAATAACATTACGGAATAACTTTTAATAACATTGTTGAATAACAAAAGATTTTGTTTTGTAAACGTATTAATATAAAGAGCAGTAACAAAAGAAAGACAAATATGTAGTTAAGTATCTACTTTTAAATGTAAGAAAAACATATCTTATAAAATATTTTAAAAAATCAATAAAAAAAACAACTTAAAAGCAATTTATTTTCTCCTTGTACCAATTTTGCCGCTCTGGACAGATGCCCTGCTTGCGCCTCCCTAGATCTGGCCTTGGGTGACACAACGCTGTTTTTCTTTCTTACCAATATCTTAAAAAAATGGGGGTGTCTGGATTACTTGAGGGCAAGGTTTATTCGATTAAATGTGATAAATTGGTGTGGTACATACTTGGAATATTCAATTCCTCAGCTATATCTTGCCAAATTTTATTTATTACATCTTGGTTGTGGTTGTCCTTTGCTCTAAAATCATAAATTTCTGGCCTTGCGTGGACAAGAATTATCAACTTGTCAGCATCAACCTCCATCTCTTTTTATTATAATAATGCAAAAATCCTCAACACGGAGCATTAAGGGGACAGTGGACTTTCAAAATTGTGAAATTTGTCCGAAAATTCGATTTTTTTTCATTTTATTGAATTGTGAAACTACGGACGACTAGGAATGTGTTGCAAAAAGAATTTTTAATTTCTGTGATTACTTTCCTAGCTATAGGCATTTGTATTTAATTTATAGATTATGTGGTTACTAATAGAAATAACTTAAATGAGTTTTTCTCAAAATAAAAATTTTCATGTCATGCGAATATTCAAACTGCTCCAGGCGCATTTCTAATTATCGTATTGCTTTGAAATTTAAGTTTTATATACTTAACTGTATATCAAATAAATTTTATTGAAAAAAATTATGCTTCGTAGTTCAGAATTTCTAAATTTTGTACTTGAAAAGACTATTTATAGGTGTTTTGCGTAATAAAATGGGTGTTTTCACTATTATTATTTTTTCTCTTTATATTTTTAATGAACGCTTAAAATAAGCAATAAGTTTCATTGTTAGTTCTATAAGGTATCATGTAAATAAAAATTACCGTATTATATGTAAAAGAAATACCCATGGAACATTTTTAATTAGGCTAATTTTTGATATAATTAATAATTCATAATTCATAAATTATTAATATTTCATCTTTAAATTTTAACCACTTTTACATATCTATGGTAATAATCACATATTCAAATTTCAAGCAAATCCATTCAAAACAATAAAAGTTAGGTTTGTAGGTCCACTGTCCCCTTAATGAAAATAAAATGCGCGTGTTCCCGCACATGCGCAGATGAAATTTTTCACCAGCTGTGTGTCGAGAAACATCGGTCAAAGAAGCATACACTTTTGTTGCAGCAACGTTTCCGAAATGACGCGACGTGTATCAAAACAATGTTGCATCCGGTGCAGGCCCTGATTTTCCATTAGGCCCAGTAGGCCCGGGCCTAGGGGCCCCCAAAAATTTTTATTTAAATAGAAATGTATAATTAAATGTATAATAAAATGTATAATTCATCATATGTATAGTGTATATAAGGGATTAATAAGTTTTTCTGGTTGCATTGTATTGGTGTTCTAATGATGAAGGTAATATGTTGTATTGCTTTTTGTTATTTGGTAATGTTCTAGGCTTCAACGCTTCAAATAGCCAATTCTTGGTAAAATAGTACTTTCACAATGATTTTTTGTGTGTCAATTTTGGAAATTTTATGTCCACATCAGTGTAAGGGGGCCCCCATCCCTAATTGTGCCTATAGTCAAGAATTTTCTAAATCGGGCCCTGATCCGGTGTGTGGCACTCCCCTTTGATTACATTGCAGACGATGCGTCCGATACAGAAAGCTAGAAACAGAAACGTTGCGCAATGTTTTGTTGCATTCGGTGTGTGGCCAGGCTAAGATGTGTCTGCGCGGCATACAGAAGAATACGAGGCGAAGACGAGTAATGACGCCATTTTAATGTAAAAAACGTGTTTTACCTTCATATGGCGGAGAGACTTCTGTTTTATCCTGTAAACGACTATTCAACGACGCATTTTAAATTGTTTTAGTGTAAAGTAGCTATTAGGTGTTATTCGTCAAATGTATTGTCTCGTGTAAATAATAACAATCGTATTTGTGTAGCAGTATTCTTTTCATTAGAGTGAAATTGCTGATGATCCCCTAAAACCACTAGACACCAAACTTTCCTTACACACACACACACACATATATATAATATATATATATATATATATATATATATATATATTATATATATATATGTGTGTGAATTCTTCTCTTGTTGCAACACGGATGAGGCGCCACTTGAGCAAACGAGTTGCAACTCAACCGCTGGTGCTGAGTGGACGGAGACAATGGAACGTCCGCTATGTTTACTTTCGCGGAGTGCAAGCGGCACGCTGTGTTTTTACTTTTACTAAGTGCAGACAGCATGCTGTATTATCTTGTTCACGCTACACGAGCGTTAATGTCGTGTCAGACAGGCACTGACATTCTGTGTTTTCTTATTGTGATAATCTGTTGTGACCATAAGTTGTAATTGGTTTGTGTTAGATTAAATATTAGTCAAAAATACGTGTTATTGCATTTTGATATTTCAACCGTGGGAATAAATTTCCCACAATTATGGTGCCAGAAGATTTACGGCCCCTATGGATTGGTTTTGAGATATGGACTAGTAGTGAATGAAGAATGCATGTATTTTGTGCGTTAGAGGAAGACCAGCACTTCTGTTTTCGTTTTCGTTTCTGAATAAATATATGGATATGGCTTTTTTGTGAAGACCAGCACTTCTGTGAGTACAAAACATTTCGTTTTCGTTTCTGAATAAATATATGGATATGGCTTTTTTGTTTGGAGCAAGTAAAATTGATTTGTTAACTATAATTGATGAGTTAGGACTAGAAGCAGCAAAGGGTGCTAAAGTCGCTGATTTAATTAGATTCATCACCAATTCAGAAACCTATGATGCGGACTTTAATAAAAATAGATTAGATATTATTATTGCTGAGAGGCTAGAAAAGGTGCAGAAAGAGGTAGCAGATCAGGAGTTTGAATTAAGGAAACTCGGAATTGGAAGCAAATGCTAAAAAAATTAGCGATGTTCTGGTTCCGCCATTTGTTTTTAAGAAACATAATTTGTTGAAATTAATGACACGTTATGATATGTCCGGTGATATAAGTGTTTATTTGAGATTATTTGAAAGGCAGATCAGTCGAATGGAAATTCCTAAAGAAGATTGGGTCACGTATTTACTCCAATTGCTGCCGTTAGAGATTATAAGCATTATTGCTCGAGAACCTGATCCGTCAGCTAATGAGTAAAATCATGTTAAGAAGTTGCTGTTGAAACGCTTTAGGCTCACCCCAGAACAGTTTAGACAAAAATTTGTTCAGCACAAGAAGGAATCGTTTGCCTCCTGGCACGATTTCGCTTTTGAACTTAAAACTTATTTTGAAGAGTGGATTACTGGTTTAGAAGTCGAAACCAGGGTTGCCAAATGTCCCGGATTTTAAGGGACAGTCCCTTATTCGTTGCTAATCGTTTGGAGGTTTTTCGTTGGTTAAATATATTTCAATACTTGAATGCTTCCGCTACCGGACTCCTATGTGAACAGACCCTTGACGAGACGGTTGTCTGTATGCGCCGGGAACCGAACGTCACAACGACAAGTCTCATACGAATGCAGATTAGTGTGTGATAGTGCTGACAGATAGTGGCGTTTGAATTAAGTATTTGTTATAAAACTAACCCCTGAATATGAACAGTGGTAATGGTAAACGTTCAAAATCCAATAGTGATGGGCCGAAAAAAAAGATATGTGTTTTTAGGGATGAATGGATGAAGGACGAAGATTGGCTTAGGCCTAGTCCCAACAAGGGCACGCTGTAGCTATTGTAATAAGGATTTTTCGGTTGCCCGTGGAGGTTGGAGTGACGTAAGTCAACATGCTCAGGGTGCCGAGCATAAGAAAAACAAAACTGTTTCATCTAGCAGCAATCTGTCAAAGTTTTTCACCACTAAAGTTTCCTCTGAAAGTGACAAAATCGGTCTAGTAGAGTTAGCTATTGTTTTTTACACAGTAAAACACAGTATATCATACAATTCAATGGACTGTAGGAACACGCTCATTCAAAAAATTTTATAACTCAAAAGTCACCCCAAAGATTTTCTGTGCACATTATATTATGTACATTGTACAATAATACAATTACAAATTTTACATACACGTCCCTAACACTTTATAAGGTCACTTAGTTATAGTAAACTAATAAAATAAAAATCAGTTTTGTACTATATGCCTAAACAAACTTTAAATTATTTTTGATTTGTAAATTTTCTATGTAATTACATTATTGTTTACTTAACCTAAACTCTGTGTAAGTATCAAAACTTCAACGAAAAATGCATTGAAAATGGCTATTTGAAAGGTTAAAATTTGAAAACTTTCTTGGGAGTACCCTTTCCAGGGAGTGCCTCTGGACCCCTGTTTCCATGGGAGTACTCCATACCCCTCAGTAGTATACTTATCAAAACCCGTCCCTTATTTTCGGTGTTTTTATTTTGCAACCCTGGTCGAAACATTTGAAGATTTGAAGGAACTTTTGGCTGCAGACCAATTAAAGCACCTGCCATCATAGCGATTGGTTGCAGACCAATTGCTATGATGGCAGGTCCTTATAAAGAGCTGTATTAATTTTAATAACCAAAAAGTTGCCCATGCATTGAGAAGGATTTATTTGCTTCATTTAATATTCAATAAGAAAAAAATATGCAATAATTTTAGTAATGATTTAAGTCTTTGTTTTTGCTTGTTTTTTGCATTGAATGAGGTTTGGTTCTATTTACTTAATGTGTTTACAAAATTTGCATCCAACTGATAACAGATGCAACTTGTAAGATCCTTTAATCTTTTTCATTTCATTATAATTGGTTTAAAGTTGTCTAACAGGAAAAGAGATCCTGGGGTATGAAACTTATAATGCGGTTAATTTTCAATCAGAAAATCATAGTACCGGTTTGTCTATTGATTCAGAAGAATTTTATTAGTTAAATATTTTTCCGTTGACGTAGAGTGTTATTATTATGTTGATTTTAATTTATGCTATATGAATCAAGTTTTTAAAAACAAATAAATGCTTTTAGAAAAGATTTGATTTTTAACCCCTGAAAGTTTCTTTGTTCAATAGTAAAACTACAAAGAGATATGAAATTCAAATTTCTTTGCTAAACTATTAACAGAATAAAAAAATTTGAACAACTTCTGACATTCTGTTTTATTTGCAACATTTGGTCCACCTGTGGCCCTTATGCAAGCATTTATTCGGCTTGGCATTGATTAATAGAGGTGGTGGATGTCGTGCCATATTCTGTCCAATTGGCGCTTTAGATCGTCAAAATCCCGAGCTGGTTGGAGGACCCTGCCCATAATGCTCCAAACTTGCTCAATAGGGGAGAGATCCGGCGACCTTGCTTGCCAAGGTAGCGTTGGGCAAGCACGAAGACAAGCAGTAGAAACTCTCGCCGTGTGCGAGCGGGCATTATCTTGCTGAAATATAAGCCCAGGAAGGTGTGATATGAAGGGCAACAAAACGGGCGTAGAATATAGTCGACTTACCGCTGTGCTGTAAGGGTGCCGCGGATGAGAACCAAAGGGGTCTTGCAATGAAATGAAATGGCACCCCAGACCATCACTCCTGGTTGTCGGCCCGTATGGCGGAAGACAGTCAGGTTGGTATCCCACCGCTGTCCGGGGCGTCTCCAGACACGTATTCGCTGGTCATCAAGGCTCAATTCGAAGAGGGAACTCATCACTGAAGACAATGCTACTCCAGCCAGTGATATTCCAGGTCGAATGTGCCCGACACCACTGCAAACAGGCTTGTAGGTGTACAGAGGTCAATAGTAGTCGGCGCGCGAATTTCAAATACGTACATGGATCTTGCAACCGAGGGCGGAGCTAACCGTAACGACCAATGATCGCGAGCGCATGCTTTCTGTTTTCAAAAGCACTTAACGGTTTAATGGCGGATAATGAAAGTTTACCGATTGTCGTTAAAATTGTGTTCTCCACTGTTTTAAATGAAGATAACTTTGAATGTGAAGTAAGAGGGAATATCCAGAATGAAGAATCATTTTCTGCCTGGGGGAAAAATTTTTCGGACTGTTAAACTGACAATTGTTTATATTTCAATCGGGTATTTTTGGAGATGGTCAGAATTTAATTGAACCTTTTCAAAACATATCCAACATATTCTACTTTTTTCAATAGTAATTCTTTTGTAGGTATTACTATTTATGATTGATTGATTTTAGAATGGTTCTTAGTGTTTTCAAATTTCTTGTGGATGCAACATTTCAACATGTAACATCTAATTTTATACAGATAATCAAGAAACGTTTACATTGAAAATTTTCTTCTGCTGCCTAAAATTGTATAATGTTGACAGAAAGTAGCTTTTTATTAAAAAGTACATAAATTCGAAGTCTTTATTAGATATTAAAAAGAGTGTATGTTAAACTCATACCTTCATAAGATGGATTCAAATACACTAAATTTAAAGTCCTTGATTTTTATCATACCAAACAATCCTTCTTTTGCCTCAGATGATTACAATTTGGTGACAGTACAGCATTTTGTAAAAGTTGCATAGATGTTACATCTGTAGATAGAAGACTGTCATGTTGTTGGATACAATGAAGTAGAGCTTTCAGAATCAAATAATGTAAATCGCATCAGTTTGCAATAACTTTCTCCCTGGGCTATGGATACCATTTATGGAATCGTGAGAATGATATGGCGCTGCGTTTTATCAGCAGCTTTTATGCCTAGACGGCTGAGTAGTTTTTAATATTGAAAAGTAACTTTTAAATTATTTTTCTTTAATTGTAACTTATGACGCCCCAAGCGTAAGAAAATCGTTTTCCGTTTCAGTACGATAAAGTGACATTTTCCCGCTGTCATCAGTCAATCTTGTTAGCTAGTACCAATAGCATCTAAGAATTTGACCATTCCTTTGTCAGAATGTCGGATGAAGGGCGTAAAAGATAATTCATGCTGATGACTAAGATCTACTCTTTCTCCGACTTCTTTTCACTGATGGCTTTCTAGAGAGGCCGTACATACTTTGACCATGTTCTGCAAATGAAATCGCATGAGCTATACGGTGGAATTAAAGTTTCAAGTTACCGCAAAAGCAGAGAATGTACACAACCGAGGTGTTGCAGAAAAATAATTTCGCATACAGGTATTCCTCGACTAACGACCGCTCGTGATTACGACCGAAATTTTTATTATTTTTTTTAAACTTATTTTTATCTTTGTCTCAAAAATATTGTTCCTTGAATGTACAGTACATACCTATATGTAATACATGACTATTAAAAACTACATTGGGTAACTTTGTTAAAAAAAAAAAATTTGCCACGTATCTTCTGTCGCAAATTCTGGACCAATGGATTGTACTAACATAATAAGTAGTCATGGCAAAGAATAATTTATACCTTCTAAATAAAGTACAATGTACACTGCTGGCCACTGTAAATGCAACACCCTGAAGGAAACATGCAAATAACATGAAATTTACAACATACATTAGCGGAGGTGAGATATGCAAATGATTAGAATTTCAGCGCAGACGCACATCACGCGCGCCTGTGGCGCCACTTCAAAGCGCTATTTAAGGCTTGGAGATTTCGACGATTTCAAGTTCGGCAATTGTGTTTTTCTTGTGTTTTTTTCAAAAAAACGATCAATTATGCCTCGTCGGAAACAGCGATCATCTTTTGATCAAGTATCCGAGTTCGACAGAGGAAGGATAGTGGCCTACCGAGATTGTGGATTATCTTTCAGGGAAATCGGTAGTCGTGTTGGACGAAACCAAACAACTGTAATGCGGATATGTGATCGTTGGATGCAGGAGAGTACGACGGACCGGCGTGTTCGATGGCATACACCTCAGCGCACCACTTCACATGATGACAGGCAAATTGTACGCATGGCAGTGACGGATCGCTCAGTCACATCACGAACCATAGCACAGCACATGCAGTCTGTAACGCATCATCCAGTGTCTGCGCGTACCATTCGACGCCGTTTACAGCAGAGTGGTCTGTCCGCAAGACGTCCATTGCTTTGTCTACCCTTGACGCAGAACCACAGACGTCTCCGCCGCCAACGGTGCGATGACAGAAGGATGTGGACGGCAGAATGGAATGAAATTGTCTTTACTGACGAGTCACGCTTCTGTCTGCAACACTGCGATGGTCGCATTCGAGTCTGGAGACACCGTGAAGAGAGGATGCTGAACAGCTGCGTTATGCACCGCCACACTGGTCCTGCACCGGGTATTATGGTATGGGGCGGTATTGGATATCACTCTCGCACACCTCTAGTACGCATTGCCGGTACTTTAAACAGCCAGCGCTATATCTCCGAAGTGTTGGAGCCAGTTGTCCTTCCTTACCTTCAGGGCTTGCCCACAGCCATATTTCAACAGGATAATGCGCGACCACACGTGGCACGCATTGTCCAACGGTTCTTCGTCAATCGCCAAATTGAATTGCTTCCCTGGCCACCTCGCTCTCTGGATCTTTCGCCGATAGAAAACATGTGGTCCATGGTTGCTCTACGATTGACCCAGATTCCATCCCCAGCTGCCACAGGAGATCAACTTTGGCAAAGTGTGGAAGCTGCTTGGTCTGCTGTACCCCAAGAACTCATCCAAAGTCTCTTTGAATCAATGCCGAGGCGTGTGGCAGCGGTGATCTCCAACAATGGTGGCTACTCTGGCTACTGATTTTGGCAGGAACCACACTTCACAGAAGTCTATAAATTTAATCATTTGATACTTGTTCAACATGCTGTCTACAAAATAAATTTTGTTGTGATATCTCTTGTCTTTCTTGGTGTTGCAATTTGGGTGGCCAGCAGTGTATTTTAAATTACGTATGTATGTATGTATCAAAGTAAAAATTATATATACACATACAAAAAAAATTGTTTGAAACTCGACTTACGACCAATGTCTAGTCCTTAGTAATCTCGGTCGTAAGTCAAGGAATATCTGTACTCTGAATTCGGCCGTCAGAAAGTGATTGGCGAGTGTCCAGGGCGCTGGGGCTCAGTACCAAAGCCTGTGGATTGGAGCCCCCTGTGGGATGGGTATTAGTAACATTTCGAAATCATATTTAAACTGTAGGTCAAGGTTTAACAATAAAAAAATCCCCAATTAATCTGCTGTGAACTATATTTTTGTCCACTGCATACTGATATTTATTTCAGATACTTGCATTTATTCCCATATTAAGCAAGAAAGCACGTCTCTATAATCCTAGGTTTGACGTCTATGCTGTTTAACCCCTTAACAATCGCATAAATTTCAAGAACACGGTAATTAATGTGCCTATTTTTTCCGTAGGATTCCCTTTATTTCTTGATCTGCCACAAGTAGTTTAAAAATTAAAAAAACCATTCCCAATTACATTTTAAATAGTCTGGTGCTGCCATCTGGTATTTAAAATAAGAAATAAAAAATTTTCAAAGTAAATGAAATGGACTGCTTTAATCTCTTTGCTGCGTTACTTTTAAACACTCCAGCCCGGAAATATCGCGGGCACGCAGTGGCGTACGCAAGGAGGGGGGGGGGGGGGTTGATGGGGGTTATAGCCCCCCCCCCATTGGTTCTGATTACATATATTATTTAATTAGGTTTACGCTTTGCACTGATTGCTCAAAACTACTCTTTCATAGTAATAGTCCTGTCAAATTAGCTCAAAATGGCAACGAATCATGCATTAAATGAAGGGGTTGAGATTTTTTCAGGAATGTGTAGGGTTTGGTCCACTGAACAACGCCTATTAAAGTCCCCTCGATTTCAGGCGCCACGGGGGTGGGGTGAGGGTCAAAAAGGTCACTTTTTTTCAGTTTTGGCGTTTATCTCGAAAACGGTGCGTCGCACAGAAAATTGTCAAATTCAAAAATTAAAGTTTATAAAATTCCCTTCCAAATGGTATACCCATGTTTGTACCCAAGTGTTACCGTTTTCGAGATATAAGCCGTTGAATATGAAAATTTTCGAAAAAAGTGGTAGCTGTTCAGGTATCTCGTCAAACTTCCTCTTCTAACTCTTTCCCCTTCCATTTCTCAGAAAACTCTTGATAGAGAAAGTTGTAGAGCGAAAAATGTCCTTCAAAAATGTATAGAGTTATGCTAATTTATCTTCACCAGGTAAATAGTTAGAGCGTTTTGAAGTTTAGGGGTATTTTTCAACATTTTGCTTGTAAAATGCTCGTCACTCAAGTTTCGTTTCCATGGTCTGTAACTCTCTTAATCACTTTGTATGTTGTTTAATTAGATACGTATAGTATTCATAACCCATATAAATAATAAATTATGTATACTTGTACGTATAATGTATATCTCATAACATACAGAAGAACACTTGCAGTACAAAGGAGGAAGTAAGAAAACAAACCAAAATGTATAAAATTTGTTCATATAAGCAAAAAATGGTTATCAAAAGTAGGTTCAAACAACAGTTACTTACATTAAATATATTATATACAATTTATTTCATCAACTGCTTTCCTTTATATTAAAAGCCATCAATCTGATACTTCGGAAAAAATTTCAAACAAGTCATAGTCTTCACTATCATTTTAGCTTCTGTAGAATGTCCGATTTTTCACGAACTGATTTCCCACAAAGGTGGCATCCCACTATAATGCCACGATCAAAGTCACTAAGCTCATTTGACTTACTCATCGTCTCACAAACGCATAAATATGACCTGACAAACCACTACCAATACTTTTATAGCTTTCGGTTACGCATCAAATTACATCACCTGCTAGATCCACTTCTTTAAAGGGGTGTCCGGATACTTTTGGCCAGATAGTGTATAACGTATTATTGAATATTAAGGAATTATATAAATTATTAAATTTACTTAATGGGGTCAGTACGAGCAAAGAAAAATGAAAGATACTTGTGGTGATTGAGATCATGCTCGTTTGGAGGGGCCTGGAACATGAGCAGAAACATTCCTCAGCTCCAGCAATGTGTCCTGGTGAAGATTTGGAGTCATAAAAGACTTTGGCGATGTTTGTTGTTTCATTGGCATACCGCTGGAAACATTGTACTATTGCTGCTTTGCTTTTACCATAAATCGCTGACGTAGTGTCACATCCTGAGAAACTATGGATGAAGAGAATGTACTGGCTGAATGATAAGACCTGAAGATGTTGTGAAGAGTAGAGCCTGTCTTCTGTGTTATCCCGTCCGGCCTTCATGATTAACACATTCGTGTCTCGTGGGGTGAGTGCCACAAGAAAGACGAGCAGGTCTTACCTATCTACTATCACCACAGTTGAATGAGAGGTGTTTTGCCACCCACCTCTGACAATACTGCAGTCAGCATCTCCTTTGGCTATAGTAGACTGTCTACCTCTTGCACCCGAGGCCTGAACTAACATAGTAATGAGCTTGGTTTTGTTCCTTTCATTGGAAAGGAAGTTTTCTTGATGAACAGTAGCCACCATGTTCTTATTGAAGTCAAAATCCACTGATGTTTTACTTGATGCTCTCCGATGTTTTTCGTCTGTTTCCGTGGAGTTCGTGTCTTCATAACCATCAAAAACCACAGCTGAACTGCTGCCGTAATGGTTGATTATGTACGATGCATATTGATCGCAGATGGAGGTGAAGGTGGTGTTGGTGTTCCACTTTACTCTATGAAGCAGGAAGGCACCATAGATTACCGTGAAACTGTTCTTCCCATTGATCAGTTGATTACATTTTGGGAAAACATCATACAGTGCTGACTTTTTGATTTTTCTCATTATTCCCTCGGCGAATAGAGACATAGGGTATGGGGATATCTCGTACGTTAGCAACTCCTCTACATCCCCTTCTTTCTTCTTGGTGATCAGAGTTCTTTGAAATATCATCAGAGGCTCTACCACCACTACCTCATCATTAACTTTTATCATATTGCTCATCGCATCTAAAGGAACGACTGAGTCCTTCTTGGATTGTTTCACTTCTGAGAAATCCATTCCAACAAAAGTGCTCATTGTGCGGGTTCCAATTTCCAAGGCCTGGTAGCAGTTGACGTTACTTGTTCCAATTACTCCCATTGAAAGTGACATCAAACAATTACGTTCAGCAAAAGGCGGGTGATCAGCCAACTATTGAGCAAGCTTCCTTCTGTATAGATCATCTTTGATTATACGTGATGTTCGAAACTCAACATGTTCTCCTCTTGCAGTATGGACGCCACAAAACACCTCAAGTGAACTACATATTGCTGTAGCTGTGCGTGCTCCCCCAACCCATTTCGCTAACGCCGAATCACTAAAGCCTCGCCCACGTGTTAATTCTCCTTCACTCTTCATGTCACACATGAGTGTCACCTCAATTGCCATGTCAGACCACACACCAGCCATTGGTGTTCCAGTTCTGTTGACAGTGAAGTATCCACGATCTATAAAATCCTGTTTAAGTTGAAGGTGGCGAGTTGTTAGTCCCAGCATGTGTTGTACATATAGGTGAGTACACTTTGCATAATGAAAATTCCCGCTGGCATGGAAGTAAGGTATCATCAGTTGGGCGCATGTCATATGATCTTCCCAGTTGCGGTGTGCTGCAATGAATTTTTTCATCAACACGACCATTTCAAAGTACTGGACCCACAAAAGCTGCTGTTGGCCCATTACCTTTGAGACGTGACAATTCGTTGCTCAGTTTCCACTGAATGCTGGCAAGGGAGGTATTTGTGGAAATGTGTTGTGGAGTAATTTCTACTGAGGTCTGAAGTAACTGAACTACTTCTTCTTTTTCATATGGTGTGATATCTAAATTTTCCAAAATGATCTGAGCTAAAGTGACACTTTTATACATTTTGGTTTGTTTTCTTACTTCCTCCTTTGTACTACAAGTGTTCTTCTGTATATTATGATATGTACATTATACGTACAGGTATACATAATTTATTATTTATATGGGTTATTAATACTATACGTATCTAATTAAACAGCATACAAAGTGATTAAGAGAGTTACAGATCTTGGAAACGAAATTTGAGTGACGAGCATCTGTTGAGCATTGACTAGCAAAATGCTGAAAAGTACCCCTAAACTTCAAAACGCTCTAACTATTTACCTGGTGAAGATAATGTTGGATAAAACACTCGCGAATCAAAGTAAGGCAAAAAATACTCTTACCTTATTCTATGTCGCACGTCAGCGCTATCATCACAGCAGACCAATGAAGTTGTAGAGAATCATGATTTGGATGATAAAGAGCTGAGGCTAAGTAATTTAAGTTTAAGTTTTAATATGCATCTTTTACATTAATATCTTAAGCACGACACAAGTTTCCCGTTCTTTAAGGAAAACACACATATATCTAACACCCCTACTTGTTTTCTGAAAAAGAAACAGTCTCTAAATGTAGATTAGTTCGGTGACGTTCAAAATCAGGACGTGGCAATGGCTTGGTCAGGATGTCAGCTGTCATATCTTTGCTTTGGCAATATTCTAAATCAATAGTACCAGCTTCCTTAAGTTGTCTTAAATGATGAAATTTTACATCAATGTGCTTTGTTCTTGAATGATGTTTATCAGATTGTGAAAGCTTGATGCACGACTGGTTATCTTCAAAAATTGTTACTGGTAAAGCTTGTGGTAAGTCCAGATCTTTGGTTAGATTGATCAGCCATATAACTTCTTGCGCAGCATTAGCCGCTGAAACATATTCAGCTTCTGTGGCCGAGAGTGCTACACAGTTTTGACGTTTCGAGAGCCATTGTATCGGACTTTCACCGAGTTTAAATAAATTCCCACTGGTTGACTTTCTGTCTAACTTGTCGTTAGCCCAATCCGCATCACAAAAAACAGTTAAGATTGGTTCTTTATCCTTGCTAATAACTAGTTTTAAATCTTTAGTTGTTTTGAGATATCTTATTATTCATTTCACAGCATCCCAATCTCTATCTCTTGGTTTCTCATTCCTTCTACTCAAAATGTTGCCGGCTGCTGCAATATCGGGTCTTGATACTGTGGCAACGTATAACAAACCCCCTACTGCTTGCCTATACTTGGTATTGTTTGGCAGCTGATGTTCATCTCCTTCTTGTCTCAGATAATTCGGGTCCATAGGAGTATTGGTTGGTTTGGCGTCTTTCAGGTTAAATTTTTCGATGATTTCTTCTATCTTATTTTTCTGACTTAAACCAAAATTTCCTTCTTTGGACCTTTCGATATTTATTCCTAAATAATAAGTTGCTTCACCAAGATCTTTCAATTCGTACTCTTTTTCCAGCTTGTTAAGAATTTCTCTGATTTCTCCTGTTTTTCCTGCTATGAGTAAGTCATCTACATAGACAATTATGTACATAGTATTTCCATCTCTTGCCATTTTAAATAAGAATGGGTCTGTTTTACTTTGTTCGAAACCACATTTCGATAATGATTCCCCAATTCTAATATGCCAGGCTCTTGCGGCCTGTTTTAACCCTTAGATTGCTTTATTTAATTTGCAGACTTTCTGTTCTTTACCCGCTTCAATGTAACCTTCTGGTTGTGACATGTAAACATGTTCTTCTAAATTCCCGTGCAGGAAAGCAGTTTTTATATCGATATGCTTTACGTTTAGATTTTTGTATGCAGCATTAGCTAAGAATGCCCGTATTGTCGTATATGTGACCACAGGAGCAAAGATTTCGTCGTAATCTGATCCGAATTTCTGTGAAAAACCTTTTGATACTAATCTTGCTTTATATCGTTCGATATGTCCTTCGGAGTTATATTTAGCTTTGAATGTCCATCTGCATCCAATAACCTTTTTTCCTGGAGGTGGTGTCACTAATTCCCAAGTTTGGTTCTTACGGAGAGACTTCATCTCTTCTTTTGTTGCATCTATCCATTTTTGTTTTTCATATGGATTTTCTATTTTCTCGACGTCGTTCCAGCCATTTGGTTCGTTAATTCTTCCCGGGTTTGCATAAAAGGCAAATATCTCAGGAGGTATTCCTTTTGTTTCTCTTTCTGATTTTCTTAGTTTATTGGTTTGTATCTGCGAATTACTTTCGTTTTCGATTTCATTTTTATTGTGCTCTTCTTCTTTATGTTTGAATTCTAACTCAACTAGCTGTTTTGTTTCTTCTTCCTGGTTCCAAGGTATTTTTCCTTCTTTACAAGCATATGGAAGAGAATTTTCAATGCATTTCACTGTTCTGCTTATCACCACATTATTATCACCTGTATAAATTCTATAACCCTTACTTCTGTTATCATAGCCCAATAAAATACCTTCAACGGCTTTATCGTCGAGTTTTGAGCGTTTCTGTTTTTGTATATAAGCGTAAGCTCTACATCCAAAAACTTTAATATGGGATAAATCTGGTTTGCAATTCGTCCAGATTTCGTAAGGTGTTTTCTTATTTGATTTGGTTTGGAGCCGGTTCTGCAAGTACGTTGCTGTGCAGATGGCTTCACCCCCAAATTTATGTGGTAACCCAGCTTCTAGGATCATGCACCTAATCATTTCAGTTAAAGTTCTATTTTTTCGTTCTGCAACCCCATTTTGGGAAGGACAGTAAGGCACAGTCAATTGATGGTGTTATCCCTGTTCGATTAAGTAATTTTCCATCTCATTGCTAATATATTCGCCCCCGTTGTCAGTTCTAAGGGTTTGTATTTTTCTTCCAAATTTGTTCTTCGTCATTGCAATATATTCCTTCAATTTTGAGAATACTTCGTTTTTCTTAGAGATCAAGTAAATTATAGTGAACCTGCTATAATCGTCAATGAGAGTAAGAAAATAGGATTTCCCGCGAATCGAATTTAGAAATGGACCGCAAACATCAGAATGTACGAGTTCTAGGGGTTTATGCGCTCTGTACGTAGTTGTTTTTTAGTATGGTTGATCAGTTAGTTTTGCTTTTATGCAATTTTCACACACGGTTTCATGCTTGCAATTATCTATTTTTATACCGTTTGCCAAATTTTCGGAAATTAACTGTGTAATTGAACTGTAATTTTTATGTCCTAGGCTTTGTGCCAAAGATCTATACAGTTTTTATTTTTACACTGATGTGCTATTAAAGCAGGAGTTTCGGTTTCTGGTTCTTCTAAAATGACCTCGTATAGAGAATCATTTATTTTCCCTTCTAAGTAGTTTTTTCCCCCTTGCTGTATTTTGCATTTATTTTTCTCAAAAATTACACTGCATCCGTTTTCCGCAGCTTTTCTAACAGAAATCAAATTTGTTTCTATTTCTGGTACATATAAAACATCGTGCAATTGTACATCATTAACATTTCCATTCGAAGTCAAAGTTCGAAAAAATACATCTCCTATTCCCTGAGATTTCAAAGTGTTTCCATTTGCAACGATCACAGAATTTTAGTTCTGATGTTTTAATTCTACAAAATATTCTTTATCGTGAAATATGTGACAGCTACTTCCTGAGTCAATGATGAGCTTCTGCTTTATTTTCTTTTTATTCGCAATGAAGGAGGAGGAATGTGCGTATTCAGCTATACCGCTAATAGCTTTCGTTTTAGTCTCAAAACAAATCGACGCGTTATGCTGTTTCATTTTAGTCGTATTTTTGTTTTGAAATGTGGGCGGATTGCGATTTTTATTTTTCAAGTGATAACATTCTGATCTCATGTGATTCTTCTTATGACAAAAGGAACAAAATTTATTTTCGCGATTTGGTGCTGTACTTTTGGTTTGGGTTTTAAACACTCTATTTGAGATATCGCTTTGACCTGTTTCAATTCTACGTTTATATTCATCGATAATTTTTCCTCTGATAAAATCTACACTCAGTTCGTTTTCTGGTCTTGCTTCTAGAGCAGTTATTAAATTATCATAGCTGTGAGGTAGTGAACACAAAAGTAAAGCAGAAATGTGAGATTCGTTAATGTTTTCTCCGATAGCACGTAGCTTATCAATTATTTCCATTAAATTACAAATGTGATTATTTACGTTTCCACCTTCTTCTAATTTCGTGCTGTATAACTTTCTAAGTAGAAATAATTTACTTGTTAGATTAGATCTTTCAAGTACTTTCTTTAATGCATCCCAAGTTTCTTTTGCTGTCGTAAGATATTTTACATGCATAATTTGGCTGTCTTCAATAGACAAATTTATCAGCTGTCTAGCTTTCTGATCCTGTTTTAACCATGCTGGTGTTTTTGGTTCGGGTGGTTCAACAGTAACGAGATCATAAAGATCTTCTTTAATGAGAACCATTTCGGTTTTGAACTTCCAGTTTGCATAATTATTAGAGTTCAGTTTTTCAACAAGATAGTTATCTCTAAGAGCCATTTTGTGATCAGTTTTTTTTTTTTACACTACAATTTAATTGCCGCTGTGAGATCTTTCAGTCTCATAATCTTTGTTGGATAAAACACTCGCGAATCAAAGTAAGGCAAAAAATACTCTTACCTTATTCTATGTAGCACGTCAGCGCTATCATCACAACAGAGCAATGAAGTTGTAGAGAATCATGATTTGGATGATAAAGAGCTGAGGCTAAGTAATTTAAGTTTAAGTTTTAATATGCATCTTTTACATTAATATCTTAAGCACGACACAAGACAACACGCTACATTGAACAACAGTGGAATTACATGAATTCTGAACAAGTGGTGCCATCTGGTGTGGCATGTGACAGTTTCTCGTTCTTTAAGGAAAACACACATATATCTAACAGATAAATTAGCATAACTATACATTTTTGAAGAAAATTTTTCGCTCTACAACTTTCTCTATCACGAGTTTTCTGAGAAATGGAAGGGGAAAGAGTTAGAAGAGGAAGTTTGACGAGATACCTGAACCGCTACCACTTTTTTTGAAAATTTTTCATATTCAACGGCTCATATCTCGAAAATGGTAACACTTGGGTACAAGCATGGATATACCATTTGGAAGGGAATTTTATAAGCTTTAATATTTGGATTTGACAATTTTCTGTGCGACGCACCGTTTTCGAGATAAACGCCGAAAACTGAAAAAAGTTATCTTTGGACCCCCACCCCACCCCCGAATCGAGGGGACTTAAATCGAGGGGACTTTATTAGGCGTTGTTCAGGGGCGCAACCCCTACACATTCCTGAAAAATCTCAACCCCTTTATTTAATGCGAAAGGAAAACCTAATTTGACTGGACTATAACCCCCCCCCCCCCCCCCCTTTGAAAATTTCTGCGTACGCTGCTGCGGGCACGAGAAATAGAAGGCTAAACCTCACTTGGTAATTTTGACGGGAGCGAGAAAGAAGGGGTTACGTTGTGGAGCAAAAATATATACTAAAGTAGAAATGATGAATAAGATGGGCTAAAATGTAAGTAAAATACTTTTCATTTTGACAATAATTGTATTCTGTTTTTTCTACAGTGGATACATATGGTTGGCTCATTCACTCGTGAAATATATCTTCTTGTACACCATTTTGCAGAAATATCCGCATATAAAATTTAATTCTTTTCATAACTAGTTTAGATAAATATAATCACCCTACAAAGTAACACTAAACTTCATATCTTTCTAATACAAAAAAAAATAATATACAAATAACAAAAACAAGGTTTTTCACTCACATATCTTTATTTTAAGGAAAGAATAAAAAGGTACAATGTTACTTACGACACGATACTGAACAAAAAACATTATGTAAAAAAAAATACCAAAATGTTTGTGATTATGTTTAATTGCGCATCATCACCGGAATACAAAAATTAAAATACTATCAAACAATAGGTGACAAGTATACACTGGCACAACAAGGTAAAAGTCTTTTGATTAAACAATAAAATATTTTTCTGGTACAAGAGCAATGTAAATAAATATCTTAATACTTCAAAACAGAGTGGCATGTTCCTTTAACAATCTATTATATAGAGGTAGTTTTTAAGGGTGTGACTTTATTAAGGTAGTTGTTTAATATTCAAATATGTTTTAAACACTTGCTCCCGTTTCCATTTTCTATGAATGAACTTTTCCTTTATGGTTTGAGATTACCAGTGGTTTATTAAAAATAATAACCCCTAGCAATAACTATGGTGAGGATCTTAATAGTAAATATCTATCAGAAAATTAAACACGAATACTGAAAATTAAATCTTTATTTGTACTTTCTATGTATGCTCTTCAGTTCCTTTTAATCTACCGTAAGTACTAAACAGATGAAGGGTAATGTATTATTTGTTAAAAAGCCAATCACAAGGAATATACTTAAAAATTTTGGAACTTATTGGTTGTTCTTGCAACATAAAGCTTAGTTCGTTTCCCAAAATTGTGGCGAATGCACTTTTGTTTATAGAGGTTTATCCAGTAGGGTTTATCCAGCAACCACAATTTGTTTATAGATCGCCAATCTATAAGCCGAGGGGACTATATGCAGATGATTTTGTTTGATCCTCTATAAAAAAAAAAATTGAATTTTCAAAAAACATAAGAGTTCGGGAATTGAATATGTAAAACAAATTAACAAAAAGAATAAAATTTTTAATAAAGAATAAAATATCCCCAGGAAAGGAAATTATCTGATTTCGCATATTTATCCCCATTTGGTTAAATAAAAATATATCGTTTTACTCCATTCTGCAATCTGGTTGTTAAATGGACCGAAAACAATTATTTCAGATGAAAAAATAATTTATTCAAACATTATTTTTTTATTAAATATAAATTTTCACTTTTGGAATAAAATGTTGAAAGAAAGTTAAAAAGAACATACAAAACTCAACCTAAATACAGCAAACTGCAAATTGGATTTCATGACAAAGATACGCAGCAATATTTCGATGTTAGAATGTCTGAGCATAGTATGGCGTAATTATTCTGACATGGCTCTACTGTTTAAGATGAAGAATTTATTCTCTGAGAAAATACAAATATATAGAGAGATATATCAACAAACGGAAAAAAACTTGGAGGGACTCATTTAAAAAATCTCCTGAGGTGAGACAGGCCTACAACATAACATTCAGTTGTCCTTTCAGCTGTGAAAACTGGGCAATGAATACAGAAATTTTCTCCATCTGTAAGCAACAACAACGGATTCAGCCTTTTAATGTGCCATCTGAGATCTCTAGTTTATTATCGCTTGAATGCAGTTCTAATTACGCGTTGCTCAGCATCTTTTGGTTGTCCTCTTGTACATTTGGCGGAAACACTTGGTTTTGCCTGTTGTTTGCTATCTTCCTGGCTCTTCTATGCTCTCTGGAAGCCGAATACAGGTTGCATCCGAAGAATATGCAACCGCTGAAGATACAAAGCAGGCCGAACGATAGCATGATGGGGCCCATCACTCTCTTCAGGTCGGATCGGATGTACCGCTCGTAGTTCTCGTCGGCTATGTTCGGGCGGACTTCTGTGTAGGCGATTCCGGACAAAATGGCGCCGGCAAGCAGCATGATGAAGCCAACGACCGCCAAACAGAAGGTGCAGTAGCCGACAGTTTTCACGCGGCCCATCCGCCAATTGTTGTAGTGATTTTCGACTGTCATTTTGAAGAGTTCAGTTCACCTGAAATAATTAGAAAACTGCTTTGTAATAATTATATATGATATGACGTAGTTCTTTGTCTATTTTAATTTTTGAAAAAACAAATATTTAACATATTCAAAACTTTGTTGTGAGTCCAGTAGGGTTTATCCAGCAACCACAATTTCGATCATTTTACAGAGGGGAAGCTTTTTTTTAAGTTCGTACACCACCTTACTGTGATCACCAAAACCAGCTTCTAATTTGCTGAGTTTGGTTAAGGCTGCTGTATACTAACCCTATTGGATTCGCTCGCCTTAATGTTGACCTATAGAGAAAATTTGTCTACTATTTACAGCTACACAAATGCTGATAATCCAATAAAAATGGTATTTTCACATAGCCTGAACTTTTCTGCACCTTGCAACAGGATTCATTTTATAAATGTCGTCCACCGAAGGAATTTAGGAGAGTTTAAAACACACTATATCAAATTTTCCCCGGAAATTTTTAAATTTTAAAATATTTTTTGCAATTTTTTTTAAAAAAAATGCCCCAAGGTGTAAAATTTTTCTCTCTATTACGGAGTACAATTAAAAATAGAAAAACCTTTAAATCCGAGTTGGCAATCCTTGGACACATTTTCTCCATTGGTTAACATTGAGGCGAGTGAATCCAATAGGGTAACTACACATCAGCCTTAAGCTTTCCATTTCTTCGAGGACAGTTTTTAATGGCTGCCACACACACGTGATCTCAATGCCAGAATTTACCCATCTACAGAGTTCATGTGACTTCATGTCTCTTCCATTAATTGGACTTTCTACCTTTTGTAGCAAGGCTTTGTTAAAACATATGAACATATATTTGCTAAAACATGAAGTTATTTTGGAAAAGCCATAGGCGTGGCAGGCTAGTCTTACGTAAACATGCATGTCGAGAATAATAGGGGGTCTCGGATTTGAGGCCTTAGCTCCATAGTAATTATTAAAAGAAATTTGCAAACAGAAAAGTGCGGTTTTTAATTACTTAGTGTAAAAGATACTTAAGAGCTTTTAATATCCAATATCCCAAACTGCATATGTCTACGATGAATACATTGTCAGATAAAATTTTATTCTACACTGTTAATGTGTGCGATATCGTACACAACTACTTAAGATCTGTTTAATCCTAATTTGCCAATTTTAAAAGGTTACATTTGATATCCCTTACGAGGTATCTCAATGAAATTCTGTGCGACGTTTCTTTGGTCTATTTTCATTAAACTGTGTCCGAGGTTTTTCATTTTGGTGGGTAAAAATTCTGAAAATATTTTCTCTAAAGCAAAGGTTGTTCTGAAATAAAAATTAACCTTTTTTTAAGCTCGACATGATTAAAATTTTATAAACAAAATTTCTCTAAATCCGAAATAGAACATATTTTGTGGCTATTGGTTCGACAGACATAGCAAAAACTTAAAGAACTTTAAATTTTGAATTTAAAAATTTTTAACACAAATTTCAAATTTTTAAAATTTTTGTGTTATACATACAAAGACACGTATTAGGGAAAAAATAATTTGTAAATGTGTGTAAATCAGGCCTGAACAACTCGAAATGTGTTTTGGGCTATATTACTTTATGGAAACCTGCTGCAGGCTACAAGAAAATAGGATAGATGGGAATGGGAACACCATTTTATCTAACAAAGAATAAATTATTGATTATTTTAAAAATTTGATAAAAGATATTAACAATCATTGCATATGTATTCCTTTCGAAATATAATAAATCTCTAAATAATATTCCGCATTTTTTAGATTTACAATATTATGCGTCTTCCCAAAAGCCTTCGTGGGTCACAGAGTGGGGGCTGACGGGCCGCATGTGGCCCTCGGGCCGTATGTTGTGCAGGCCTGGTATGAATAAATAAAACTTCTGCTTCCCTGACCGCTTGAAGAGCATATGTTTAAGACTGCTGTGTACTTCCCCTATTAGATTCTCTCACTTCAATCTTAACCTATGGAGAAAATGTGTCGACTCTTTACAGGTACATAAATACTGATAATCCAATAAAAATGGTATTTCCAGATAGCCCGAACTTTTCTGCACCTGGCAACTGGATTCATTTCCATGTTTTTATTAACTCGCTTTCTTGTTTGTTTGTGTGTGTGTTTGTGTGTTTATTCAGTTCAAATCATGCAATCGATTTTTAACTAACTTCCCGACTAGCTAGACATTTGAAACTTTTAGAATAGCTCAGAACACGATGACAATTCATTATTTTAATAGTTTTAGTCATCTTTAAGCAGAATTAAATTAATTTTCAGCTATTTTCAGTTAATTTTGTTTTGTAGACTGGTGCAGCCATCTATCAGCCGGTACGGGAACGAAAGGTTAAACGCAAGTTAACTTCCAATCAACTTCATTTTCTTTCAAGTTTATGGGATAATTAATCAAAAAAAAATTTTTTAAGTATTTATTAATACATAGAATTGTCAAGTTTATAGAATTCAACAGAAAATTTAAAAACATGGTATATAAAAAGTTCTTTTTATCTTGTAATTATATAAATTTCCTTCCCCAAAGGAATTTATGAGCGTTTAAAATACACTATACCAGATTTTTCCCCTGAATAATTTAAATTTAAAAATATTTTTTTTAATTTTTTTTAAACGAAAAATGCTCCAAGATGTAAAATTTCTTTCTATATTACGGAGTACAATTTTTAAAAAAATATATTTCAATCCAAGCCCTTAGATACATTTTCTCCATAGGTTTACATTGAGGTGAGCGAATCCAATAGGGTTAGTACATAACAGCCTTCAGAATATATGGTAGAGTCTATTATAATAATCTACTATTCTCCGTCGTGTATTGGAAAAAGACGGTAAAGAATTCTTTACAAGGAAAAAATATAAAGTAGTGTCACATGTAAGGTTACCAGACTATCTCTTTGAAAGAGAGCATATTCTCTATTTTTGTAGCCATCATTTTTTTGACTCTGTATTTTGTATTCAGATCTATCTTTTGTCCACTTTTTTCTTTGGTTACTTTTAGTCTAATCTTTTTTTACCGAAAAATTTGTCAGTATAATTTTTTAATACTAGGACATAATGGAAAGGTAGGAATATTATTTTTGATGACTGGGGCACAATGGACAAAGGACAATCATCTCAACATCATATAAAGTGAATACTAAGTAAAAATTAAATTAAATTAAATCCAAATAAAATTAAATCAGTATTATCAGTAACATATAAATATAAAAATATAACACGCAAATAATTTTATAATGAAATGAAAAGTGCTATAAGAAGTTATTAGCTCAAAAAAATAGAAGACTGAGCAACCTGGGACTAAGGAAACCTTATAGTAGTTTTTTATTAATTCTATAATTATTACTATTAGCTATTAGCATTTAAATTTAAAGTTACTGTCTCTTTTTTTTATTTATATATGCTCTATTTGATTCGAAAAAGATAATTATATTTAAATAAAAACATACTTTTTCACAAATTGTATTTTTATTTATATAACAAATATAAATTTTCGTGGTGGGTGAGTAAATATTATATTTGCCTATCTCCATTCACCGCCCTCTTTTTGTTCTTGAAAAAATTCTTTTCATACACTTTCAACATCTGGCAACCCTAGTCACTTTTAACTTCATTTCGCGTTATTCATTAATTTGCGTCGATTCTCTTTCAGCACGTCCATTTAATTTACACTAGCCGGGCTTTGCCCAGCTATCGAATCACTTGACACTCGAATCACAGTTCACTTTAATTTAAATTTTTTCACCTTTAATTGCCAAGAAATCCCCAAAAAATCTGTACATTTTCAAATGATCTATTTATGATTAAAAAGTTTGAATTAAAAGTATGAAAAATAGAAAAATAATTGAAAATTAGACACATGATGAAACATATCTTTTCAGTGATTCATTTTGTAGTGAGAATCACGCTGTGAAAGAATCACGCTGTGTTTACATCGTAAAACATGGAGGTTACGTTTCGTTCGGTGGAGTATGCCTTTAGAATCTAAATATCTCTAAAACCATTAAAGTAACAGAATAAGTGTACGGAGAAAAAATTATCAGTCTCTAAAGCTCTTTCCAAATATGTAACATTTATGCACTTTCATAAAAAAAAAATACATCGATGTCGACATTTTCAAACATGACCGAATTTCATAACGAATGATATACCGGAAACTGTCTACCCGGAATCGTTCCCCGTTTCCTGTCGACAGTCAAAGTTTAATTTATATAAATACATTTTTGTTGGCGACACATGGAGCGTTTTTTCAAAGGGGAGACATCAATCGTCTTTTGCTCCATGAGGACTAGACAAATCCGGGGTTTCAGTTAAGCCGAAATGGCTCCTTTCTAACTGTCCCTTAAGCCAGTGCTCCTCAACCGCTGTGCCGTGGCACACTAGTGTGCCGCGAGGTGATCTTGACTGTGCCGCGGTGATTTTATCGATTATGATAATAAAAAAATTAACCACCGTATTAAATAGAAATTTTTCTAAGTAAAATATTCCTCTAACTTTTTGTTAATATGTAATTTTTCTGGGTCGAAATTATACACAAAACAAAAACATGTTGTTAGCCATACATTGTATGCATGCTCGATCGTCATATTTCTGGATTTCAGTTAAGAAAGAATATCCACAAATTTCTGACAAGGCCATTGCAATTTTGCTCCCATTTTCTACGAGATACTTATGCGAACAAAGTTTTTCGACACTGGTTCTAATTGAAAATGACAAACGATCATATTTAAAGGGTCTTGACCATGAACTGTAGCTCTTTCTATTATAGAGCCAAATATAAAACGTGCAAATATAAAACGCACATTTATCAAAACAATCTCAAATATCTCGTTAATAAATTAGTTATGTTTAAATTAACTTTGATTTATTAGGCTTAAGTAAAGACCAAAAAACAAATTTTAATATAAAAATTTAAAGAGAAAATTTTTTTACTTGTAAACTATAATTTTATGTTTTTGTTCTTGTGTTGGTGTACAGTTCAAAATGATTTATATAAAACTTAAATTATTATAATTATGTTGATACATAGAGCTATTTTGTTGTGTTTTTTATCTAATAAAAACATATACGTATTTATTGTAATTTATATATTTGCAAGCTTTTTCTTGTGGTGTGCCGCGGAATTATCAAAAAAACGTTGTTGTGCCGTGGAAGATAAAAGGTTGCGGAGCTCTGCCTTAAGCCATCGACTACTGTCCGTCTTTTACCAGTGGCAGATTTTATTCCTTTGACTTTACACGCACAGTCAAAGGAATGAAATAACTCTAATATTTATCATTGATTGTGCGAGAATGCACGTTGCTGCATTTTTTAAAATACAGAATAAACTTATTCAGTTTAAATAGAGGTGAGATGCATTCATTCCTTAACCCTCAAACGGTACAGTGGGGGTCGGATCCGACCCAAGGGTGTGTCTTCCCCCTCCCGTACTCTCCCCTCTCATTGCAAGAGATCGAGTACACAAGGAACCCTACCAGATAGACCTACTGGACCCCCCTACTAGATATAGAAATAAGTAAATACGAGTGTCTTTGTTGATAAACATTATTCATGATCGCTAGTCATTTTTTTAATTTGTTGTATTTTAGATATTTTATTTTTTTATTTCGATTTTGAAGGCTAAAAATGTCAGTACATATTATTTTTTACATTTTTGTGCTCGGAAAGTTGGTTTCACTAACTTCTAAAATTAGGTAGACTAAATTACATATTAGACCTAATATACACAGCATTCTATGTAAATGCCAAAGAGATTTTCTTTGTTTAGCAATATTACAATTTGTTGGTAATTTTTTCTACAAAAAGGGTTTTATTTCATGTAAAATATCATCAATAAATGTTATTATACAACAAAAAGGCTTATTGTGTACTTATTTCTAACAAAAACCTCATCAAAAAACAGATCGGGTCGGATCCGACCCGACCGTACCATCTATTTCGTCTCAAACCACCGTACCGTTTGAGGGTTTAGGCTGCTGTGTGCTAACCCTATTGGATTCGCTCGTTTCAATGTTAATCTATGCAGAAAATGTGTCCAAGCATTGCCGACTTGGATTGAAAGATTTTTTTTAATTGTACAACGTAATAGAAAAAGAAATTTTAAACCTTGGAGAGTTTTTCGTTTTAAAAGAATAATGCATATAATATTTTTAAGGGGATCCAGGACACAAAATTGTTCGAATTTTGAAAAAAAAATTATTGCATTAAAAATTTCTGTGTTCTTTTACGCTTAAAATGACGTTTAAATTATGTTTCTATCTTAATTAGAACAGGATAAATTATTATTTTTTTTTTCAACATTCTAATAGTAGCCAAGAGTTGTTTAAACCTGTAAGAGCGTTTTTCTGCATGATGGGTTTTATCCCCATTTTGTCGTCTTTAAATTGTTATAAATCAAGAACCGTTAAAAATAAATGGTTGAAACTGGAACATGTCTTTTTCAACTATTTTACTTTAATTTTGATTCAGCAAATTTGAAAAAAATATTTAGTTTTGAAAATATGATTTTTTTTTAAATATGTTACATATTTTTTTTTTGTAATTTTTAATATATTTTTAATTCTTTTAAAAATTAATATTTAAAAAAATGCTAAATCAAATTAAAACTTACATATTTCTGTTTAATTAGATGAAAAAGAATTGAAATTCGACAAATAATATTTCAAGTTATAACAATTTTCAACTACCCCACTTTTAAAAAATTTTTAATTTAAAAATAATTTTTAATTTAAAATTTTTTTAAAAACATTTTAAGAAGTTTTATGAAGTGATTTTGTTTACAAATTATATGGTTAACCATCACAAAAAAATTCAAAATTTTAACTCAATAAATAAAAATTATTTTTAAATGTGTCCCGGATTCCCTTAAATTTAAATTTTTCGGGAGAAAAATCTGGTCTAGTGTGTTTTAAACGCTCATCAATTACTTTGGTGGATAAAATTTATAAAATGAATCCTGTTGTAAGGTGCAGAAATGTTCAGGCTGTCTGAAAATACCATTTTTTATAGGATTATCAGCATTTATGTAGTTCTAAATGGAAGACAAATTTTCTCTATAGGCTAACATGGTGGTGAGCGAATCCAATACGGTTAGTACACAGCAACCTTAACTTCAGATTCATCCACAAATTGTTCATTACGCCGTCACTTTATGGCACTCTTGAGATAGACGGTGGATGAAGGGAAGTGAACTGAAGCGGGAAAGACAAATGAATAACTGGCTGTTTGTTGACCGAATACGAAACACACGAACAATGAATCCTGTAGAAACCGTAAATAATATTTTTCTTTCAAACCTGATTTGTAGCATCACTGAACGATATATATTGTATATACTGTGCTCCGGATTTGTAGCATTACCTAAAATTAAATCCTGCGTATGTTATATGTTTTGTATTTGTAATATTGAAAACTGTAGCACACCAAGAAACCGTAACAAACGAGGAACCATAGAGATATATCGAAAACCCAGATAAAGCTTTTGTGATAAAAGCTGATTTCTGATAAGGATGTTTTGTTATTTTCTTCTCCATATAATAACGGTTTTTCAATATTTAAAACTTTATCTTCTTAGTTGAAAGAAGGATTTTCTTTAATCTGACATAGAATGACTTTTTTCAGTTTTAATAGAGGTTTCAAAGAGTAAAACTCTAGGAATTTCTGACTAAAAGGATTTATTTTCTTTTCCATGAATAACGAACATCTTTAAAAATCCATGTCGAGTATGAAAGAGAACGTCGAACATTCCGCTGTTGATAAAAGATGTACAGGGTTTTTCAAAAAGAATCACCCGACTTGAAATGAGTATATTATGAAAAATATTGAACATAGAAATTTAAAATTAATTTTATATTACATGGCTAATCATAAAGTTTTCCTACAAACCAAATTAAAGGTGCTCAATATGGTCGATTAGTCACGCTCCTGGAGCGTGACTAATGTGTCGCGGCTGGACGGGGGGAGCTGATTCTCTTGTCTGTACATGCGGTATAAGAGGTAGGAACTTCAATCTACCAGGGTTTTGTCGACGAAAATCACGCTGAACAGTTGTTACGAACTCACACTTAGCCAAGCGTAAAACGCAAAAGGATTTCTGTTGTTCAGTCGCCATCTTTACAAACACTGAAGTGGTGGGCGAAGGAAGAGCGTTAGCGCTACTTGTTGGCAACTGCGTGAAACTCGAGATGTCCCTCTTTCTGCCTATACATTATTTGACCAAAACAGATTAAAAGATAAATAATTATGATTTTTTAAATTCGAATGATTCTTTGATATCTGTTGTTCAGTCACCATCTTTACAAACACTGAAGTGGTGGGCGAAGGAAGAGCGTTAGCACTGCTTGTTGGCAACAGCGTGGAACTCGAGATGTCCCTCTTTCTGCCTATACATTATTAGATCAAAACAGATTAAAAGATGAATCATTATGATTTTTTTAAATCGAATGATTCTTTCATTTCTGTTGTTCAGTCGCCATCTTTACAAACACTGAAGTGGTGGGCGAAGGAAGAGCATTAGTGCTACTTGTTGGCAACTGCGGGGAACTCGAGATGTCCCTCTTTCTGCCTATACATTATTTGATCAAAACAGATTAAAAGATGAATAATTATGATTTTTTAAAATCGAATGATTCTTTGATTTCTGTTGTTCAGTCACCATCTTTACAAACACTGAAGTGGTGGGCGAAGGAAGAGCGTTAGGGCTACTTGTCGACAACTGCGTGGAACTCGAGATGTCCCTCTTTCTGCCTTTACATTATTAGATCAAAACAGACTAAAAGATGAATAATTATGATTTTTTAAAATCGAATGATTCTTTGATTTCTGTTGTTCAGTCACCATCTTTACAAACACTGAAGTGGTGGGCGAAGGAAGAGCGTTAGGGCTACTTGTCGACAACTGCGTGGAACTCGAGATGTCCCTCTTTCTGCCTTTACATTATTAGATCAAAACAGACTAAAAGATGAATAATTATGATTTTTTTAAATCGAATGAATCTTTCATTTTTGTTGTTCAGTCGCCATCTTTACAAACACTGAAGTGGTGGGCGAAGGAAGAGCGTTAGCGCTACTTGTTGGCAACTGCGTGAAACTCGAGATGTCCCTCTTTCTGCCTATACATTATTTGATCAAAACAGATTAAAAGATAAATAATTATGATTTTTTAAATTCGAATGATTCTTTGATATCTGTTGTTCAGTCACCATCTTTACAAACACTGAAGTGGTGGGCGAAGGAAGAGCGTTAGCACTACTTGTCGGCAACTGCGTGGAACTCGAGATGTCCCTCTTTCTGCCTATACATTATTAGATCAAAACAGATTAAAAGATGAATAATTATGATTTTTTTAAATCGAATGATTCTTTCATTTCTGTTGTTCAGTCGCCATCTTTACAAACACTGAAGTGGTGGGCGAAGGAAGAGCGTTAGCACTACTTGTCGGCAACTGCGTGGAACTCGAGATGTCCCTCTTTCTGCCTATACATTATTAGATCAAAACAGATTAAAAGATGAATAATTATGATTTTTTTAAATCGAATGATTCTTTCATTTCTGTTGTTCAGTCGCCATCTTTACAAACACTGAAGTGGTGGGCGAAGGAAGAGCGTTAGCGCTACTTGTTGGCAACTGCGTGAAACTCGAGATGTCCCTCTTTCTGCCTATACATTATTTGATCAAAACAGATTAAAAGATAAATAATTATGATTTTTTAAATTCGAATGATTCTTTGATATCTGTTGTTCAGTCACCATCTTTACAAACACTGAAGTGGTGGGCGAAGGAAGAGCGTTAGCACTACTTGTCGGCAACTGTGTGAAACTCGAGATGTCCCTCTTTCTGCCTATACATTATTAGATCAAAACAGATTAAAAGATGAATAATTATGATTTTTTTAAATCGAATGATTCTTTCATTTCTGTTGTTCAGTCGCCATCTTTACAAACACTGAAGTGGTGGGCGAAGGAAGAGCGTTAGTGCTACTTGTTGGCAACTGCGGGGAACTCGAGATGTCCCTCTTTCTGCCTATACATTATTTGATCAAAACAGATTAAAAGATGAATAATTATGATTTTTTTAAATTGAATGAATCTTTCATTTTTGTTGTTCAGTCGCCATCTTTACAAACACTGAAGTGGTGGGCGAAGGAAGAGCGTTAGCGCTACTTGTTGGCAACTGCGTGAAACTCGAGATGTCCCTCTTTCTGCCTATACATTATTTGATCAAAACAGATTAAAAGATAAATAATTATGATTTTTTAAATTCGAATGATTCTTTGATATCTGTTGTTCAGTCACCATCTTTACAAACACTGAAGTGGTGGGCGAAGGAAGAGCGTTAGCACTACTTGTCGGCAACTGCGTGGAACTCGAGATGTCCCTCTTTCTGCCTATACATTATTAGATCAAAACAGATTAAAAGATGAATAATTATGATTTTTTTAAATCGAATGATTCTTTCATTTCTGTTGTTCAGTCGCCATCTTTACAAACACTGAAGTGGTGGGCGAAGGAAGAGCGTTAGTGCTACTTGTTGGCAACTGCGGGGAACTCGAGATGTCCCTCTTTCTGCCTATACATTATTTGATCAAAACAGATTAAAAGATGAATAATTATGATTTTTTTAAATTGAATGAATCTTTCATTTTTGTTGTTCAGTCGCCATCTTTACAAACACTGAAGTGGTGGGCGAAGGAAGAGCGTTAGCGCTACTTGTTGGCAACTGCGTGAAACTCGAGATGTCCCTCTTTCTGCCTATACATTATTTGATCAAAACAGATTAAAAGATAAATAATTATGATTTTTTAAATTCGAATGATTCTTTGATATCTGTTGTTCAGTCACCATCTTTACAAACACTGAAGTGGTGGGCGAAGGAAGAGCGTTAGCACTACTTGTCGGCAACTGCGTGGAACTCGAGATGTCCCTCTTTCTGCCTATACATTATTAGATCAAAACAGATTAAAAGATGAATATTTATGATTTTTTTAAATCGAATGATTCTTTCATTTCTGTTGTTCAGTCGCCATCTTTACAAACACTGAAGTGGTGGGCGAAGGAAGAGCGTTAGTGCTACTTGTTGGCAACTGCGGGGAACTCGAGATGTCCCTCTTTCTGCCTATACATTATTTGATCAAAACAGATTAAAAGATGAATAATTATGATTTTTTAAAAATCGAATGATTCTTTGATTTCTGTTGTTCAGTCGCCATCTTTACAAACACTGAAGGGTGGGCGAAGGAAGAGCGTTAGTGCTACTTGTTGGCAACTGCGTGGAACTCGAGATGTCCCTCTTTCTGCCTATACATTATTTGATCAAAACAGATTAAAAGATGAATAATTATGATCTTTTAAAATCGAATGATTCTTTGATTTCTGTTGTTCAGTCGCCATCTTTACAAACACTGAAGTGGTAGGCGAAGGAAGAGAGTTAGCGCTAATTGTTGGCAACTACGTGAAACTCGGGATTTCCCTCTTTCTGCCTGTACATTATTCGACCAAATCGTATTAAAAGATGAATAGTTATGATTTTTTTTTAAATCGGAAGTTCTTTTTGAAACACCCTGTATAAAACACACCTACTAGTATATGAGAGATGCGTCAAACACAAGTTATATGCCTACATGCATCTCTCGCATGCTCTTTCAGAAAAAAATGGACCTATTTCACTCGTGTTATAGATTTAGCCAACTCAGTATGCCTGTAAACATGGTCACATCATTTGAATCAGAAATTTTCTGGCATCTACATTCCCTAACCAACGCATTTCAACACAGAGTTTTCTTTCTGTAGACCAGTGATTCCCAACCTTTTTATACTAGAATGCCTCCTGAGAACTTTGTAGGGTCTTTGAGCACCACTCGTTATGTTATAACTTTTTGAGGGGGGGGGGGGTCAAATAAAATTCTACACACATATGAATAACTGTACAAAATGTATTTAAATATAAACAAAACAAAATACAGAAAATAAATCCATAAAACTAGAAAAAGCCGTTTATACGTAATTGTTATGAACAAATGGCAAATACAATTTCTCAACACTAAAATGTCTTACAGGAATGGACCCCTATTCTTCCCCTCCCCTATTTCTCCCCCGATGACTAAATGACGAAACTGCTTGCTTGGGGGTGGTCGAACGAGGGGGGAAGGAGGAACCTGCTTGACGGGGAGTGAGAAAAAGACTAGATGGACATTCTCGCTCCTACTTTCAAAGGTGAAATTTCGGGGGGTACGAGGGATTGCCACGTGGAAAGTGGTTTGCATGTGATTTTACTGTTCAATGAAAATTTATAATATATATGTGTATACAGTAATGTGTGGTGTGTCCCAGTAGAAATATATGTTTGTTAATTAATTTTGGTACTAAAGATCGTGTCTGGATTCGTCAACCGTGTAATCCATTCCTACTACGAAAAGCAACGGACCCAGGGGCTTTTAGGTCTCGTCAAGGGAGAGGGAACGCCCTCCAATAATGTCTTTATCAGGAGGCTTAATGAGAAACTTGCTGTTGCTTATGCTTATTTCTTATTAGAGCCTCTATGTCAGGTCCTATAGTGCTTATCTTTCATCTTAGTCGTTTTCCACGCTCAGTCAATTCCTGTACTTGTTTTTCAGATACGCTAGCTCTGAAAGCCCTTCTGCTTACTACCTCTAATGCTCTCGCGTACCACCAGTTGGGAACCACTACTGTAGATGATTATATGAGCAAAAAAGTAGAGAGATGTTTCGACAGAATGTCTAAAGATGATTAGTGTCCTTGATGATAGGCATGTTGTCAGAAACATTGTTGAAGTATTTGTTTTAGTATGAATCGGATGTAACAAATGTGACGAAAATGTCAATTAATATTTAAATCTTGTGACCAAATTGGGAAACTTCCTTTTAACATTGGTGTTCCGAAACACAACACAGACTTCCCATCTAAAGCAACACAAAGCATCATTCTAGCTTCTTTCACGTTGAAGCTACTGCAATATAAGAATATAACTACTACTATCATAACAATGTAAAATTACTGAAAGAGGCTTAAAATCGGCAATTCTACTACATATCTGCTACACGGTTACAACGTCTTTCGACGTCACTGCCGCTCACTGTGACTAATGGCGATGAATCAGTTCATATCACGAACCTTTAGTCCCCATGGTGAACTGTACCGAATTTTACTCTTTATTTTTCTTATATCAGATTAGTAAAAGCGCTTTTTTAAAGTAAGTACCATTAAAATAAGGTGTGTGTAATTTATAAAATTTAAAAATTTTCAGTTTTTTTATCTTACAGGATATTAAATTATTTACTTCTACTGCCTCATCATTTAAAAGGTTTCTTGAAAATATTAAATTAAAATGTATTTTCAGGAGGTTTGGGAGAAAAGTTCAGAGATGTGACCGTATTACCGAATCTGAAAATTTTCCACAACCACAGGGGCCATTATGCGACAAGTAATGTCACGCCTGGAAAAAAAAAGAGTCCATTACGATATTAGGCTGAACTTTTTAGGATTTGATGAATTAAACTGAGGAGTTCCCGTTGAAAAGCGGGTAAGTGCCAAAATTTTCGAAGAGTTTATTTGCAGTGATACAAGGGTTTGTTCTAAAGCTAATGACGTGGAAAAGGAGGTAGTGCCTAGATAGTTTGCTTTAATTCTGAGCTAGGCACTTACCTCCTTTACCACGCCATTAGGCTTGGAACAAACCCTTGTATCAGTGAAAAAATACTTTTTGGAAATTTTGGCACTTACCCGCTTTTTAACGAGAACGCCTCAATTGTATTTTTCACCACTGCTATCTCAGAGATTGGCTCATTACAAATAAGTCGCCAAGTTTGGTTTGAAAGAAAAATATTCTTTATTAGGAAGTTGCGGGTAACGTATCACATCTCAATTCTTGTCAAAACAAAGGTTAACACGTTTGTGGTGAAACGCTTGGATTACTAAAACTCATACAGAAATCAGTTGCGCCATTGCAAATTGAAAACAACAGATCCCACAGGTAAAACGGATGACACCTATATTCTACCCTCCATTTTTTAAGTGTTTGTATCCCTGACAACGCTTCAAACTGTCTTATAGCTTAGCATGTTTAACTACAAAATAATCATATTTTTCAGTCTCATAGTCTCAGTTCTTCCCGTAAACTTATCTGGTTGCCTTGGAGATGAATGATTACGTATTTCTGCTTGAAATTTTATCTGTGGTTTGATGTCAATAACAACCAAAGGGCGAAATCGTCATCATTTGTGAATTTGAAAAGATTCCCTTACTATCTGAGGGAGGAGTCAGATGTTTCCTTAGGATTCGAAATACAGAAATTGCTTAAAGCATATCAGTTTCCATCTAGTTTTAAAATATAAAATGATCAGAATGTCTCATTTTTTTAATTGAAAAACGAATTCATTGTAAGAAGTGGAGAGCATTATAAATAACCTATTTAGACTTAAATTCATTTTTATATACTGCTCGCTAAGCAACTTGATAATTCTGTTAAATATAAATACATCAGGACTAACATCTGAATAAATACGTCTCATGGTTTTCTATTTCAAGGCTCCTTGAAATCCAAACTAACCCATGAGGCATTTTATTGTCTACTGGGGCCAAATAAAGACGCCACTTTGGTCTGATGATTACAGAAACGTTCTTTTAAATTATCTGATTTTGTAAACTACTACATTTCATTGGGGTTTTTGATCACTGGAAAGGGGAATTTAAAATTAAGTGCCTCTCTATACGTTCAACTTCGAATTTCAACACTATTAAATACCATTTTAACGTTTAAACGAACTGTTTATGGGAAAATAGTTCGTTTCAAAGACATTTTATTTTGAATCATGTACACGTATGTTTGAAATGTATTCGTTTACTAAGAAAATAATCGACGGCGTCAAGTAGCCAAATCGGAGTGTTTAAGATCGATACTTTGTAAACTGGTGTTGAAACAGCAACAAAGGTATTGCACGATTGAGAAAATAGATGGAGGTTTATGGATCAGTCCAGATATTTATGAGCTCCAGGACAACTGTACAGGAATAAAAACGCTTGTGTCATCCCTTTTTACCCTATTACGAGGTCCTGAAAGATTAGGCAGAGGATGATGTAGAACCTATTCTCGTCACACTATCCTCTTTTTCAGATTCAAATCATCTAGTACTTAAGAGTTAATATCGCATTAATTTTCAGCGATTCAGATTACGTGCTTTTATATGGATTAAAAAATAGTTCAGATATCGGGCATATATACATTAGCTAAATCCGAAATGTACCACACGAAGGGGGAAAAAGTGAGATTACAAATGAAATAAAGTTGAATGATCACATCTCGTTATCAACAGTGCCGAAAATATCATTAAACGGAGAATTGTGTCTGAAAGATGAAATTTTTAAAACAAAAAAACCTTGGCACTGCAGAGTGCTTTAAAAAATTGGTAGGGGAATCAAAAATAGAAGAAACCAGCATAGTGTACAAAGCCCAACAAACCACCCAGCATAAAACTGGTGGTTTTAAGTTGGGTGCAGTTATACAGCATGATTTCAGGCTGTATAGCTGCAATGCTTCTACAAAAAACATTTTAAAGAATAAAACACTAAAATAAAACAAATATAGTATAGGGTAAATGACCAGTTATGGATACCCTTAAGGTCAGTTATGGACACCCTTAAATTTGTCATTCTAATGAACTGTTGACAGAGCTGTAGTAAAGAAGGGGGAGGAAGGGGTGTGGTTGGGGCAACAATAGGAAACAACAATAAACAAAAATCCTCTGTTTCAAGTTTACTTGTTTCTTATTGTTGAAAGTATATAGATAAGGGTGTTCATAACTGGTAGGGTGTCCATAACTAGTCATTTATCCTAATTAGGCAATTTGGAGGATAAAACTTTAAAAAGTTAAAATAAAAGGTACATCAACAATGATATTAATAAATGCATTTTTATTTTATTGTTATAGTTAAAATTATCTGAATAATAAACCAATGAAAGTAATTTAAATGGTTTGTAGTACTTGAAAATATATTGAAAATAATACAAGTTTAAAAAATTGTGTTGCCAATTTTATTTTAAATATTTGAGATATAAGATATTAATCAGTAAAAATTTTATATTTAATACAAGGACTTATTGTGGTGGTGGGGGGGGGGGGTTTACATTGCTTTGGAGAGTTTGTGAGGAAATTCCGAAACAGTGGCTATCTTTTTCATGCTATTATGGTTGAAAATTTTACTAGAAGGAGAGCAATACTTATTCGCAAATCTTAAATTACCAAGATATGTTACTGACAAAATTATCAGGATAAGCTGCAATTCATATATTTTACATATAAAGCGTTTACATGTTTAAACCTATTACTTTCATTTGTGTAGCCCACAGGCGTTATCTAAACGCCTCTATTGCCGGGATGTGTGTTCGATTCTCGTTTGTCCGAGGACAAGGCTGAGATTATGGAGTTATGTTGGCTGACCTATAAGGTACTCCTATAATAAAGAAACCAACAAATTCGCAATGTATATATGGGGAAATGTCGTAATTGACAAAAGTGCTTGCCCGCGTTGAAAACAAATCTATTACTCTCAAATAATAATGTATTCATTCGCATGAACTGATTGATTATATTATTTTATATACTTCATTGTGATAATAAGTGATGAAATCCTGATATTTTGCAATTTTAATACTATAATCAGGCCCTCTATCATACAAATCATAGATCAACTTGATTTATGATTTGTGATTATGATATATTTACTCAAGAGGATTATTTTGAGTAAATGTAAGCGCTAACATGAGAGTCGTGATAATCCTGAGTCAGTATATATTATACAAATTCAAATAACATTTAAATTACAAAAGAATTACATTAAGAGTATCCTGACTGCTTTATAAAAGTTCCAAAGAATTAAAATAAAATAGTATATCTATTTTAAAATTACCGTTGTTATTATTATTTTATAATCAATGTACCTGTACGAATTACTGTTATCAATGTTACTACTCTCATATAACTTCAAATTTAAGTCATAAGTTGGCCAACAAACTTGCAGCATTCATTTAATTTTATGGTATTTTTTGTAGTATATAATTATATTAGGGAAAAAAATTTAATAATTTATTAAAAATTATTCAAATTATTAACGAGCTGTAGCTGATAATATTTTGGTAATTTAATAATAAATTGCTTAAAGTTACTTATATTTATGCTATGGAAAAATCTGTGGGGTCATAAATTTCTACGGATATAATTATTATTTCTGATACTATTTGCACTAAAATAGTTGTCATCTATGTTACAATAATTATTCTGACTTAAAGTTCCATATATATATATATATATATATATATATATATATATATATATATATATATATATATATATATATATATATATATGTGTGTGTGTGTGTGTGTACACACACAGAGAGCGGAAGCGCAATAGAGCTAATAACATTCCTGTTGAAATCTTCCAAAAATACGCTGATCTAAATAAAACGTATCAAGTTTGCACATGCACAGCTGAAACTAAACACAGGAGCAATACAAAGGGAAAAAAAAGTATTAAAATCTTAAGTGTAACCTTGGTGAAAAAGACGTTTTAAGTAAAAATGTGTAATTCATCTACTAAAAAATCGTCTTCTTTAGTGTGGTAACTAGGAAAAGTTGCGTAAGCTGCATCTACCCATATCATAAAAGAAAGAAAAATTATGGCGCAACTGTTATAGCTTTCTACAAGGTCTCGTTCCAAGGGGTGGCTAAAATTTTAATCGACTTCCTGTCTGGATAGTCAGTAAATTCTTTAATATTATCACTGTAATTATCCTTTTTTTTAACCGAATTTTAGCATATTGGGAGAAGGCTACTCTATAAACTTCCAGATTCTCTGTGCAGAAGCAACTGAGGCGACTTACGTTGAAGAACTTACCCGCAGTCAAATTTCTTAATATGTGTCTTAATAGTTAGTTAAGCCTGGTGAATGCTAGAGGAATTTAGCTTTCGATTCAGTAAAGGTGCTCAATCTATGCTAGAATGTCATGCTTATACATTCTCTACAAGAATGTACGGAGGCCGCTAAACGAAAACGTACTATTTACCTTAATGTCCACAAAAATATATTCAAATTACCAACTAGCATCGAACTAGCTATTATAGTTCTTCATCAGGTCGATGATCATTAATGCCGGACGGTGGTCGAATGGCTTGGGCGTTGGTAATCGATACCAGAGTCTGTAGATTCGAGTAACTTTCTTAGCATGGATGTCTGTAGTCGTTCGGAGTCGGCTTTAAGCAGTAGGTCCCGGTCTAATTAGCCCTCGTGTAGCAGGATTTCACCGTAGCGCCCTAAACCAAACCGATGACCATTAAATCTCTAGGAACTATTCACAATATTTATAGAGACAATCAGCCTTAACGTTCCCGAATCGATGAAGAACTGTACTTATTAGTTCAAAACAAGTTGCCTGTTCGAATTTTTAATAAATATTTTAAGCTGTTTATTTTTTATTATATGTTCATCAGTTATAACTCAGGCCGGTTATCAATAAACTCGTCTGTTTATAATTCAGGACCGTTTTCTTACCTCTAGAAACATTGAATGTAACAGAGAATTATTCAAGATTTAATTTCGGAAAAAAAAAACTTTACGAATTGAATAAAATTATTTTGAAGAACTCGCCCCCCCCCCTTAAAAATTGATGTCTGAAAACAGGTTTATATTATTAATGCACGCGCATACGTATAAATGTTTTAATGTGCTTATTTTTTTACTCACCGTATAATAACAGTATTGGTATTTATTTTTATCGTGGATTTATCTAGATTTTATTCTATTCCCGGAATGGTTTTGTGTTGGTGATCATTTTTCTGAATAGTATTAGTATACCTTTGAACAATTTTACAAATAATTTTGTAAATTATACGATAAAAAATGTAATTTAACCTTTTCCTTACGGGGTGGGATAGCATGTATACCAAGAATACGAGCCCATGAATGAATATATATATATATATATATATATATATATATATGCATATACATACATATATATATATATATATATATATATATATATATATATATATATATATATATATATATATATATATATATATATATATATATAACCCCCTTGATGGCCATTCTTACAAAGGGGGTATGAAATTTTCCGTTCTGAAGAGGGAATCGGAAAAGTGGGTCCCGTAAGCTAAAGGTTAAGGCTAAAATGTGATAATTTCCATTCTCAGTTTTCTTGAGTAACGAAAAACTAAATTCATATTTCGTAGTAAGATAAACGATCCTCCTTGAGAATGAGTACTATTTTTAAAAGCATAAAACGGTAGCATAAAAGGTATTTAAATTATTTTTTCCTTAAATCATACATTTGTAAAAATTAAAAACAACACTCCATCTCTAATCCCACAGAAAATACAAAATCTTACCTCGATATTTCTTTTAATCCTTATGACAAATTAAATATATGTTGTCTCCCAGAAAATGGCGTTTTTCTTCGCCTTTCACTCAAACAACGGCATTCCTTATCATCACTCAAATGTTTGTCATAAGTGGTTCTTGCCCTGACGCTTATCGTCACTCAACTTTTTTTCAACTCCTTTCGATAGGGTTCCCATGGATACGAAATGCTTACCTGGATGTCTTTGATACCGAAATCTCATAAAAGAACGTGATGCAACTCGCATGGGTAAGCAGCGGTGTTTATCGGAAGCCATGAAATTTACGAATTGTATTTAATTCCGTTGGTCCGGATGCGACTCTGTAACGAACTGAGGCAGGAGTGAAATACTAAAGCTATGACTGATCATAATGTATATGTCCTAAATCGGTAATATTACCCTTTCACAAATATGGTTTTGTATCACATACAAGTCCATGCATTACATTTTATTGTATTACTATGATACGTACATGCAGATCTTACGTCATTAGCAGAGCCTGACTAAGGCAGGGGCATACGGGGCAGTTGCCCCGGGCCCCCACATCAGAGGGGGGCCCCAAATCGAATAGAAAGTTTAGTAATAAGTATTAAGTTCTTCATTACTGAAGTAGTGAAGCAGAGGGGGGCCCCCAAAGAAGTTTTTGCCCCGGGCCCCAATTAGGCTAAGTCGGGCCCTGGTCATTAGCTTGCAGTTTATTACGATTGCAGAAACACGTCTTTAATACATTTCACAACGCAACTTGAAAACGATATCCCCGTACATACGGGAAGGTATTTCTAAAATATGTTACCCAACACAAAGTAAATTTATCGTCTTCGTTGTGCGTTTTTAAAACGATTTATTACATCTTTATATATATATATATATATATATATATATATATCTTCTGTCCGTGTGTATGTCACTGGACTCCTCCTAAACGGCTAGACTAATTTTTATGAAATTTTGTGTGTGCGATTAAGTTGATTCGAGAATGCTTTAGATTCACAATAAGACAGCCCTAGCATCCTAGGAGGGCAGGGGGCACATGTAAAAATAATCGAAAACGACTGATATCACTGTCGAATCCATAGTTGTCGGGGTCGCTGAGATTAATAGTGAGACTCCCAATGTTGTTTAAGTGCAAGTTCAGCCCCCCCCATTAGCATAGGGGGGGGGGAGCGAGGGAGGAAGAAGGGGGAATATAAAATCTCCAAAATGACCGAGAGTAGTGTCGAATCCATAGTTTTCGGGGTCGCTGAGATTAATAGTGACACTCCCGATGTCGTTTAAGTGCAAGTTCAGCCCCCCCCCATTAGCATGGGGGGAACGAGGGAGGAAGAAGGGGGGATATAAAATCTCCAAAATGACCGAGAGTAGTGTCGAATCCATAGTTTTCGGGGTCGCTGAGATTAATAGTGACACTCCCGATGTCATTTAAGCGCAAGTTCAGCCCTCCACCATTAGCATGGGGGGGCGACGAGGGAAGAAGGGGGAATATAAATTCTCCAAAATGATCGATAGTAGTGTCGAATTCATAGTTTTCGGAGTCGCTGAGATTAATAGTGACACTCCCTATGCCGTTTAAGTGCAAGTTCAGCCCCCCATTACCATAGGGGGAATATAAAATCTCCAAAATGACCGAGAGTAGTGTCGAATCCATAGTTTTCGGGGTCGCTGAGAGGAACTCATGGCACAACAGTCCGAATTGCTTTTCAGCACTGTGGACCAAGGCCTGCGGTGCCCATCTCTGCCATCATGACTGTGGGCTGTATATATATATATATATATATATATATATATGCATGTATGTGTGTGTGTGTGTGTGTTTAGATATATAAGACAAAGTTGAAATTAAAAAACTAGTATGAGCTCTAAAACTACTTCCAGCTAGGGATGCGACATCGATGTCGATGTTTTCAAAACATCGATGTTTTGATAAAAACATCGATGTTTTAAACATCGATTTATTGAAGCCGATGTTTTTTTAACATCGATGTTTTGTGCTCGATGTTTTACGTTGTCTCGATGTTTTTTTTTTAATGAAAAAGTACCGTAATAAAAAAAAAATTACCACGTAGCATAACTTTCACACTCAGTAAATGTAAGTCTGAATTCTGAAAAGGAGGAATACAAAAGGGGGAATGATTCCTTGGCAAACAGACAAATGGCAATTAACAACCAATGAACCAATCAGAGCGCTTGGAATGTTCCTGACACTCCAGAACCTTCCATGGGGTTTTATTTTACAAATAGTATATACACGAGTGCATCCATTTGTTTTGTTCTGGTTTTATATAAGTTGACGTTAATATTATTAGTAAGATGCCTTCCAAAAGTACCGTTTGGAAATATTTTTACAAAACCACTGACAAATTGGCGAAATGCAATATTTGCCGTAAGTCCCTCAAAACTTCTGGCAATACCACGAATTTATCTGGACATTTGAAAGCAAAACATGGCGGTATTTACAACGAGAATTTTGAGTCATCGATGTAGCCCAAAGCAACCAAGTTTTTGTCATTTGTGCCTGCCCAATCAGAGAGTAAAATTAAATCACCCCCTCCCCCCCACGACTAACGGAAGAAACATTAATGTTAGAGATTACTAAACCAGTTTTAAAAAATCGATGTTCTAAAACATCGATGTTTAAAAACATCGATGGTTTTTGGGCGATGTTTTATTAGCATCGATGTTTTTATATTGAATATCGATGTTTCAAAACATCGATGTTTTGTTATCGATGTCGCATCACTACTTCCAGCCAGGAACTAAAAACATGAAAATATAAGTATTGTATATATATATATATATGTGTGTGTGTGTGTGTGTGTGTGTATATACTTTATATACACTGCTGACCATTAAAATTGCAACACCATGGATACAAACGTCAAATTCGCATCAAAGGAAGAAGATGCTGGGATATGCAAATGATTAGCATTTAAGCGCAATCGAACCGAGCAAGAGGGAGAAACGGCTTCTCAAACTCTGTATAAAAGGAAAGTTACGAAGCGGGTTTCTCATTCGGAAATCGCATTTGAATGTTGGTTGTTTCTGAGAAGATCGTGTTATGCCTCGTATAAGAAGGAGAAACGGCTACCGGCACATGTCGGAATTCTATAGCGGTAGGATCGTGACCTATCGAGAGTGTGGTTTATTGTTCCGCGATATTACTACCTGCATTGGTCTGAATCCAACGACTGTCATGCGAATATGGAATCGATGTGTTCAGGAGGGTCATACTGAGCGCCATGCCGGATCTCAACGGTCTCCCGCCACTAGCGCCCTAGAGGACAGACATGTTGTCAGGTCGGCCTTGCAGGATCGTACAGCCACCAGTGGCGGACCTAGGTGGGGGCGGGGGGGTCGGTCCGCCCCGCGCCCCACTTATTAAGGGGGCTCCACGACAGGGGCCCTTTTTTAATTGAATGATAACTTTATTGCAAAAAAATTACATACATAAAAAAAAATTTTATCAGACGAGAACGTTATTGTTTTCAGAAAATATTTCAGTTGTGCATATACATAAAGTGAAAGGTCATCAACCTCATTGGCCTGCGAATCCTTCTTTTCCTCTTTCGAACCGCGAATAAGTGAGACCTCGGCTCGCGTAAATAAGGGATGGTATAGATAGGTCAACCGCGGGTAAGCAAAACCGCGTACGACGAGGGATTACTGTAGGTTTGAGGGGATCGGCAAGGTAGTGGGGGAATCATGCTATGCACTTCTGCCCACTCTATCATCTTTTCTCTCTCTCGTTCAAGTACTCCAAGTAGAACATCTTCTAAGTGTTTGGTCTATAGATCTATACTAATATATATAGATAGAGGGGATTATGTATGTGGAGGGTAATCTCCGGAACCACTGCACCTATTTGAAAAATTCTTTCACTATTTGAGGCGGTGAAAGGCAAAGTGGTGTAAGTCAGTAAGTCAAGTGGTGTAAGTCAAAGAGTTTAACTGCAAAAACTACAAATAATTCCACCATAAATTGAACAAATTATAATTCATAACAGTTATTACAATATTGCAAATAATGATTATTTACAATTCCACTGTAAATTGAACATGGAGATTACATATTTGCCCTCAAATGAAAAAAGTTGAAAATGTGACTTACACCACTTTGCCTTTCAACGCCTCATTTGAAAGGTACATTATTCCAGATGGACATAGGCTATATATTATGTATATGTGATCAGTAGTAAGAAAGTTAGGGGCCTAAATGTTGAGCTGATACTTCACCTTTACAATTTTTCCTTTGTCAACCATAGTCAGGTAACCATAGCAACACATCAAACGATATTTTCATTTATTATCAGTAAAACATTTAAAATTTTAAAGATTCAAGTGGAGGAGGTATTGATAAATACAAAAATAATTTTTGAACAATTTAGGTTTTATTGAAGAAAATTGCATTTGAAACTACGCTTTTTATTGGACATTTAAGGTAAAAAAAGATTTACAATTTATTGGCTATCAACTGGAAATTTTTGGTATAATATTACAGAACTTTATTTAACTTATAAACTTTATGTTTTTGAATTTATGTACCATTTTATGCAAAATTTGCGTAAATTGAACTTGAATTATTGAACTTTATAAAAAAAATCAGCGTGTTTCATTGAAACTGAAATTCATTGATCATTTCGAATATGTCTATGTTTTTTCCTTTATAAGTGAAAAAGTATTGCTTCAATTGAGCTGAAATTTTGCATAGATGATATTTCAGATTAATACATAGGCATATTATTTTTTGAAAATCGGGCAACGCCGGGTACTTCAGCTAGTATTTAATATATTAAAAGCGATATTATACTGTACTTATTATTTTCGTAAATAATGTCATGAAGCGTAAACAGCCTAGTGAGGCTCAAAAGGGGAAATTGAAAAAAAAAACAGAAGAAAAAGCACAGAGCTGATCTCAGGATCAATTTTAAAGTTCGTCCAACAAACACATCTTTCCACTTTCAAGAGCAAAGAAGAGCCCACTAGTTCTGAAGTTGGCTTGGAGGAATAAGAATCTGTTGTGGAATCAGTGCCACCTTAAACACAGGAAGAAAGTTTTAAGATAAGTCAGCAAAACTTAGGGGGCCCTCTTCCTCTTCGAGTTAGTGCCAGTGAATATAGTCTTAGACGGAGACGGAACATTACCTGAAAAAGAAGGTGAAGCAGAAGAGCCTGATATTGAAATTTCAGACGATATGAGTAAAGTTCCTCTTTTTTGTGATGCAGGTAACTGGCCAACACCCTTATCGCATGGTATGAAAACCGATTTTTTAAAACGAGGCAATGAGTTTTTCCAAGAGCCATCTTCGTGGCATGGGCCAATCACTCACTCAATTTGTGTTCAGTGCACGCTTTTAGTTACACTCCGACCAGTGTGACATTTTCTGCACGCCGGAAAATTTTTACAACTTTTTCTCGGGCTCAACTCACAGATGGAAAATTTTGACTGCCGTTGTGGGAGTAGAGGTTAAAAGGCTGTCCGATACAAGGTGGAGTGCAGAGCAAGCAGCTGTGAAACCAGTAATGAAAATTTTTGAAAAATTGATCGATGCAGTGGAGAAGCTGTGCGACGTGCCTGAAAACCTAGATACAAGAGGATCAGCTCAGATTATAATGGCAAATGTTTGCGATTTTACGTTTTTAACGTTTCTACGTCTGTGGTCAGATATTTTAGAGGAAATCAACCACACTCAACGCTACCTACAAATTGAGGGGATTTCCTCGGAAAAGGCTTAAATAAACTAAGAGAATTGGAACGTTTTATTAAGGAAAATAGAGAATCTTTAGTTAGTGATGCTTTGGACTTCGCTTCCCAGAAATGTGAAGTAATCGGAATTGATATTGAAAAGAAAGGCAGAAAAAGATCTTAAAAGATGATGCCGGGTAAAAAAGCTAAATTTGAAGGTTTATCATTACAAGAAGAACTAAGGAGATCCATGATGCATTGTGTAGATAGGTTGTATTTGGAACTCCGAACAAGATCCATGGAGAACATTCATAACAATGGCGTAGCAAGTGGGGAGCAAGGGGGTTTGTCATGCCCGGGAGCCAAAAAGGTATCGAGCCCCGGGTGTCAGTTATACTCGCTACTCCACTGATTCATAAAAAATTTGAAGTCTTGCAGTCGGTTAATTTGATGAAACTCCAGATCAGATATTGCCAGAACTTATTTCTCATCTAACTGAAAGTTACGACGATTTTTTTAAGGAAGAGGTTTTGCCAGAAATGAAAAGACTAAGACGTCATATGCAAGCTTCAAATATTAATACAGAGGAAGTAAAAAAATGGTCAGCTCTTCAGGTTTTACAGTCCATTGTTGGTAGTTCATTTTTCATTGCACTTTCAAGAGTCAGTACCAAACTTGTGTTTAGCATTAAAGTTGTTTTTGACGATTTGCATTTCCGTCGCAACTTGTGAAAGAAGTTTTTCAAAGCTGAAAATCATCAAATCTACATATTTGCGCTCAATAATGAGCTAAATCAGGCTAAAAGGACTAGCAATGTTATCCATCGAAAACAAGTTGGCTATGAAAATAAACTTCCATGAGACAATTAGACAATTTTCTGATTCAAAAGTTAGAAAGAGACAATTTTAAAAGGAGGATTTTACCTATTCAGAATTAATACAGAATTGTGTTTTCCTTAGTTTTGTCTTCACATGAGATTGTGTATAGAAAAATAGGATACATACATACATATATATATATATATATATATATATATATATATATATATATATATATATATATATATATATATATATATATATATATATATATATATATATATACATACGTAAAGATACTTTGTTAGACTTGATTTTACATATGTCTTATTTTGAAAAAAAAATATTATTTTATTTTTGTTCCAAAAAAACTTCTACTGTATTCACCTTAACACGTAAAGTTTTTGACCTATTCCCATTGTATTTTTTTCATACTGATACTGTAAATGTATATTGCCTTGTGAAAAGTAAAATTTTTTTTAAGTTGAATTACCAATAAAGTTAATGTAGATCAAAGTGAAATATTTATTTGGTTTTTCCTGAAGCTACCGTAATATTATAAGTAAGTATTGGCTCCAAAACAGCTCCTTTTCTTATTAATGTGAATTTTGTCTTTAACTACTATTTCTTTGATTAATAAAATGGGCAAGCATTTTATAGTCCCCCTTGGATAGAGGAAAATTCATACAACAAAAACCAGCGCCGTACAACTGATTTTAATCTTGTACGAAACTATAAGTTAACGAGCTCATGGCTCAGGCGGTTAGAACGTTGGTTTCGGAGCTGTTCCGTGCGGAACGTCGTTGGTTCGATTGCTCGAACCCGGGCCTTGACTTAAGACTTTTTCTCAATTTAACACTTAAGCAGTAATGATCATTGCTCACCTCGAACTACACGAGTTCGCTCCGTTATTCTGTCTATTTTTTCTCTGCACAGGTCAATAGCCTGTGGAGACCGTCTGATTAAGGCAAAGAAAGGCTAGCTGTCATAAGAAAAAGTAAAAAATTGCTTTTTTTTTTACGGGGCGGGCCTTAAAAATAAATCCGGCCCGAGCCCCAAATGGTCTAGGTACGCCACTGACAACCACATCACTGACCTTGAGTCAGGAAATGGGCTTGTTTACAGCACGTCAAGTATCCGCATGGACAGTGAAACAACGTCTGGGGCAGCACGGACTCGGACCGTCTGCACGGCAACCATTATTTCGGCTTCCCTTGATACTGCAGCATAGAGAAGTGCGGCGACAGTAGTGCGCCCAACGACAAAACTAGATACAAGAATGGCACCACGTTGTCTTTTCAGACGAGTACCGGTTCTGTGTGGAGCATCATGATGCACCTATTCGTGTCTGGAGGCACCGAGGAAACGCACGTGGCCTGCTTGCATTCGATATCGTCACACGGGCCCTACACCTGGTGTGATGGTATGGGCAGCAATTGGGTACACGACACGAACACCTCTTGTTCGCGTCGTAATCTGAACAGCCAGCTTTACATTTCTCAGATCTTAGGGCCGGTGGCTGTGCCTTATCTTCGAGGCCTCAGAGACGTCATCTTTCAACAAGATAACGCAAGACCGCATGTTGCCCGTCGTGTCCTGACCTACCTCGACACAGAGGGTGTTCGACTGTTGCCCTAGCCACAGTGACGTAGCGAACATAACTGGCGCCCGGTGCACGATACCATTTTGGCGCCTCCCCCCCCTCCGAAAAAACATGTAGTAATATATATAGAATTAGTGAAAAGGGCCATTCCCCCCCCCTGCGAGTGGCGCCCGGGGCATGATAGACCCTCTTGCCCCCTCTCGCTACGTCACTGCCTAGCCAGCACGTTCTCCAGCTCTCTCACCCATTGAAAAGATCTGGTCATGGGTTGCTGAGAGACTGGGCAACCACCGCTCTCCACTACGATTGATGAAGTGTGGCATAGACTTGAAGTACCATGGAATGACTTACACTTACCTGTCACCCAAGCTCAGTTCGACTCGAAGTCTAATCGGGTTAGAGCCGTTTTAGCTGCTAGAGGCGACAGCTGTGTGTACTAATTCCGGACCCCCAAATTGCCTACAAATTTAATACTGTTTTCTTCCTACTATGCTGTATACGTACCATAAGTAAAGTTTTGTTATTTGCTTTCCTTCCTGGTGTTGCAATTTTAATGGCCAGCAGTGTATATGCAGTCATACCTCGGTACTCGTCAAATTCGGTACTCGACGCATTTCGACATGAAAAAAATGCTTCGGCACTCGACTTTCGTTCAGTACTCGTCACGCTTGCTATAAAACCTGCATGAAATAATCCCGTCTGTGTTGACGAAACGAAGACCGACGCATTAGTCTCGTGATCAAAGTAGAATCCCTCATATTACGCCAGTGGCTCATCCAGGATTTAATCTTGGGGGGGGGGGGGGGCGAGTTGAACGGATAAAAATATTTATAATGCAAATTCCATATTCATAATACAATTTCTATTTCTTTGGGGGGGGGGGGGGAAGGGCCCCTTGGCCCACTCCCTGGGTGCGCCACTGCATTACGCAATGTATTTTTTTTTCATTTCGAGTTCCTTTCTTTCTTTTTTTTTTTGGGGGGGGGGGCGTATAAGTCAACATGAGTTCGATGAAAGTTGGTGATACCACTCAGCAGTTATTAGTGAAAACCACGATGAGACAACAGCTAAGTATGAGCGTGATAACTGTGGGTCTGATATCGCCCTAGAACAAAGATGGGGGTAACTCCGACGGACTTCGAAGACTTTGAGATTATGCCAAAAGTGGAGGCCATCGTGTCATGTCTGTGGGAATATCTATGGGCCCGGTATTCAGGGATGAAGTCATCGAAGACTTAGTAGGAAAACGCAGAAGAGCTGCATCGGCACTAAGGAGCTGCAGAAACTTCAAAGAGAGCAGCAACATATAGTGGCTAGGGAGCTTTCTTCAAGTAAGGGGGATGGAAGGACGGAAACCCTTACTACAGTGCTGCATGAAATGGGTCCTAAATGGGTTGAATTACAAAATTTCGGTGAAAAGTATCCACTTACAAAAATTTAGCAAGCCGAAATGTGGGCTTTTAAAACATTTTGGAACGTAGGCAGAACAATGTTTCTCTTGATAGGTCTGTAGTGAAACTCCCTAAACCTGAGTCTATACCAGGTTTCAGTGCCACACAGAAAAGACAGAGAACCCCTGTTCAAGTGCCTTTTGTTTTATTGGAAGGGAACTCCGCTTCCAACTAGAAACCTCTCGCCACCATCCCATTAGGTGATGAACTCCTCTTAGTACAGGTTAAGGGAAGATAGATTTTATTTTATTTTATCTAATTATTGTTTTTATTTATATCTCTCTAGTTTTGAGGTTTTGTATAAAAAAGACAACCCCATCAGTTTAATTTTAAGTAAAATGCTAAATTAGCCCCCATAAGCAAAAGATTAAATTTATATATGTGTGTATGTATGTCTGTATTTGTGTATGTGTGTATGTATGTATGTGTGTATGTATGTGTGTGTGTGTATATGTGTGTATATGTGCGTGTATGTGTGTGTGTGTATGTATGTGTGTATGTGTGTGCATGTATGTGTATGTATGTATGTATGTATGTATGTATGTATGTATGTATGTATGTGTGGCGCTCAACGCAACCTTATTAGCATGCAGCGAGTCAATCTGCGTGACGTATGCTGTAGCGTATCACTCCATTCCTTCATTTTGTTATTGCACTTTAATCGCAAGCCGCGATCTTTTAGTTTTAATTAATATTTGTTATTGTTATTGTTATATGTTAAGCAATATTAAATTGTTACGTTTGTGTCTAACTAAGGAGAGTCCGATCAACGCACTACCTTCCAAGCATGTAGGATTTCCGCTAAAAAGTGCTGACCTTTGGACTCTAAATATGGTGAATAACGTATTTCGATGTGGCATGGTCCTAAGGACATTCGCGTGCATCATGAACTTTTAAACAGCTCTCATGTCTTCGTAAGGAATGACTTCATACGTTGTACTTTACAGAGACCTTACGATGGACCCTTTCGTGTTTTGTCTAGAAAAGGCAAATATTTTTCGATCTAGATTGACAAGTAAAGTCAAAATATTTTTCGATCGAGATTAACACGAAAAGTCAAAATATCTCAATCGATCATTTAAAACCGGCGTTTTTAAAGGTTACGGGAACATTTTCCCTCCTTTCATCAGATGTCTTGGAGGACGCTAACACCAAGGAAGTACCGTGCCAGGACAGGAAAGAGAGCCAAACAACAACTAGATACGGAAGGCGGGTGAGGATCCGTATACCGCCGAGCTTCCTGAGCGATTAGGATGTCGTCCCGACTGGGAAGGGAGCCTGTGCAACACCCCCTATATCGGAATAATCCGATATAGGGGGTGTTGACTCAACTCAAGCTCATTAGTATGCAATGAGTCGGCCTGCATAGTTAAGCCGCCGATTTTAAAAAGACAGCGTTTCGAAGAAACGCTAGTGCGTATCTCTCCTTCCCTTCATTTTGTTAGTGTACCTTTACAGTAAGCAGCGATCTTGTAGTTTTACTTAATATTTGTTATTTGTTATTGTTATTTGTTAATCAATATTAAATTGTTATGTTTGGGATTACGTTTGTGTCTTTAACTAAACGAGTCAGATCAACGCTACTATCTTCCAAGCGTGTGAAATTTCTGCTAAGCATGTATGCATGCATGTATATATATGTTTTCCTCTTGCCGCAGTCAAGCAATATTGGGGCAAGCTAGGAGCAAAGCAAGGAAGAAAGACGAGTACATTTGCTTCTAAACGCAAGTTTAAGAAGGAGCTAAACATGTGTTTTGATAATGTTGTATTCTATTCATTTTCAATTTCGGGGGAATCTGATATCACTTTTGGTTATGCGTTCTTCCCCTTTGTCACATATCCTTGCTGTGGAAGAACAATGACGCAAGTGAAATTCATTAACTTATTCGGGAAAGGGAAAATAAGGGAACCATTCATGATTATTCAGTTTGTCACGTGATAATAACAACACGTGATGAACTTTGATAATGAAAGTGGGGTTAATAATTGCTTATCTGTTAATTTTAGATAGTGCTTCTCGAGCCCAAGGCAGTTTGTGGTTAACTTGCCGGAGCTCGGTACTGAGGGTGTTCGGATCGAATTTCAGCAAGCGACACAAAATGCCCTTGTGTCTCCGCCGGACAGGGACACTTTGAATCCGTATACCGGAAAGTCCCTCCATATGGTATGGGGGTCGGAGGAGGGTAGATGTGCACCAGATGTCGCCTCTGTGGGTGCTTGGTCAAAGTTGTCGGGCCACTAGGGAGCATGTTGGTTCATCTGTACGGTACACTTTTTATAAGAACCCAAAAAATCTCGCGTAAGATGAAATGCCAAAATGCTTGCCGCATTGGAACAACAAAACAATAATGCTACTCATTTAGGAATCTTATGAAAATGTTCACAAAAATTTGAAATTGAATCATTGATCTAAAATTTGACACTTCTCTCTACTGCACTGAGTGGTATAACAATTCTTTTATTGTTCCATTGGACGGATGAATAATTTCAGAGACAAGTGACGTCTTTATCTAAAAATGTCTACATTTTGCATTTGCGTCATTGTTCTTCAAAACCAGTGATATGATTAGCTCAGTATTACTATCCTTAGTTTGATTGACTAAAGGCCTGTTCACATAGGAGTCCGGCAGCGTTAAAGTATTGAAATATATTTAACCTTTGACAAACCTCCAAACGATTAGCAACGAAATTTTTAGCGCCTGTGATTGGTTTATTTCCGTCTCAGCGCCATCTATCCTTTTACGCTTTCGCTACCGGACTCCTATGTGAACGGGCCCTTAGGCTCTGTGCATATTGCTGTCTGTTAGCATAAGTGTAAAATTATTGAAATATATTTAACCAATGACGAACCTCCAAACGATTAGCAACGAAATTGTTAAGCCTGTGATTGGTTTAATTTCGTCTCAGTGCCCTTTTTCCTTTTACGCTTACACTAACGGACTGCAATGTGAACAGGCCTTTAATCAAGGGGTATTGTTTCGCCATGACCAACGAACTCTTTGCCTGTGAGTACTATCATATGAGGGAAAGTTATGATACTAACCTCTAACAGTATAAAATGGGCAGAGCTACTCTTTGAATATATTCAACGATCAAAGTTCATCTGCGCTTAATTAAACTCCTACCATACGAAGAAACAGATTCTGCTTCTTACGAGAACATTGACCACTCTGACGCATTACCGTAATATTTAAGATTTATAGCAAATTAAAAGAATTATCATATTTATCGGTGAAGGATTGTTCAAAATAAGTTTCATTTTTTCCCCTCTTTGAAGTCAGAGAAGTCTTTTTTCCCCCATTGTTTTGCTATCAATCGCGATGAATGCATTTTATATCGAATGTAATCGGTTTATGAAACAGATTTACGAACGATTACAAAATCGATTTCTAACGAAACTGTGGTAGAAGCTGAGAAATGTTTGAAGTCTGTTGTTTACCGGACCGGGTTATTACAATCAGTGGGATTTAATGCCAAAATTTCCTTCAGTTTCAAATACATTCAAGGAATAAGTGCACATTCTCATTCATTTCTGTTCAGAGGATTTTGATCTATTGTTTGTAGATGTTCCTTTTTTGATGTTAAAATAGATGTCGATGAGTTGATTAAAAATGTCTTTTAAGGTTTTATTACATTTTGTTTTGATTTTAATGATTTTTTTTTTGTTTCAAACTATAGAACTCACATCCTGTCATACTTTTTCATGTGTATGCAGATATAAATAGTGTTTAAAATTCAATGTTAAGACGACGTGAGAATATGCTCATAAACTAAATTAGTACACCGTATTTTAAATTTCTGTCTTACATTACCGTTTTATGAATGCATTGTAGCTTTTCAATAAATTCAAATGCATGTTCCAGTGCCTTATGAATATGTAACTGTGCATATTGGAAACCATTTGTTGCGTTATATAAATATATATGTATTTGTGTCCCTCTTTATGAATATTCATAATATACTTGTTTGATACAGATAGTTTGGACCACTTATGATGAAAATAATTTAATGTGCATTTTTAAGGATGGTTGGGTGTCTCTGATAGTATCTATTTTAATGACGTTTGAGAACCCATTTCTTCTTGAAAGATTCTCATTTCTCTTTGAAGGAGGGAGAAGCAGGTATTGCTTTATCTATTGTTTATAGGCTCCTAAAACTATGGGGGTGGGGAGGAGGGATCTTTTGCAATCAGTATTTCAGGAAGTATATCTGGCCAGACTCTTCAATTTTATTAAGCAGTATTCAGGTATATAAAATTCTCAGCTCTCATTGTTGTGTATAACAGATGTGTATCCATCTAAAAATTCACTGTTAGATGCATTTGTAGATTTTCCATTGTGATATTCACATCACATTCTTCTTTAGGTATGAATTCTCCTTTGAAATTGATTGCTGGCCTTTTTTATGTTATAATGGATTAAGAAAAATAATTAAGAAATAATTTGTCTTGTCTTATGTGTCATAATTGATATATAGGTACAAGACTGATATATATATCCTGCTTTTTTCTATATTTTTTTGTATAATATAAGGCATTTGATTTTGAAATAAGAAAATCCATTCACATTTTTTTTACAGTTGTTATATGCGTTAAAAGTTAAGACAAACTTTATTGTTTATCTGTTTCTATGAAAATAATTTTTATTTATCTAACATCATAATACTATTACTAATTATTTTCTGCAAAAGGTATGTGATAAGTTGCCAAGTATTACTAATTTTTAATCATGAAAAGTTATTTTTAATAATAATTATTGTCCTGTATTTTTGTGATATGTGAAATTGCATATTTAGCTGAGAGTTTTTATATTTACATAACCTGTGTTTGTGTTTTATTTTAGATATCTCAAGTAGACAGTCTAGTGATTCTAAAAAGGCACCTTTCTGTTCTCATTGTTATAAATATTTTTGTAATCAGCAGTCTCTTCAAAGACATTTAGATAGACATAATATTGTACGGAAAGCATATATATGTAACATCTGTGGGAAAGTATATTCTCATGACACTAGTCTTTACAGACATAGATTACTATGTCATGGAGCAAAAAATGCATAATTTTTATATCTCCTATTTGTAAATTTATGTTAATTTTCATGCTATAATTTTTTAAAAGTAGTTTGATCAGCTTTTAGAGTTGCCATTGTTCACAATTCATTCATTGCATGGATCACAATACAACTTTCAAAAGAATGTTGCACTTATTCTCATTAATCTGGTTATATACAATGAGTTTTCATCATTAGATCCACTATTCTGATTAAATATATTACAATGATTATAAAATTACTAATTATGTTACAATGTTGGTAGTTATAAGATTTCTAATTATAGGATTAGTATGTATCTGAGAAAACTGGATGAACCTGGTACTGGGTAGGATACTTGATATTAACGTTCATATTGGAAAAGTTCACAGAATTTTTCTTTGATGTTCTGTAATAAGTAATATAATGTGATTTATTGTTTGCCTTTATTTTAAAAATGTTCTCCCCAAGTTTTCATTGAAGTGTTTGCTAAAATTTCAAGTTAAGTCCTTGAAACCCCAAAAGTTTATTGTTTCACTCACTCTTTAAAATTTAACTAATAAAAATTGTTAAAGTCTTGAACACCTTTCATTTTTCATATATGTATAAAAGTTTCTACATCAAAGTTTTCTCACTTATGTTTAGGTCAAAATAGTTTTACCAAGCTTTATTTTGTATAAATCATAGGAGTATTAATGGCTGGGTAGCTAGCTGTTAAGATGTTAATTTTTACCTTCTTTTCCTTTGACTTTAAATCTAATATAAATTTCCAATTTTCCATCCTCGTATTTCATTCATTTGTATTTTACTCATTGTATCAAATATCATTCATTGTATCAGGATCCAATTTTGAAATAATTTCTAAATGCAGGTTTTTAATTTTGCTTTATAAAGAGAGATTACAGTACTTAAACAGAGAGATGTTCAGATGTATTCATAATGCATTCAATCATCTTACCCAGTCTGCTATTATTTATTACTCAAATTTTTAAACAATAACATTTTTATGTAGGAAACCTTCAACTATCCATTAGTCATATACCAAACATATAATTTTAAGCATTTTAATTTTGTAAAGTAGGGACAAATATTTTCAAATAAATCTGTTCATTATTGAGAAAAATGTAAATGCTTTTGAAATAAGAATTTTAGTATTCCATGTTAAGGCTGTAGAATTTAATGATAGTTAGGAAAGATTTTTCGTTCTCTCTAATATGAACAAGGTTAAAAAAACATTGAAATGTAGAGGAATTCTACCTTTGGAATTTTATTCACTTCAGCATTCTTTTCAGCTGTCTCATGCATTAATGAACTCATAATGATGGTAAAAGTTATGTCCTTGGCTCTGAGTATGCTTGAAATACCTGTATATTTATCTGTCTGTTTGTTTGTAATAACAAACATACAATATATCAGTATTAATAGAATTGAAAAAGCTTTGAAATGAACAAGTGTATTTTCTTAAAAACTTAATTTACAGAATTAAAATGTGGTATTATTAAATCAAAGATATTGTATTGGGAAGTTCTTTTACCTATATTAATTTTTAAGACATTTCACCGCCCTTTTGATTTGTTTAAAATATTCTAAATATATTTTCATAATCATGAAAATTAACTACTCAATAAGTGTTGAGGTTTTATATTTCAATATTACTTCAAGAAAAAAACAAAATAAAGAATTCTTAGGGTTGTCGGAGAACTGAGAATAATCATAAGGAAAATCTTGTGTACTATTTTCAAAGCAAGAGTTTAAAAAAAAAGAAAAAAGTTTATGAGCTTTTGCTGAATCTTTATTTTTAGCGTGCTGGCCATCCTAAATTTTTAAGTTAAAATAGCCAGTTAAAATATTTGATAACATGCAATTTCTTTAAAATTAATTTTTTCAGTCAAATTATGATGAAATTATCTTTCAATCTCCTTTCAAAGGGAAAAATTAAAAAACTTAAGTTATTTAAAAATGTTTATCAGTATCTGAAACAAAAGAATATGTACTAGAATATGTTGTGGGATAAGTAGTAGAAATTCTCAGCTTCCAGCATTTGCAGTATTTTTTGTTTATCGTTTTTGATCAATCATCAACAAATAACATAATGTATAAATATTGCAGATATGTTATAAAAATTATTCTAACCTTTATATATTTAGTTCTAGATATCTCATCCTTCTATTTAAAAAAAAAAGAATAAATTGCATTTTGTTCGAATAAACTTGTATTTCTGTGTTTAATTTTAAATAAATTTATTTAATTTTTCATTCATAAAAACAAATATTCCAATTCAGAAGACATGAAATTTTAAACAGAAATTAATGTGTATTTCGTATTGTGTACATTACATATTAAAATTGTTTGCTCTATGTATGTAATAATTTTCAAACCCTCTTGTTTGTGTAGTGGAGAACATTTTGCTTGCATTTAATGATTTTTTTTTCTCCCAAAATTATTTATGCACACATATTCGGCATACATTTGGATTCAAAATGTCAAATTAAGTTTTTAGTTACATAACAAGCTGTTTATATGTATTGTTTCTTGTAACATTCAGCTGTATTAATTAAATATGCCATAGTAAGAATATTTGATTTCTGATTTGTGTATTTATTTTTTTTTTTTTGTTGTATTTTTTCATAATATTTACATTTTAGAATTATGTTTAAAAAGTCTATAAAAATGTCTTGGTTGTGTACTAATGTTCCTAAAATTCATCATATTTTTATAGTAGGATTAGTATTACCTCTAAAAATTGGCAGTCTAATACTTTATAATCTTTATAGCATTATTTTGCATTTTTGAAGGTCTTTATTGAAAATGTCAAGCATTTTCATGATCCACAATAGTGTACTAAAAAATTCTATAGTATTATGGATTATAAGATGTTTTGTGCATTTGATTGTGTTATATTTTTCACTATTAAAAATAAATTAAAAGTGCAAAGTTATCCAAGCATTAATCCAATATTAAAAGTTTAATGAATCATGTCAACTTAAAGCTATATGGTGTTAGAGGTATATATTGTGAATGTTTATGTAATACAGTTCTGTTATTCTTTTAATTAAATCTCCTGGGGGCCATACAGCAATTGAAATGCAAAACTGTTAAAAAATTAAAATGTTAAAATTATAGTATGTACCTTAACTCCCTTATTGTAAAATAGGATTTAAATCTTATGCAAAATTATATCCATTTGTTGAAAAAAGCGTTGATCACAATCATACCTAAATGTTAATTGTGATTATGATATCGTTTTTCTTGAATTTTTATGTCTTTACATTTGAGCCTTTATATTTAGTTCTGTATCCATTGTTGGTTATTATTTTTAAGTTTTTATATAACTTATTTTCAGATTCAGTGATGTATGATCAAAATCAATTGCAGTGCAAAGTCTGCGGAAAAGTCCTATCAAGTCATCAACGCTTAAAGCACCATATTTTGATACATTCAGATGTTCGTGATTTGCATAAATGTCAAATATGTGACAAATGTTTTACCTGGAAAGATAGTCTAATACGACATATGAAAATAAAGCACTCTGAGAGGATTTAATATTATTTGAATGTAATGTGCTAACTGTTCATGTACTACAATAAATTTATAAAATATATGTACTTTGATGTCTAATTTGTAAAAACTAATTTATGAAATACGCATTTGGTAAAAGTTACATTTATTCTCATTGTTCTCATGAATTTGAAATTTAAATACTTAATATACAGTCTTACCATAACTGTTTTTAATTCAGTTTAAATTTGCTCCATAATGAAGATATTGCTCTAAAATCATAAGTCAGTATCATGTGCATAAATTTTGTCTTTGATATTTTTATTAAATTTTTTTTATTGCGTGGATTAGCAATCTGTATTTTTCAAGATGGACAACAAATTACTTGCAGGAAAGGCATATCAGGAGCACATAGCTTCTTAATGTATTAGTCCTTACTATGGATATTAAGAAGCTGTTCTTGTTATGTACACCAAGTGCTTGGTTTTAATCATGAAGGTGAAACATCTTCATAGGTAGTTACATTATTAGTTCTTTCAATTTCATGGTTTTAATATTTTAGGGTTTTGTAATGATGCTAAAATTTGTTTTCTTTTATACGTTTTGTTACCCTTTTTGAATTTAGCAGTTTGTTTTTGAAGTTTCAAAAAGCATCATTGTGTGTGTAAATTTATTTTCAGTCAGGTTTTTTTTTTTTACTCTGTCAGATAATAATGATGCATTACTGTATAGGTTATTTGCCTTGTAGTGTAAACTCCACATAGTTTGCACCATTTGTAATTGAAATGATATTCAAGCTAGTTTGCATTGAAGATATTTAGGTTAACTGATATCTGTTTATGCAATTATGATATGCTCATTTGAATGAATTACACACACCAAAAAAAAAAAAAGAAGAAGAAGAATTTGCTACTCTCATTGTTTCCTATTGAAAGTGAAGTCTTATTACCCAAAGCCATTGTTAAATAGAAAATTAAATTACTCTACACCATGATTAAACACTTATTAGATAGAATATATTGTTATATAGTCTTGTTTAAATAAATAAAGACACCATTTAGGACCATGTGTGCATATACATGCTGAGTATTTGGTGTCATGAAGCACTTTGGATATGTATATGTGTTCATGAAATGGGACACTAGAATCATTGTGTGCTCTTTGTATCTATAATACAAAGTAATACTATCTGAGCAACTCTTTCTGTAACTTTCTATCAGTTGCTTATAAAACTGCTTCTGAGGATATTTCTACGATTGATGAACTTTTAAAAATTTATAAAAATAATTTTGATCTAATGGATATATGTACAAGAAGTGACAGTAAGAACAAAGAAACAAACTGGAGTGACGATGGTGATAGCAGTGAATCATATTAATCTGAAAATTCTCTCTCAAAGAAAATTTTTTAGTTCTATCTGGAACGTTTAAAGCTTACCTTGCATTTTCTAAAAGTATTTAGTACTTGAGTGCTTCATGGGTAGAAAAGCATTCCACATAGTTTTCAATATGTCAAGGGTATTGAACATTGAAAAGGTTAAATAAGGCAGTGTCAAGATAGCTTAGTACCCAAAGCAAATGTTAAATAAAACTTATATCATTATATAAAACAAGTGCTTAATGAATTTTAAATAATTGTTTTTCTAAATTTTTCATCTGTCATTCCAGATCTATACAACTGTAAGCTCTCCTTATAGTTAACATATAATTTACAGTGGAAAAAACATTCTTTTAAGCATTTTATTCATAGTATTTTCTCTTACTAACTGGTGTCTTTTCTACAGGTTTCTATTCATCAGCCTCATATCCACTACCTAAAACTTTTGAGTGTCACATTTGTGGTAAAAAATGTACAACAAAGCGTCGAATGCGTACTCATGTGGAAACCCACTCTGATGTTAGAAACCTGTATTTGTGTCCTCATTGTAATCGAAATTTCACTTGGCGGGATAATCTTCAGCGACATATAAAAGATTTTCATAAATTTCGGAACTTGTCTAAAGATAATAGTGAAGCATCCAATCCGATCACTGAACAGAAATGAATGAGTCCTTTTGAAAAATACTGTTAAATATATTTTAATTTAAAATAAATTGCTGTTTTCCTGATGCTGTTCATGAAATAAGGATTTAAAATGTGCTCAATTACCATGGTTAGGATGAAAATGAGTAAAGTGAATTCAAGAGGAACAAATATAAAGAATGGAAACTATTCAATTTAATTTGTCAGTCTTAGTACATCCATGCAGACTTGATGTATGGTGAGTTGTTCTTTGTTACATTCAAAAATTTTTATGTGGATAGTTTACAATTTAAATGTCTGTAGATTTTTAATTTTGAAGCATTTTAAGGCACTAAAGAACTTAAAATTTGAATGTTTGAAAAGTTTTTTTTTTCGCCTTCATCCACTTATGTTTATTATTTTCTGTGCATGACATTAAAAATTATATGCTGAATTTTTTCACCATAATGTTTATTCATATTTAAAAAGTACTAATACCACGCTCGTACATTCAAATGTCTATTTGGCTTTATTGATTTGATATTTTGTTTACTTAAATTCTGCTGAAGAAAATGTTGACTTTATGTAATTCAAAATTGAAACAAGGTGCCTTCTCATTTATTTTTTAATTGTATTTTTTCTTTTTGTTTATTAAATACTGTTCATAATATTGATCTATATTTTGGATTTTCAAAATTTTGAACAAAAGGAAATGTTGATCTTTGACTAAATATCTAGTTTTTGGAATATAAGTTGTAAGAGTCATTTTAATTAGTGATTCAAACCTTGTTAGAAGTTGCACGTACTTAGTTATCATCTAGCATATTTTAGAAATATAACACAGGTAGTCTGCCTTTGAAGGCATATCTCACTCAGTGAAGTTAAATTAATAAATTCCAGCAAATATTTTAGGCCCTGCCAAATACTTCTATTCAAATATGTTTGAAATTTGATAATTCCATTTTCATAAATGAAAATTTAAATTTATATAAAATTTCCCTATAGTAGTTAATTGAAATGCTAATCATAGTTTTTCACTAATATTAAATTCTTTGCTAATACAGAACATTTTGAGTGGATAGTATTTTTATATTTTGCATTTCTTTATAAAATGACATAATTGTCCTTATTTTTTCAGAAAAAATGTGCCATATTTGCCATTAAGTATGGTATATTGTCACATTCAGTTCCAAAATTACTCAATATAAGATGGGGCTTGATTATTTACACTCACTTCTAAAAGTTAAGCACGGAGAGGAAAATGTTAATTTCTGTAAGCGAATCTGAATTAAAGAAGATGAAATTTGCTGCAAAGGTAGAAATAAGTATGCAAATATGTTAGGTAACAGCCAATTACGGTTTCACGTCAAGAAATATGCAAAACAGGCAGGCGTATAAGATGCCGGCATTGTGAAGGGTTACAGGAGTTGCATGTAAGTGCTGATGAAAGGTGTTTAGAACATTCGTACGATTTATTTTCAAGCAAGATGTGTTTCTATGGCTTCCAGAAGACGAATGGAAGATTCTGAGCGCTGTCAGGCTGTCGGACGCATTGAAACAGGACAGTCTATCACAGATGTTGCTCTTTTCTTCAGCGTTCATCATTCCGTCATTTCACGATTATGGAAACAATTCCAAACCAGCCAAACAGTTGTTCGAAGACCTGTAGCCAGTCGTCCAAGGGTTACGACCCCCTCGGAAGATCGATATATTGCTGTTGTAGCCAAGCGGAATCGAAGATCGACCTCCACACGTGCGACATCTGTGGTTGCAGCGGCCATTGGTAAGACGATATCTGCCACTACTGTTCGTCGAAGGCTACACACCCGGGTACCACGAGTTTGTGTTCCTTTATCTGTCCAATCCAGAGGGGCATGATTAAAGTGGTACCGCCAGCATGTGAATTGGACTGTGTCTGATTGGGGCAACGTTATGTTCACAGATGAGTCCAGATTTCTCTTACAACCCGATGATAAGCGTGTAAGGGTCAGGAGGGAATAAGGCACACGCAATTGGCCAGAGAACATCACTCATTCTGCGGGGGAAGCATCATGGTCTGGGCAGGGATTTCTTTGGGATATTGCACCGATGTGCACATCTACAGGCGAGGTTCTGTGACGGCTGTACGGTATCGAGATGAAGTCCTAGACCCCACTGTGAAACTGTACGCCGCAGCAGTTGGTCATTCTTTCATTTTAATGGACGATAATGCCCGTCCCCATAGAACTTCCATCATTGATGACTTTCTGGAGAGTGAGGGGATTGCGCTTATGGAGTGACCGGCTTACTCGCCGCACCTTAATCCATTTGAAAGTATTTGGGATGCTCTCGGTTGTGCTGTATGTAGACGTTTCCCACCTCCAGCCACTCTTAGAGATTTAGAAACTGCCCTACAGGAGGAATGGCGATTACTGAACTCTCCGGTGGTTGATCACCTCGTAAAAAGCATGATCACACGCTGTACACTTTGTATGAAGGTGAGGGGTGCTCACATACCCTATTAATGTCGGTTTTTGTCGTTTGTTTTGCATTTAAAAATAATTTTGTTAATCACGCAAATATGACGTCATCTTATAATTTATGAAAATTCAACATTTTTTCTATCTCTGTATGTAATTCTTTGTTTTGTTTCATGAATAAACATAGAGCTACTTACTTGCAGCATTTCATGTCAATCAAAACAGTACTTGTCCATTTTTTCGCATTTTACCACTCCGTGCTTAACTTTTGGAAGTGAGTGTAATAACTAGTTATGAAGTTGTTTTTTTAAACAGAGTAGTAACAGCAAGTAGACATAGAATACATTGATTGACAGAAAGAATATATTGTTTTGTTGGAATCAGCATAATTTTAATTTGTGTGTTTATCATTTTTTATATTAGTTCCTCCATGAAATTAGAGTTGTAAAAAATGCATGGAATGAGCCCTGATCCAAGGGGCCTCTAATGTAAATATATACACCTCCAGTAAACCCAGAAGCCTTGGACCTTGGCTTTGCAATTGTTATGGGTGCTGTAGCAAAGCATAGGCATTAAATATGCTGGAGAAAATAGAAATCTGAATGCTAAATTTCTCAATATTTAGTGGAGACTGACAATGTGCAGTCACTGAGCGTATAATGAAAATATGATCGACTGTCATGATTTGTGGTACAAAATTTAGAGTGCCTGAAGATGAAAAAATACTTGGAGCATGATCTTGTCTGAGGGGACTCTAAGTAAATATATGCCCCAAAGTATTTTGTACTTTAATTCATTTATAAGCTGGATGACTATACAGTGTCTGTTATCAGTCAAAATTTAGAGAATTTAGCTTATGGAATTCTTTTCCTTCTAATTTACTTATTTGCTGTACCAAGGTAAAGAGCCCTTAAGAAGGGCAGAATCTTAGTGCAAGGCTGCTGGGTATATTGGAGGCATTTATATTTGGATTAGAGTTGTAATTTTGTCTCTGTAAAAATGTTCCATCTGATTTTAAATGCAGTTTGTTTGTTTTATCATTGGCATGCTTTTGTCTCTCTTCTACTATATTTAGTTTGCTTTTTATAATTTCTCTTCTTTGTTCTATATATCAATTTTCATGCAATTTATATCTGTTTCTTATTATGTCTACTGTTTCATGGCTTTGAAATTAGAATTTTGTTATATTAGTTCTTGCAAAGTTTTAATCCTTAAATTTTAATTATGAAGTAGGTATTAATCTACTTCTATTAATGGAATTTTGGTCTCAATTTTGTTTGTTCTTAATTCAAAATGCTGTGGGATTTGGATAAATGCACCAGGGATGTTATGCATATTAAACTCTCAGTACCTTTCAGTTCTCAGAAATGTTAGAAATATTTCCAATAAGGTTCAAAAACTGATCAAGGAAGAACTATTAATTTTTACCTGCATACATATACTTGCAGTGTGTGCTTTATTACATAAAATGTAATAGAACTCAAATCTAAAAAAACCCCTCGATTATAACAGTATAACAGAATAGTCATTTGTAAGATTTAAAATGAGTTATGTTTACTTTAACTATTTAAAAGCTATTTAATTTCTGGTTTGATAGTTAGAGTTTTAAAAGTACAAAATTAGATTTAATATGTATATTTTTATTAGTAATCTTATATCATGGATTAAATTATTTTCATTCTTTGATTAAAACTGCTGTGTAAATTTTTGCTACTTAATACAAAAGATGATTAGACAATTTGCAATATATATTGTTTATTACATAACTAAAGGTAGGGCTTGTGCAGTATTGCAAAAAGAGGATCTCTAGCACTCCAGAGACTCCTGCAGGTATTCTGTGAGTGCCTTCACCGTCAGCTTGTGGATTCCATTCCTGTTTGTTTGAGGATAAGGCTGAGATTAGGTAGCTATGTTAGCTCACCTATATGGTGCTGCCATAATAAAGAAGCCAACAAATTAACGGTATGGATGGGCAAATGTCGCAATAGACAAAGTCCGTGCTGCATTGGAAACAACACTCTAGAGACTAACCAGCCAACTGACCATTCCCTAAAATTTTGGATTTTAAATTGGGAAAAAAATTTAAATATAAATTCCAGATAACTTTAATTATTCGTACCATTTTTTTTTTCTCTTTTCATACCAGTATATTTTAAAGACTATTTATTATCTGCAGTATTCCTAGCTGCCATGAACTTAGGCTTCACCATCATTATGGGCCCTTACATAATTACATTACAGTATCCTCAGCTTGGTATGGTTGACAAATATGTTAGGGGCCACAAAATCTCAAAAGTAGAATATTGCTGAAGCCTGACTAATTGCATTAAATCCAGCCCATAACAGAACGAACCAAGGGCAATCCACAACTTGTTTCAGAATTTAGATAGTATCTTTTGAGCTGCAATTAGAGCACATTTTTATTTTTTTTCATTGGGGGCCAGACTGAATGCAATTCTAAGTAAAAGTTTAGAGATATTGCACTCTTCGAATTTTGTTGCCTCCAGCAAACTACAGGGTACACAGAGAACGCTACTTTGTATGTTACCCCTCTTTACAACTGTTTTTCATGCCAGTTTTTCATCTTAAATTACTTATACTGATTGTATCATTTATCTAAAAACAATGCAGGGTATTTGTTTCTGTATGTAATATTTACACTATTGTATTAACATAACTTACATGTTAAGTATTGATGCTGCATCAGTATCTAAGGATAATTGAATACTTGAAGGTAGACCATGACTGCAAATGAAATCTTAAAATAAGTCTCAAATTTAAATTATAGCAAAAGCTCATTTATTATGAACTCTATCATATTTAAACAATTTTTGTTATTTTTAAAAATATTTTTTAAGCTTTTGAGACTTCCTAAAATTGAAAGGTATGTTTTATATGAATCTGCATTACCACTACTTATATTTTTATAGTTATTTTCATGCTTTATCATTTTTTATCTTGTGGTATTCTTTTGATACTTAATGTTTTTTGTATACTTGTTTATTCTTTAAAAAGAGGTTTTCCTTCATATACTGTTTTATCAGCTGTTTAAAAAGAACTTTGTATTTTTATCAGGACGCTCCTAAAATAAAATTTTATATAGAAATTAATTCTGTTATAATTATAAGAAACTTGTTAAAAATGCAAAACAGGAACACATAGCATTCTTTTTATAGTGAATTTTAAGAAGCTGTGTATTCCTATATTCCTTTTATTGCTTTAAACTTTTCTTATTCTGAAATTAAATTTTATGTGATAATCTCTGTATGTATTATTACTATTAATATTATTATTTGTTTATTTTTCAAACTTATACTTTTATGTACATAGAACTCCTGCTTTCTCTGTGTTTAGTAAATATATCCTGAAAAGTGTCCTAAATCTCTAATTTAGTCATCTTTTTTTTTTATAGAATTTTTTTTTAATATTTATAAAAAAGATGATACTACTTTACCCTAATTCCTTTTTTTCTTTGCTTTTGTGCTGAATTTATTATACTTTTAAATCATCAAACTTCTTTCTATATATTTTTTTAACTTGTCTTCATGGGAATTTTCTGCTAATAATGTGGTGCCTAAAGTATCACTGATGGTTTTCTATTGGGTTTAGACCATCAAAGATTGTAACTGAACATTAATAATTTTATTTAACATTATTTTCATTTGATATATAAAAAGTTATTAACGCATCTGAGGAGACTATTAAATGTATGAAAATTATAAATGAAGAGTAAGACACGGTGGCAAAATGTAGAGCCAGTGATCTGAGGTTTGCGGGTTCGATGCTGGTCGCTGACAATATCCGCTGCCATGTTCACAAGTGGTGGCTGGTGCAGATAAAATCTGTTGTGGCTGCAATGTCCTCCAAGTTTTCAAATTTACCTCTGGAAGTGTGGTGTCAAAGATTCCGGTCTCGCCACTTGACTCGATTCTAAATTATGCACCAGTTTGTAGGGGTAATGCTGGCCATCTATATGGTGCCCCCTTAAATGAATGGCCAGCAGTCGTGCCCTTTACTGAGAACAAATGGCATCATAGCCAATCTTCCGTGCATTTGTAATAAATAAATAGATAAATGAAGAGCTATAAACTTGAGGCTCTGTTGTATATTCAGTACAACCTCCCCAATCCGGACGTCTCAAATCTGGAACGTTTTAATAAATGGCCAATTTTACTTTTCCATTTTATCGATAGATGTTGCTACCAAAATGATCAATAAAAAAACGTGCTTCCTGTTAAGGAAGTGCAACAGCAATTTTGAAGTCTTTCAAGTGCCTGGGAAAGAAGCTAAAATAGCATAATTAGTAGAATGGGCAAATTAAGCCAACATTAACTTGAATAAATCGGACATGCAGGAAGTTTTAAACATTGATGAAAATGTGCCGATCGTCTGTTCTCTGAGCGATTCTGAAATTATTGATAGTATGGTAAATAACAAAAGTTATGATGACAGCAATTGGGAAAGTGATTCAGAATGCCTTGAAAACAAAAGAATATCAGCAGAAGACCTGATTAAATCATTAGATAAAACAATATTAGGCTTAGAACAGTGGAATTTTATCTTGCAACATGAAATTATGGCAGTATATAGTATTCGAGAAAAAATAATTTCTAATAAGCCAAAACTAAATCAATAGACATTATTGACTGAAATGTTTAAATTATAATGTAATTATCCGTTCTGTATTCAGGTTTATTTTATAATTAAACCATTTTACTTTTTTTTAAGTATGTTTATTTTTTTTCCTCAAATTTTGTAGTGTTATTTAAAAACCTCTCAAATCTAGAAAATTCCCAAATCCGGAACTGCCATGACTTGAACAATTCCGGATTTGGGAGGTTGTACTGTATTATATATAAAGTGTCTTAAAATTATCAAAACTTCATTTCTTTACGTTAATTAAATTGCATGTTCTTTGCAGGTATCCAGTCTACTGCTTTACTTTCACAGTCCAAAACTTTCCAGTGTCTCACATGTAGGAAAGAATTTACCACAAGGCGGCGTCTATATACTCATTTGGAAATTCATTCGGAAATAAGACATGTTAACTATTGTCCTTTTTGTAATCAAAATTTTACTCGTCAAGATAACCTTCAGAGACATATAAAACAATTCCATATGGAATGAATTTTATTTGAATAGACATTTTTAAGATAAACAGATTTGATATAAATATTAATCTCCCTCATTATATAAGCATTTCTTTTGAATTTTAAATTTGTGTGATTCTGAAGAAATATATAATTTAGATTCATTATAAAAAAATGTCTGTAAGACTTACACTATATTTGCATTGCTGTTATAATCCTATTAAAAGTATCAGATATTCAGTTAAAACTCATTTCAAAGTTGTATATTTATATTTTTGTTCCCATTTGTATCAAATATTTTAACATTCTGATGTGATATTTTATAACTTATATTTTGTAAAACTGAAAGTTGTAGTTTTATTAGTTTTTTTTTCATATATTTTTTAGTTTAATGATTGTTTCATTTAGTTAAAGTCAATTTCTCTGAGATTTTTATAATTTTTCTTGTGTGTGCTAAATATTAATTTCCTCTCAGGTCATGAATATGTATTCTCTATCGAAAAAAGAAAATTCCCTTGTAATATTTGTGGTAAAGTTTTCACCACAAAGTTTCGGATGCAGACTCATATGGCTACCCATTCTGATGTTAGAAACCTCTATAAGTGTGATCAGTGTTCACGAAGCTTTGCTTGGCGTGATAACCTTCACAGACATCTTAAAACTATTCATTGTGTAAAGGAATTAATGCCTGTACAGCCATCCTGTGAAACAAATTTGTGATCATAAATAAAAAGTAATAAACTAAATTTTTTTGTTATTCATTGCTTTAAAATATATTTTATTCAATCAATCAGATATAATTCTGAAATTTTTTTTTAAATTAAAAAAATATTTTGCTATAATTTTGAATGTAAAATGAATGTAGTGTAAAACATAGGTTAGAATTTGTAAAGAAATAACAGTTTTGAAAAATCCTTATTTAGGAAAAAATTCAGAATTTTTTATCTGTCGGTTTTAGTGAATTGCATTTTTGTTAAAAGCTTAAAAATAATAGTGTCTGCATTGCATTTTGCTCTACATCACCCTCAAGGATATTCATTTAGTAGTTCATTAAAAGTAAACTTTATCGTTGTTTATTATGTAAATTCCTTGTGTGTTATAAAAACAAGAAAAAAATTTAGAATTTAATCATACTAAATCGTTTGTGAAATTAAAAAATCATTATTTCTTGTTTCTTTACTTTACACTGGTTTAAAGGATACATCCAATTTTAGGTAGTATTATTCAATTTACAATTTATACTGTCTTCTTTTTTTTTTTTTTGTCGAAAAAATATCTAAATCAAATATTATATTTTAAAACATTCTCTATTCTTTTTTAAATAATTTTTTATACAATAATTTAGCTGCTATAAAACAATTGGTTATAAAAGAATTTATTATTAAAGTCTAAAGTATGAATTTTAGTTTTATCAGTTAAATAAGTGTTTCAAAAAAGGTGTGTTGTTTTTTATCAATATTTTCTTCAAAAAACTCCTAAATTTTCTTAAATGTAATTGTTATGTATTAAACTAAGGGCTGTCCCCTTGTTTCTTGTGGATCATTCCCCTTTCTATCTATTCATTTTTTGTGCACAGGAAACAAATAATGAAAGATTATTGCAAAAATTAAATTTTCTTTTATAAATGTAATGGAAAAAGGTACAGATTTGAGCTGTTATTTTTTTTTTTTCTGTTGTAATTGGTTTTCTTTGGATTTCATGTGAGGTTTTCAGATGTGGTATTTCTTTTTAATTCTGGAATTTTGATGAATTTGTAACTAAGATGTCATACCCAAGTATTTATTCAATCAGTACTAACCCAAACTAGTAAACATGAACAAATATTTCCCCTCCTTTTTATTCATAATACACTTGTTCGGTGAAACAAGTTATATATCTTTGAAATTCTATTGATATTTCTTTTAAATATACTTCAACTATATTCCTGCTTATTACTCAGCATGCTTTAATATTTCTTATCATTTAGTTCTGGGATTTGAAGATTTGTGATTCATATCCTTACAGGTAACCTTCATAAACCAAGGCAATAGTACTAGTGGCTCTCAAAATAATTCAAATGGTGTATGCCACTGAGCATTTGGAATAAAAAGCAGTCAAATTAGGTGTTTAAACCTGGACGTTCAATAATATGTGCTTGCTTTTACATACTACAAAAAATTATGAAACACTTACCTTAAAAGTATTGAACAATTGTCCCTCCCTTGTGATGAATTTCCCTAACATTCTGCTGTTTCAGGCAAAACCTCACCAGCTTCAAAACTCTAGCAAAATTACCAACAGATTACGTATTTATATTCGGAATACTTGCTCTTAATCTTGTTATAAGTAGTCTATTGTAAACAATTTTTAATTTTTGTGATTTAAATTATAAAGTTATCATCTCTACTAAAACATTTAATTTATTTTAGTCTTGAAAATTTTAAAGCATTTAAGACATGTTTTCTTTTATGAAAGCAAAACTAGTAATATTTAATGTGGCTGAAATGCCTGTTTTTATGCTCTGTCATTTGATTATTTCAAAACTTTTTTTTATTTCATTTATAAAATAAATTAGTAAATATTTTCATTTTCTGGTATGTGTTTAGTTTTGAAAATTTGTGGCATAAGATGATGATATTCATAAAATTGTTTTGGAAGGCTGTATAACATTTTTCCATTATTGCTGCATTTATATAGCAGTATATGTACATTAGTTTGCAAGAGTTTTTTGTAAAATTTATAACGGGGGAATATTACAAATCTCATTTTCCTGAAGTTCTTAATTGTCATTAAAACATTCATTTAGGCTTACATCAGGTTTTATTTAGCAAGTGTTATAAATACTTGAAAGCATTTGTATTATCATATGAATTGCGCTTGTGTTTTAAAATTTACTTAAGATGTGCTGTCACAATCACATTGTTATATACAGTCGAATCTGGTTAATCGGACCAGCTGCTTATTCAGACTGAATCCTAAAGAACCAAGACAGATCCTATTGCATAAGCCTAATATTATTCGCCAGTTGGTTATTAGGACCAAAATGATCACGTCCTGATGTGGTCCGATTAACCGGAATCGACTGTATATAAAATTATGCATGTGTAATGCATTGCCAAATTATGTTTATCCTCTAGTTAAAAAATTAAAATTATAAACAATCATGATCTCTGAATATAGCATAAAATATTTTGTTGTATTTCTGTTGAAATATTTTCTTCCTTAGATTTACTCTATCTAAGAGATCCTGCATTGAAATCAAATGGACCATTTACATGTGAGATTTGTGGTAAAATTTTTACTACTAAAAGAAGAAAAATAACTCATATGGACATTCATTCTGATGTGAGAAATTTATATGAATGCCATTTGTGTGGTCGGGAATTTTCATGGCGTGACAGTCTTAACAGACACTTGAAAAGTCACTCTAATGTGTAAAGAAAATTTATTCACAATTTTCTGTGCCGAGTAAAATTTACATGAATAGTTCTGAAATTATAGATTTTTGCTCTAAAATTCTGCAATTTATTCATATCTTGTATATTTCTGTTTTCTCTGTTGCACTTTTCTATTACATTTTTGTTTATTTATGTATGAAATTCTAAGTCTCTCTTTCCTGTTACAATTCTCTGAAATATTCATGTGTTAATAAAACTCATCTCGGTTTATGGTTATTTTCTGTTTTCAGTTTGTAGTGTTTTACTTAATTTTTTTATTTAAAAAGGTATAAATTCCTTTTAGTATTTGTTGTAGGTAATTAAATTTTTTTGTTGATTATTTCAACTGATTTATTTATACCTTGCTATTAATCATAACCGTTTCTTGTAAACCATTAAAAAAAATAGATTAGAAAATGTGATGCCTAAAGCATTAATATGATAATCAAGTACTTTTGTTATGCAAGTAAGGAAGAGTAATATCACTGATTATATTTAAATTTTCTTCCAAAGAATTAACCTTAGCTATTAGTTAATTCTTCAAAGTTGTGTGATTATTAATTTCTCTTGCTTTAAATATTAATTTTTACTTTCATACACATCTGTGAAGTTCCAGTTATTTCTATTAAGCTACATGATTTCTGTAAATTTCTGTTTTGTATATATTTTTATTTGTACATAAAAATTTTTTTCATATTTCTTCTGTGATTTACACATTCTTTGTAAATTTCTGTTTCATGTTTTTAATTATATTTGTTTTCTTATAAATGCATAGCATTTACGACTCAATCACATCTTTTAGAATATCAAATGTTGTGTACCACAGTTGCCATCATTATGTATATTGTGGTTTTTTTGTGTGTCAGAATTGTTTGTACAATATATAAACCACATTGTAAATTTTTCACTAATTTATTATCTTTTGATTTCATGTAACTTTATTGTTATGCTACTTATCTTGGTTTTAAAATAAATTTTAAAAAAATGATGGTTTTTATGTTGTAAAGATACATTTATTGTCAAGCCTATGTATTACCAATTTTTCTTATAGGGATTTTAAAGAGTAATAAAAATACAAGCAGGACAAAAGTGATATTATTTATTACGTATTAAATTTTTCATATTTTTCCTATTTATGTTCCCATTAATATATTGTAACAATGTGTTACTACATAAATATAGTAATCTGCAGTAATTTTATTATTGAAAGTTAAAACTCTCTAGGCATTCTGTTTTACACAATACATTTCTTGGATCTTGGCTTCTCATAAATGTTATAGATGCTTTCGTTATGCAGAGATGTCAATGAATCTAAAGTATTAGTGTTATTCCACTATTAGTGTTATATTAGACATTTTCTACATATATTTTGGTGCAAGAAATTTTGATTCAAGAAATTTCTTTAGAATTTTAAGTAATTTGCTCTGAAAACTGATTATTAGGTTTTTTTTTTTTTAAATAGTCGATATCTTTTTTATGCAATATACTCATCATTGTGTGTTTAAAAAGTAAAGTAATTCAAAGAGGTTTAATTACTATTTTTCTTTTATATTAAGCATGTCTGGGCTAATGCAAATTAAAATTTTTATTTATACTCTTTTTACATTGTTCACATTTGTTTTATAAGTTATAAGTATGTCAGGCAATTTCTATTTGTTATTCTATTCCAAATGAAAACTTGGATCTAGTTTTGAGGTTTTTCTTAACATTCTTCATGAGGGAGTACAAATTATTCATGCTGTTGGTAGCTAACTATAGCCCCACCCCCCATAATTATTATTTTTTTTTTTCGAAGATAATATATGGTCAAATAAGTGCAGTATCCTTATGAGCAAATGATTAGCACTGGATTTCCAGTTCTTCAGTATTAATCCTTCTACTTTTAATACTTTATCTAGAACAGGGGTTCCCAACCGGTGGTCTGCGGACCATAGGTGGTCCGTGATAGCCTCGGTAGTAGTCTGACACTACATATAAAAAAGTTGCCAAATAAATGGGAATTTGAAAGCAATGTTCACTGAACTAGATGGACCGAATATATCCGATGACTATAAGATCAGGACTTTAATTAAAATTTCTTAAAAGTTTAACATAATCGTTTTATTATTAGAATATGATACATTAGAATGTGAGTACTTAAATCCTGTATCCCTTTTGCTCAAGGGATATTCTATACCCCCCCATACCCCCCAGATAGTTCCTCCCCCTGAAGTCAGAGGGGGGGGGGTGTTCCACACATGGTTAAATTTCTGACTTAGTGGTCTGCAGACTTCTACGGGTTGGGAACCACTGATCTAGAAGGTAAAATATCAAGTGTTCTAGTATCTCATTCCCTCAGTGCCAATTAAGTATATTTCTTTTTAAAAGATATTATTTGTTTTTCATTGCATTGGAAGATTTTATAATATTTGATGTTTATGAGGCAAAAAAACCTTTTATAACTGACACACTGTTGCTTATTCAAAAAATAATTTCATTAAATGTATCTCTTACTATGCTGTATAAGATATGTTTTTATTAATTTTTAATTTTCGGTAGGAAAGAACTTTCAATTGTAGAACTATGAATTTATGCATTTTTGTTACTTCATAAAATGAATTTTTTATTTCAATTACAGGTGAAAATTCACTTCTTTCAAATTTCCAATGTAATACATGTGGTAAAATGTTTACTACAAAGAGAAGATTCCTGTTTCATATGGAAATACATTCTGATGTCCGTACTCTTTATCCTTGTAATTATTGTGGTAAATCATATACTCGTACTGACAATTTGAACTATCATGTCAAACTTTGTCATATGAATGAATAAACAGATTTTTTTTTCCTATTTAGGAAGGGATGCACAATGTACATTTATACTTCTGAGTCACTTGGCTAAATTTTTTTTCATTAATTAAAATATTTGTTACCATTAAATGGCATTATTTATGTAATCTGTGTAAGTTATAAATCTATTCATTTTCTGGTAAGTAAATAATTTTAAGATTCACAAAATATGAGGAATGGTGACATAAAATTATTTTATAAAAATAGTTGTTACATAAAAAAATAATAAAAAGCATGACTTACTAATGATAAATTTTGTGGTATCAGAAATCATAAATTTATAATCTTAACACATTTATTGTTAGACTTCTTTTTTTAAATAGAACTTTTTATTTTTGGTTAGACCTACATTTAATTTTAATATACCTGGTGTTAGATTTATGACCCTTTTTTTAAGTCCTTGTGTGTATGAGAAAAAGATGAGTAAATTTTTCTCTAGAACAATAAATTGGAATAGTTTAAAAGAATAAGTAAAATGAACTTGAAATCATATTAATTTAAAATTTGACCAGTGGCTAAGTAATATCTGAATGAAAGAATTGCATAAAAATTTAAAAGGCAGCTGAAAAAATATCATGTTTATCATACTGTCTTATCAGTAGATGTTCATACTAATAGATGAACTTTCGAAGAAACATTAGATACTTTCTAAGAAGTTGCAAATTGTTCATCTGTGCATCTTTTTTCTTATTAATTGCATACAATTTTATAAGCACAAAAACTGTGGTTGTGATGGTATTTTCAAATAAAAAATTGTCTAAATTATTATTTTAGAAGAATTTTTTTTGCACTTTTAATATATGACTTTCATTTTTTTGCTGTTATAATGGGTGTTTAAAGATAATATTCTGGCAAACTTTATAATAAACTTTTTAAACTTTTTTTAAGTATGCAAATGTCGTTTTCAAGGAATATATCCTTCATTCTAAAGCATTGTGGGTAAGATTTGATTTTTGTTTTTCCATTGTCATTTTGTGTTAGTTTGTATAACTTTTTTGTCTGCATAGCAGAGACTCATAATTATGTTATACAGTGCATATATATATTTTTAGAAATTTGAGGAAATACATCAGTCACAATCAGTTGAGAAACATTAGATGCTGGGTAATAGATAATTTGGACAAGAAAACATAATAGATAATTTGGATAAGAAAATTGATAAAATTTTATGTGTACTTATTATATAAAATTCTTTGTGTTAGAATAATTTTAAAAGTTAGTTCAGATAATTCTGTATTCTATTTCTTTTCATTACTATTATATCATTTTCTATTGAAATCTTAACAGCGAAAAAGGTCCTTATTAACAGCCATATTTTATCAACAGATGTGCGTGTGCTTGCATGATTTAAGTATGAAAGCAAAATATTTTGTAGGTTTTAAATATGTGGGATATTTAGTATCATAATATGTTGGTATATGATATTTTGCAATCCATTTATGCTTCCAAAGTTTTATTTATAAAATTGTAGAAATTTTCAGAGTAAGGCTTTTAAATCTCATCTCCATAAAAAGTGTTTAAAATACTAATAAATATACAAATGTTGTTATCAAAAAATTTTCTCAGGCAGAAAAGCAGCCTTTTTCATTCTTAATATAAGTAACTCTTAATATAAGTAACTTAGTGATTTTGATATGTATATCACAAAAATTTTTTCATACTATTTATTGATTATTCAATTGTCAAAGTTGCTTTTTCCAGAGACTGTGACTGAAAGAATGTTGTGCTTATGGTAAAAAATTTTTAAATTGCCTGTAAGATAATATTGTGGTGTAAATGAAAATCATAAAATTTGTTTTCAAAATAATGCTTTAAAAATTGACAGGAGAATAAAGGAGAATCTATGGTATTCTGTGCTCATGTTTTTGTAATTAATGAAATTTGGATTTTTCTCTCTTTTCATATGTGTTCCAGTTATGGACTCCTTAAGTTTCTTTTAAGTTTGTTGTAGAAAACCTGAAGTCTTGTGAAATTATATTTTGTTTATACATTCGATTCCGGTTAATTGGACCAGCCGCTTAATCAGACCAAATCCCGATTAGTAATATAAGGCATGTTCATTTAATCGAACCAGCCAGTTCTTAGGACCAAAATGATCGCATCCCGATGTGGTCCGATTAACTGGAATAGACTGTTTATGCCATATTTCCTATAAACAGAGTATCACTCTCCTATACAGGGCTCTAGGGTTAAACATCGTGTGAAAATGAATTGCTATGATTTTCTTGTTTATTTAAAAAATCTTTTCACTATAATTTTCTTGTATTTTGTGTTTGTTTGAAATATGTATATGAAATAAAAGCTAAAGATAGAAACTTGTGTATTTTTTCTTAATAAATTTTAGTGCCACTGTAAAATACTAGGAGGTTCTCTTGTTATTTCTGTCTCTCATAAGGGTAGGATACTTCAGTTTTAGCAATTCATCTTAAAATTTTAAGTGTGTGTCTAAAACAATGCTGATGAATATCTTTATTATCAAATATAAAAGTAATTTTTGTTTAAAAGTTTAGTAAATTTGGAATTATTTTGTAGAAATTTTTGAAATAATCTTTTATGAATTAAAACTACTCTATTTTTTTGAATGTATTGAATATCTTTAGATTTTAAAACATTGCAAGAAATATATTTTTATGTTTACAATATCTAGAATATGTCTTGACTTTATATAAAGTATGAGAGCTTTAAAATAGTTTTTAAAAAGTTTTTAATTTGTAGCATATATAATTTTTTGAGTCACAATTCACAAATATTAAGTTTCACAGTTTTTACATTGCTTTACTCTTAAAGTATTTACTATTAAATTTTAAAAATTCTCCTTTGTCTCTGAAGAAAATTATTAACCTCATTCGAGACAAAAATTTGTAAAAACACTTTTTATAACTCATACATAAGTTTTATATTATAAATCATAACTATACAATTAAGACTGTAAAAGTTGCCATTTATAAATTTAAACATATAGAATTGAGAGAAAGAAACCCTTCAAAAGCCACCATTGTATATTTTCCCCCTGCCATCTTAAATCCCTTTGCCCCTTATTATTTTCTCTGACATTCTAACTGGCATGAAAAATTAAGTGTTTATCACTGGATGAAAATTTTTTTACTTAATAAATATGCATTTCATTATTAGTTTTGTTAAGTAATGCTTATTGTAGAAATTCTGTATAAGGCTGTCAAAAAAGGTTATAAAACTAAGACAAAATCACATAACTAAAATGTCATAAGTAAGTTTATTTGAAGACATTAAATATTTTATGATAAAGAAACAAATGATGGCTAAATATGTCTGCTTTGTCATGTCTGGCCAGGCAGAAAGGGGGAAAAAATTGATAATTTGTTTTGAATCTTATTCATGTTATTCAGCCAACTTGTTGGAAATTTTGCATATTTTAATGTGCTCATTAGTGTTTTTTCTTTTTCATTGATATAATAATTTTCCCAGTGATATAATAATTTTCCCATTAGTTATATAATAATTTTCCCATGATGCTTATTTAATACAAGCCTAAACTATTATGATCTGATAACTATAAGATCTAGTTGCTTAAAATGTCATTGAATAAATTAATTTTCTTGCATAATGCCATACATTGCTGTCTATACTAGCATCTAAGTAGTTTTCCCAAATACATATATAACTTTTGTAATTTTTTTTCTTTCTAAGCCATGTAAAGCTTATATATATATATATATATATATATATATATATATATATATATATATATATATATATATATATATATATATATATATATATATATTATTTTTTTAATTTATTTTTATTTATTTTTTTTTTTTTTGTGGGTGGGTGTGTATGTACTTATGTTAGAATATAAAAATCCTTTTTAAAAATTTTGTATTTCATGAAATACACAATAAAACTAAGACAAAATCATATAACTAAAATGTTGTAAGTAAGATTATTTGAAAACATTAAATATTTTATGATAAAGAAACTAATGATGGCTAAATATGTTTGCTTTGTCATGTGTGGCCAGGCAGAAAGGGAAAAAAATTGGACATTTTGTTTTGAATCTTATTCATGTTATTCAGCCAACTTGATTGAAATTTTGCATATTTTAATGTGCTCATTAGTGTTTTTTTCTCTTTCATTTAGTGATGTAATAATTTTCCCATGATACTTATTTATTACAAGCCTAAACAATTGTGATCTGATAACTATAAGATCTAGTTGCTTAAAATGTCATTGAATAAATTAATTTTCTTGCACAATGCCATACATTTCTGTTTATGCTAGCATCTAAGTAGTTTTCCCAAACATATATACAGTCGATTCTGGTTAATTGGAGCAGCCGCTTATTTGGACCAAATCCTGTCTTGTAACATAAGGCATGTTCGTTTAATCGGACCAGCCAGTTATTAGGACCAAAATTATCGCGTCCCGATGTGGTCTAATTAACCGGAGTCAACTGTATACCTTTTGTAATTTTTTTTTCTTCCTAAGCTGTGTAAAGCAAAAAAATTTTCATTTTTTTTGTGTGTGTATGTGTGTTAGAATATAAAAATCACTTTTTAAAAATTTGTATTCCATGAAATACTCAATAAACTTTGCTTATTAATTACAGAACATCATAAAACATATGAAAAGTTTGTTGAATCTGGGGAAAATTTTCAGTGCCATATCTGTGGGAAAAAACTTTCAAGAAAACAAAGATTGAAAAAGCATTTAGAAGGACATTCTGGAATAAGAGAACTATTTAAATGTCTCATTTGTGGGCGAGAATTTACTTGGAGAGAAAGTTATAATCAGCATATGAAAGTCAAACACTTCAGTGAAACTATGTTGTTTTGAGGAGCTACAACAATTTGTAATATTCTCTCATTTTATCTCCTGACGAAATTAATAAAATTTGTTTCTTTCTAAAGTTACTATTAACAGAGAGTGGTGTGTATTTCTGAAATTTTTTTCTGCATATATAAATTAAAAATATAAATTGTTTTAAAGTGTAATAAATTATTTTACAGCTTCTGATTTTATATTAGATTGGACAGTAGTCTTTTTCAAAAGTGCTAGCATATGAAAATTTTGTTTATCAAATACTAATGTTTCTCAAGTTCAAATTTTCATTTATCTTGATAAAAAATTCTGAATTGTCCATTGTACATCAAAATTGTTTAATGTAGCATTCTTAGTTTTTATTCCCAGGATTCACTCCAAAGAATTTAAATAATTTTTCTTGTTTAATACAGTGGAACCTCGCATAACAAGCATAATTCGTTCTAGAGTCTTACTCGTAATGCGAAACACTTGTTAAGCAAAACAATCTTTCCCATATAAATTAATGTAAAATACGATAATGCGTTCCATGCCAAAAAATACTCAAAATGTTTTATATGTAACATTTATTATTTAAAGAAAATTACTTATACATAAATTCTTAAGGAGCAAAATCATCCATATGTAGTTTATTATTTACGAATTTATGACACATATCTAATTTTTTTACTAGAAAGCTATCTAGCGACATTTGTTTTTCTTGGCTCTTTAAAATTTCCTGAAAATGTGTCACCGCATTGTCATTGAGTAAATTTATAGCGCGCATAGCCACCGTCTTATCAGGGTGATGCTTTGTAACTTACGATGCAGCAGTTTCCCATGCTTTCATCATTTCTTTTATTGCACCAGAAGATTGTTTCTTCATCCTTCTCCACTCACAAACTCTCCTCTACAACTGCTTGCTCTGAAAGACACTGCAATTCTATTAGCTGTTCGGTGGTCAGCTCTTGGTTGTGCTCTTCCACAAGGTCCTCAATATCATTGTTATCCTTCAGTCCCATGATATTTGCTTCTCAAACCATCCATGACTACCCTTAAATACTTATTTTTCGGCCATTGATGATCCTGGTGACGTGAAGATCTGAGTGATGTGAATAGGGGACTTCCTTCCACGTCACTCATTTTGTGAAATGTTGCTCGTTAAGTGAGCCATTTTCATAAGATTTATTTTGCTCGTTATGCAAAATACTTGTTATGCGAAGTGCTTGTTAAGCGAGGTTCCACTGTATAAGTATTGTTCTTTTGGAACTATTTAAAAAAAATGCTATATGTTTTGTCTCTTAAACTAAGTAGGATTTTTTTAAAATTTTTGTATTTTTGTATTTTATTGTATTTTTTTTTTGTATTTTATAGTTATTTTTTAAAAAGGTGGAATGATTTTAATTATGATTTTATCTTTCATTTTATATCTCAAAAAATTGTCTTGTGTTCTGATATATTTAAATTTGAACCAAGATGTTTATACTAGTGGATATACTTTTCACCTTTTATTTATATATTATGTATTTAAGTGATATTTTTTGAATTAGATGAGGTAGTACTTCATTAATTGATTTTAATATTGTAACACTGCAATTGCTTTTTTAATTTTCTTTAGATTCTGTGATTTTCTCAAGTCATCCCCCCCTCTCCACCTGTCTCTGCCATTGGTTTTAAAGTTAAGCAAATCAGTTATTTGAGCTTAGTCACTTAACTGATTCATTATTTTACATATTAGGGTATAAAAAAATTCCCCTTTTTTAATTGCATTTTTAGAATTGCCAGGTAATTTTAAGCTAAAATCACTTTGAAAATTTAATTTATTAAAAAATAGTAGATATGAAGAAATTTGCATTCAAGTAGATTTCACTTAAAGTTAGCTTTTTGTGTGCACTTGTGTCAGCAGAGAAGTGTGTTTTATGTAAGACTTATTGGCATCTTGCTATTTGTTTTCATTGATTACAAAAGAAGTTATATGACTGGGGAAAAAAACAAAAAGCAATGCATCTCTTCTTATGATAAGCAAATTCTCAAGTTATGGGTTCCCAAAATTTGTTCTCTACACTATATACTGTTTTAAATAGCAATTTCTACACATAGCAATTTGTTTCTGAAACTGTGTGGTCAATTCAGCTATTCTCATAAAATAGAATTAAATATAGACATTGAGGATTCCTCAATAATATTTACGCCATTCTAAGAATGGAAATCTTAGTGATGCAGGTTGGGCATCTCTAACATCAATAATTTATATGCAGTATTTTCTGGTTAATTGGAGCAGCCGCTTATTTAGACTGAATCCTGTCTTGTAACATAAGGCATATTCGTTTAATCAGACCAGCCAGTTATTAGGACCAAAATGATCGTGTCCCAATGCGGTCCAGTTAATCGGAATCAACTGTATATCAAAATCTTAGAATAATGTATAAAATCTTTGGCTTTTGTATCATGCTGTTTTATAATTATTATTGTTTATTCCAAAATAGCATATCATTCTCTTATTGATATTTTTACTCAAGATCAAAAATTTAAATGAATGTGCATACTTTCAGTTTTGTTTTGAATTGTTAGCTACTAAGTGATTTGATTTTGACATAATGCTCTTGGATACACTGCAAAATAACATTTTTCTTCTCTCTATTTATTCTTGAGTGTAGTTCTATGAATTAGTAATTTGACCAGTATGAAAAATACTTTATTCATGTTTTAGAAACCATTTAATGGAACAGTTGACATTTGGTGTGTAAACTTCTCTATTGAGCATTAAAGGCTGTGACTGCACTGATTGTGTCAACCCTGTCCATTACAGATGAAATGATAAGTGCCTGCTAGGTTTTCCATTGGGTTTTTTTTAATGCAACATAAACTGCATGCCCTTAAACTTATTGAACACTGAAGAATCTCTCCCTTGTTCTAGATCAGCATTACCGTACATTATCATATACTAAAGATCTTCGTCCCACCTTTATTTTTGTTCATAATCCTATGGTTGTCTTATAAATTGTTCTCCATTTATCTCTTTTCTCTGAAAAATTTAAGGTAGAGGAGTGTCATAATTCCATATTTAATATTTTATTTCAGCCATATATTTGTTGTTTTTAAGAATGACTTGATTTTTTAAAAATTATGTGCTTTTTGTACTTATTGTAGAATATAGTAAAATAAAGTTCTATTTATATTTGACCTTTTTAAATCCTCCATAAGTTCTTGTTTTATTTTAAAAAATATATCTTTATACTAACAAGTGACTAGGATGGATGGTTTTATGTAAAGACATAGACATTCCTTTATTAAGACATTCCTTTATTAAAAAAGAAAATGTTAGTTTGATTTCTTAAATCCAAAAATCTTTAGAGGCTTATTATTATAACTGCAATATAGGACCTTCTAATAGGACATCTGATAATTTTATCTATATATTAATTAATTTGTAGAACATCTGATAATTTTATGAACCAACTTTTTTTTTTATTGCTTCCTGTTTTAGATAAAAGGCAATGTTTATGCTGTAAATTTTTATGGCTAAAGGAAAATACTGCACCTTTTTAATGCCACAGTGCCTGATAATTTTCCCACTCCAGTTAAAACTACTTGTGTCATTGAGTTGACATTTTTTATATTGTATGACTACACTTAACATGATAGTTTTTCAAAATAATTACTAAAAAAATTGTGTAGGCTTGAATGGAAAACTAGATTTTTTATCTCTTGAGTAGACCTGATTATATTGGACTCATTTTTGCAGATGTTCATGTTATAACCTAAGCAATGAATTATTTGTTCCCTTTCATCAGTTTTTATATTTTGCTCATGAGATTTTTAAGATTTCTCATCTCCAACCATATTTTTCAGAAAGTGTTCAATTATCAATGTGCATGCATAATCAGAACTAATTATAAGGGAATTATGTTTGATTCTGCTTTGGAAAAGTTGTATTTAATGTTCTGAGGAACAAATGTGGTTTTATCATTTTATTTAAAATGTAATTTGATTCAATTTTGAAGTGTTTGAAATTTTTTCACTTTAAGATTTAAGAAAGCATTTAAAGTTCTTTGATTTTATATCTAACTAATTACTTTATCAGACCCATATTTGTATGTGTAATTAAATGAATGTGTAGACTTATTCTGTTATGTTTTAATGTTGACTGTCTAACTTGTTACAGAAATTTACAAGCAACATGCCTGGTCAAATGCGTTAGAGAAGTTCCAGTGTGATATTTGTGGAAAATATCTTTCTAGTAAACAGAGGGTAAAGAAGCATACTGAAAGACATTTAGGATTGAATCAGATTTATAAATGTCATCTGTGTGGACGTGAATTTAATTGGAAAGAGAGCATAAACTTACATATGAAACAGAAGCATAAAGATGGTTAAAATTTTCTGTTTATTTTACTTAAACAGTTGCATCTTATATATGTGGCAGTACATTCAGGACTGTTTTATACCGTAATCATTACTATTATTTAAATAAAAATTATTAAATAGGAATTTTTTTGTTTCTGATTTTGATGTAAATTTAGATTAGTAAGTTCTGTTTCAATTATGACTACAAAGCTTGATGCTTGTATTGGCTTTGACAGCCACAGTAAAATACTGTATATGCTTATTATTATTTTTTTTTTCCAATGCAGAGGCACTTGTCGTCAAACGTATATGCTTATTATATTCTGAAAAAATTTTCTCATCTGATTTGTCCCTATTAAAAATTGTTTATACTCTTTGTTTTAATAAAAATTTAGACTTTTAATGCCTCAACTCTGTTTTGAAAAATAGTCATATTTAGTCATAATGGTATTAAAGATGTGTGCATTGAAAAAAAGTATGCCTTGCATACATTATAACTTTTTTTAACCAACCATTTGGATTTTGTCTTTGTTGTTGTTGCTTATGTTCCCTGGCCAGAAGTATTCCTGACCAGGTCCATAAAGACTTGTGGGCTGAGGGGTGTGGCTCTGGTTTATAATGGCACTACAAGGTTCGGAGTCCAGTTTAGCCAGGTGCCAACTCGATTTTGAATGAGCACTCCTAGGGACTACATCTGGGGGGATCATACCTTCTCCCACCCACTCTGATCTCATAGGATTTTCCGGTTAATAGATATGTGCCCATATCTGGTCTGACATGAAGGTACATAATGGTGCTTGTCAAGATTCGAACCAAGCACTCTCAGTGCAAAAAGCAGACATGCTACCATTTGGCTACCTCAGGCCCACAGTTTTACCTTTAACTATCAGTTGCACATTACTCTGTACAAGATTTTAACTAATTCTACCAGCAGAGAACTTAAATTTGGTTAAGTGTCTGTTTTAGGTGGTAAAAGAATATGAGTACAGCTTTCGTAGGGTCCCTAAAAGTCCTTAAGAATTTATTTTCAATTGTAGTTTTTAAAGGGCCCTTTGAAAGTTTTAAAAAAGTACTTACTTTTGCTTTTAAGATCCTTAAATTTTTTCATTTACTTTCTGGTCTTTTAGTAGTACTTATTTTGGAGCTGAAGTACAAGAATTTTTAATAAATTGCCATCAACGATAGTAATTTTTTTTGCATGTTTCCTTTTAGTATCATTACTGATCAGGGGGAGAATGCTTATATATTGTCACTTTCACCCTCCATACATATATATATAAACTACTGGTTTGCTCTAATTACTCGCTATGACACTACTTACAGTGTAAATTTGTCAAGTTTAATGCAGGGATAACCAAACAGATTTCAACCTGTAAAAGTAATTTTGAAATATTATTAATATTAAAAATTTATTAAATTGATATAGAAGTTAATACAAGGTTATATGTATTCCTAAATTTCAAATATTTTGAAACAAATCAGTTTTAAATCATTTCTGTGGTTCTTAAAAATGCTACCACAGGGCTTTAAAAAGTTCTTTAAAACTTTTTTTTTTTTTTTCCGGAAAATGAGCATGAACCCTGGAGTATGTGAAGTCCTGGAAATATTAAATTTTATTTAGGAAGAAATTTAGTGATAAGTCTGTTTACAAATTTATCAGAGTTCATACAGTCTTTAAAAGTCCTTAAGAACTCCTTATTTTTAGTTTATATTTTTAAGGGCCCTTTAAAAAGTACTTCTTTTTGCTACAAATGGTTGTATAGAATCTTAAAACCCATATACTTTAAAATCTTTAAACTTTGGAAATAAAACATAATTAAATCTTCTTTGAGGTTTTTAAAAATATTACCATGGGTCTTTAAAAAAGGCCTTAACAACTCCTTATTGCTTATTTTGGAAAATGAATATGAACCCTGTTTTTATAAGTTTTTTTCATTCAGTACTGGAACCTTAAGTCCACTGATGCTGGATATTTGACTTGCTTGTTCATGAGTTTCTGTTACACCTAGTTTTTTTTATATGACAGTTTTAATTTTATTGGAAGTTTGATAAAAAATAAAATAAATTTGTTATAAAGAAAAATTGTTTTCATTCTATTTTAACTGAGAATTACTATATTCATTACCAAGAAAACAATATTTTGCATTAAAATAATAAATGACAGATTCTTAAATTAGAACATGTTGTTGTTTGCCAATGTGGGACCCTTGTCCATTAAGACATTCACAGTTAATCTGCGAGAATTGTTGGTTGCTTTCAATGGGGACACTGTAAAAGTGAACCAATACCACCACCTGGTGCCATCTCAATTTTGATTGAGCATCCCCAGGGGCAACATCTGGGGATCATACCTCCTCCTACCCTCTCTGACATCACAGAGAATTTTCTGGTCTACAGATTTAACGTGCCCATATCCAACCTAGATTTAAGTTAGAACACGAGAGGGCAACTAGGTTCAGATAAACAGATATAATTTTTTAAGATCACAGGACAGTAGATATAATTGTATGTATGTATTGAACAGTACATTTATTAAGATAGCCCTTTAGATAATTTTTACAGTTTCATTAATCCCATAACTTTGTGCATAATATTTTGTATTGTTGGATATATTTTTTAATATTTTGATCTGGATTTAGTTGCTACATGACTGCTTTTGTAAATTTAGAGCTGTATCATCAAAAGGATTTCTAAAGGACATTATTAAAATAATGCTATTGCAAAATTTTCACAAGTGACTTTTTATTAATAGGTTGTAAGACAATCTGAAGTTTCAAAATCAGAAATTAGACTTAGAATAGACTTATGCTAGTAATGATAATCAGATTTGAGACTATTGTAAAATATTTCTTAACTGGGCCATTGATGCTGCAAGTTAAAACTGTGATCTGACTTTTCAGTTTAGAAAATTCACTAGAGGCTTAATAATGTGGAATAAACTTTTTATACTTCTTTCAGTGCTGTCATTGGTATACAATTCATTGTGAACAGGTCTTTCCATTATTTTTATAAAATACCTGTATGATGAAAATCAAAACCATATCTTTCAACATGGTATCATTTGAACTTAACTTATTTTTGCTCTAGAAATTTGTTATGATTCTGTTATATATTATCATAATTCATGTTATATGAACAACTTCATGTTTAATGTTTTACATAATTTTTGGATTTCTTCTTACTAAATTTTTATTTTGAATAGGAACAGGATAATTTTAATTTTGTTTTTGCTTCCAAATCTAAATGTGATAAAAATTCTCTTCCAAGAATTATTATATTAAAATTTTTGTCATAAAATAGATTGTATTAGAAAATGATGTAATATATTCTTTGCTGTGTTCCTGAAAACCAATTCATTATTCTCTGATGAAGTAAGAATAATAGATATGTTTTAAAATTGCAATAAATTTCTTTTATCCTACAGTATACAACTTCATTAAATTTTATAGGAAGGAAGTTTTTAGGTATATATGTTTTATAATTTTCTGTTTTTTATTTTATTTTTATTTATTTATATTTTATACTGTGATTTTTTTTATACGTTATCCAAATGATTTTTTTTTTTTTTTTTTTTTTTTTTTGCCATTATCCAAATGATAGTATTATGATGTGTGACCTTCATGATTACTGAAAAAAATATTTTAGGTAGTCTTCTAACGAAACTACCAGGGGTTATTAACATAGGATTACTTATTGTTGTTTGCCTCTTTTTTTTATTTATTCTTCATTTATTTATTTTTTTATTATTAATTTTTTTAATGTGTTTTGATACTTTTCTGTTTAACTGTTTACTGCTACTGGGTTTGGCATGCTGCCAAAATTATAATTTGCGCCGCAGGATGGACTCTGAATTTTTTTCATTCCGGAGAACCGTTATTGAGGAACCTAATCCTACTTTAAATTTTCTTTTAGCTTTCTTCTGAAAATGTGTCTTATTGTGAGTTAATTAAAAGTTTTTACATTAAAATGTTATTTAAAACATTTTAATATCCTTTCCATGTATTATATCTGTAATATAGTTAAATCTTATTTTATTTTCTGTGATTAGATTCATGTTTTCATCTGAAACTTCAAAATGCTTTTAGTTTTGTCTACATTTGTTTAAATTATTGCAGAAATTTGCAAGAAAAATTCGCTAGAGAGATTCCAGTGTGACATATGTGGGAAGTATCTTTCTAGTAGGCAGAGAGTCAAAATGCATACTGAGAGACATTTAGGACTAAAAGAAGTTTATATGTGTCATCTATGTGGGCGAAAATTTACTTGGAAAGACAGTATAAACCTGCATATGAAAAAGAAGCATAAAAATTTCTTAAATTTTGAGTAACTATGTAGTTTTTTATGTTTACTCTCCTTGATTAGGTGTTGCAACTAATGTAAATTGTAATTCTAGGCCAGTGATTCTCAACCTTTTTATGTCTAGGTCTTTGTTTGAATGACCTTTAGACCCTATATCCCCTACCCCCAAGCCTGAAAAATATAAGTAACACTATTAAAATATATTCTATGCATATATTTTACTATACCCCCTTAATATCACTCTTTCATCCTCAGGGGAGCATGCTCCCCAGGTTGAGAATCATTTTTCTAGACTGTAATATATATCCCTCGCATTTTATTATAAAAAAATTATAATAAAAGATTTGAGCTATATTGTCTTTTGCTATAAACCTTTCGTAGACTAATTTTTTTTCATTTGTATTGTAATTCATACTTTGTATTTATTTGTGTAGGACTAGGTATTTATTTCATGTATTTGTGTAGGACTAGGTATTTATTTCATGTATTTGTGTAGGACTAGGTATTTGTTTCATTTATTCATATACCACAAAATAAAATGACATTTTTATTTTATTTTTTATAACATTGTAATGAAATATGTACTTGTAAATTATTTATATACTTACTGAAAACATTGATTAATCGTTTATAAATAGAAGATCAGAGATGCATAAATGTTATTATTTCATTTTCATATTTATGTTTTTGAATTTGTGATTCACATTTACATGCATGCAAATATTCATTTAAAAGCACTGCATGCATTTCTAATTAAAATAATTAACATTCTTTTTTCCCCATTAATAATATCTGTAAAGTTGTAAAATGAAAATTTTTCTAATCTCTCCCACTCTTTTTAAAAAGTGTTTATAGAAAAAGCGAGGGTGAAAAATAAAACATACATAATCAATAATAAGAATAATTAAGAAAGAGGTGTGCATTATTAAATATATGAACAGTTTTTAATTTTACCTTTAAAAATTCATCATATAAGTAGGAGTTTTTATGTTCATTTTTTAATTTTTTAAAAACTATCTTGCTCTTCTGTAACTGTGCTAGTTAAGATTTTCCAAAGGATGAAATATTCATTCAGTAAGAGAGATCAGCCAGTCATGATTGTTATTAATAGAGAGTCAAGATTATCAAAAATCTGTCTTAAAAGTCTTTTTATCTAATTTTTAGTTTTGGCTCTAGTTGTAACATTTTCTAGAGTTATATGTTTAAATTATTGCTTTGTTAGTGTGCTTCTATTACACTTTAAAATTTTGTAATTTTCCATAATTTTGTTTATTGGAATATTTTAAAACTAGTGAATAATTTTACTACTTAGAATGAAATGTTTTGTGCTTTAAAAAATATTAATAATTTTCAATTTCTGAAACTCTTCTTGTCTTTTATCAAACCTTGATGTTATTTTGTATTTAGTTTTTGTTCATATCCATAGACTGAATTTATTTAATTTCAAAATCTAGCAAGATTTTAGGTTTCCTCATAGATTTGAAGTGAAAGGTTTCTTTTGCTTTGACTACTTTAAAAAAAATTGTTAATATTCTGAACCTTTTTTATTTGTTTTGTGCTTATATATGATGACTGTAAGTTATTACTGTTTAATTACTTTATATACATGGCATATTATCCAGAAAAAAAGGTTTAGAAGGAACAATATCTGTTCATATAATTTACAAGCATGCAAAATGTTTAATACTATAAAACCCACCTCATATCATTATACATGTGTTTCTTTTTACAATTTTGAAAATAAGTGAAACTTCTCAGTTTCTTCTGTTAAATTGTTTGTGATTTATTTGTCTAAGTTCTATTTATAATATATATTTGATGTTCTGTTATTTTGAAATATTGTTTTACATAGGTATTCCATTTAAAAAAATAAATGTTATTGATGAGAAATTAAAACTATGATTTATTGATTAAGCTGTTTTTATGTCTATTTTTCAAAGATTTGCTTCCTCTGATGAATACATTTTGTTTTTTGTTTATATGTAGCTTTCTATATAAAGGCAGGATTTGCTTGGAAATGTGTATTTTTAATCCTTATGAGCAATCATTTATCAACTTACTTATTTTTCAAAATCATTCTTTTCTATGTTGCGCTATCATATATGTTTACTTCTTCAGTTTTAAGTAAAAGTATAACCATTCATACTACAACATAACAGAAAGGATGCTTATCATGTGTTGTTGTTGTGACTTATGCCCCCATGGTCAGAGCATTCCACACCAAGTCTATATATGAAGGGTGCAGTTCTGGATTTTAATGGCATTACAAGGTTCACAGTCCAATTTAGCAAGGTGCCTCCTCAATTTTCACTGATCACCCCCAAGAGTGACAGCTGTCAGGCTCATTCCTTCTCCCACTCACTGGCTTTATAGATCGACTTTCTGGTGTACAGATTTAATGTGCCTATATCTGGCCTAGACATGAAGGTATTCAATGGTGTTTGTCAGGATTTGAAGTGAGCATCCCCAATTTGAAGCCCAATGTGTCACCAATAGGCTATATCCAGCCCATAAGGATACTTATAGTGTCTGGATTTAAGGCAACACTCTTTTAGTATTTTAAGGAAGTAACCATATCTGATGTTTAAAAATTATGTGTTATATACCTAATCAGCAATAGAATTGTTACATTTTTCCAGGAAAAATTAATACTTGTGTTAAGGTAAGATCAACAATTCAAAATCTGAAATGTAAATTCTGTTGTTAACCTACTAGAAAAATTTCAATGCTATTACTTTTTTTTTTTTTTTTTCTTTTTTTTTTGTGTGTGTGTGTGTGTGGTTAGTTACTAATTATAGTCATTGGTTGTATGTTGATTTTGTTGTAACTGAATTTTGATGAGTTCATCACAATGGTATTTTTAGTGCTTTTGTCTAATGTCTTTTGTAAAGATAGAAAAAGCATCCATTTAAAAATGTTTACATTCCAGATTAAACTTAAATTTCTTATAAAGCAAATCCAATGATCCTTTATCATTATGGTATTACCTAGGGTCTTTTGCCTGTTTTCATGCAAACCAAAAGACTTAATTTGTATAAATTAGAAAGAAGCCCATCCTAGGACTTCTGATTACATGAGTCCATATTAAGTCAAACTTTATGCTGAAGCCTTTTGAGAAAATCTCTGCACTTCTATTAAATTAATCATGTTGTCACAATTTTGGTCAATCTCTTACCAAATGTGGCAAACTTTTGATTTCATTTTTGCTTTAAGGATGATCACTAGATGGTATATTTTTAACAGGAGTTTCCTAAAATTTAAAGCAAACTTGAAAAAAAATCTTTTTTTTTTTGTTGCTAATCAGAAATACTGTTTTTAAAATGTTTATAATTCATTTACACTAGCTGTATTTTAATCAAACTTGTTTTATTCAGTTTAAACTAATTTTTGGAGATGCTAAGCTAAAGTAAGATAGACTCAAAAGTATTTATACTAGACTATTCATACTTATTGGGTCATACTTAGGGATACGTAAATTTTGCATAAAAATTTTTGAAATTTTGCCAAAAAAAAAAAAAATACAATATATAAAATTTCACATTAATCACACAAAAAATATAAATTCAAAAATTTCGCATTTGTTTAAAAAAATTACAATTTTACTTACTTGGATAGGTAAGTATCAAAATTCTTAGTTAAAAGCTAACATTGTAGTAATCTCCACATTATGTTCCTTAAGTCTTTGCCTTCTGTCGATAGTTTCTATGTTGTACATACTAAAATATCTCAGCATCTACTCTGTTAATGGGACTTAAGAAGCTTTGTATAGCTGCCTTTGCAAAGTTAAGGTAGCAACATTTCATTGCAATTAAAATGTGTATAACATCAACAGGAGTCTCTTGGTTGACTACTGTTAAGTTGCTGAAATACCCTTGACTTTGGTGCTCAAGAGACGTTCTTAAATCTACTAAATTGTTCCTTATAACATGATGGTTGATTTTTACTGTTAGATTTTTAGGTTGAACTGTGGTACGGACAAACTGTCAGGGTGAAATTCGGAGCAAATCTGAAGGAGAGTAAGATTTCTCAGTTAAAGACTGCGGATGGTCTTAGTTAAGCAATTATGTTAATAAATTATTACTATTATTTTCCAATTTCACTTAAAAAGCCACTTATCGCCAAGTTTTTGCCGAAAAGTAGTAAAAAAATAATTTTCGCATTTATTTGCTCATATCAGCAAATTTTGCATTTATTCGCATCTATTTCATAAATACGAAAATTGTGTATCCTTAGTCATACTCTATTCGTAGATTATGAGTCGGGTATCTTTTCTCAAAATGGAAGTTAGTTAGAACCACATCCTTAAGAAATCTATAATTTGGTAACCAAGCCTGATTTTGAGAAAACTTTTCTTTTAATCTAATTTTACTCTTTTCCAAGGGTATAAATGGGCTGCAATTGGGCACCATTTTCATAATATTGAATTACTGCAAGCAAATTTGGAGTTTTAGTATGATGCCAATGAGTAGGAATAAAGTGTTGGTAAAAACTAAGTGCTTTATTTATTTTAAACTGTCTGATTTCTTGTGACTGACTTCAAAATTTCCACACCCAATTATCACAATATATTTACAAAAAAATGTTTGTGTATTCTCTGTTCTAAATAAATGTATATAACTAACACACACACACATATATATATACCTATATACAGTCGATTCAGGTTAATTGGACCACTGGTTAATCGGACCAGCTGCTTATTTGGACCGAATCTCATCTTGTAACATAAGGCATGTTCGTTTATTGGGACCAGCTGGTTATTAGGACCAAAATGATCAAGTCCCAATGTGGTCCGATTACCCGGAATCGACTGTATATCAATTTGCCCTGAAAGTTATTCTAGACAGACAAGATTAATATTGTGTTTTTCATTCTCGAACCAGAATGATAATAACCAAAAGGGAAATTTTTCTTTTCCCCCTCCCTCAACTGGCTAATAATAACAGTTACTTAAAGTTATGGTAATTTGAACTTAGTTGTGGTTCGACATTTAGCATCCTTTATTTGACTTTTCATAATTAGAGAGTTTGTTGTAAAGTCTCTTATGCAGAACTCATGAGTCCAAAGTAGTTAACTTTCAAACAGACCATAACTCTGATATTTATAGGGCAAAGAAGTTTTAATTTCATTTTATTCCCAAATATTGCATGGGGAGAAAGTTCACAGTTTTTGGTAATGTTGTTCTCTCTAAAAATAGGTAACAATTTGGTGGTTTCACAAATCATTTTTGTTAGTGTTTCTGAAATTAAAATGAAATTGCTTCAATATAAACTTAATTTTTTTCTCGCATGAACTCATAGTTTTTATGATGTTGTATGCATCCATGTATAGAAATTCATCTTTTAATTATAATTTTGCCCTTGAAGAGTCAAATCATTAAATTTGTTTTAACAATTCCAGTGAAAGATTTTTCAGTTTCTTTTCATGTTTACAAAGCCTAAATTAAGAAACCCCCGCCCCCACCCCAAAAAAAAATAAATAAATAAAGGAAAAGATAATATTTTAATTGGTCTTTTGTATAATTACTTCATTTTATATGTTTATATTATGTGTTCTATTTTTTTCTGTGATATGTACTGTATTAACAGAAATTATTCTTTGTTGACTATGGCTAAAATAAAAGAGATTCACTTTAAATAATTACGTAACCATGAAATGGCTAAATTAAATTTGTTTAGCTTATATTATCAATAGAATAAAAATATACCAAAATAGATAATCCTTTACTATAACTAAGTTCTTGATATGAAGGCCTTATTGGAATTAGTCTAAAGATATTTTTTTTCTTTAAATCTACTAAAAAAGTACTGAAATGTGTTTTGATGTATTTATTTTATTGAAACTTTTTCTGAGAAAATCAAAATGTTAGAAAGCATTTTTGCTATGGAATTTACTGAACTGGGGATATTTCATTTACTGGAGTTTAAAAGACATTATACCATTCATTTGAATATTGATTTACAATTTATACATATGAATACATTACATTGCTAATTTGTAGACATTTGAATTCACAGTATGCTCAGAAAAGCATAAAATAAAATTCTTTGTCTTTTAAAATGTTTATCCATATTATGGCATTATGGAGAAAAATGTTTTGGTAAAGGAGGTTTTATGTCATGTAGATTTCTGTTTGAATTGTTATTTTTAGCTGTGAAGTAAATGAGAGTAACTAAAATTAACTCGAATAATGAAAGTAATTCAACATGAAATAATACATATAAGGAAGGCATAGACAGCCGAACAAATTATCAGAAAACTTACCCAAGCGTTGAAAAATTTTAACTTTTCAATAAATTATTGCACAGTTGCCACAAATCCTCATACTGAAAACAGGCAAATATACCTAAAAATAAATAATTCAACAGAGCAAGATAATTACTAGCAGGAAGAATGCAGACAAAATAAACTGAAATCATGCACTTAGGGCTCAATGCACTGGTGCATTGTGCATGATTTTGTTATAATTAAAATTAACTTTACGTACTTTTAAAAAACACGTTAATTTTACCTGAAATATAGCTGTGTTTTCTCTCTTTCAGAATCGAATGGACCATCTCATGTTGCTGCTCAATCTGATGAAAAGTATCAGTGTGCCATGTGTGGTAAAAGACTATCTAGTAAACACAGGTTGAAGACTCATATGCAAGGACATACTGGAATCAGAGAGCTTTATAAATGTCATCTTTGTGGTAATGAGTTTACATGGAAAGATAGTTTCAATGCACATATGAAGCGAAAACATTAAAATGTAATGTATTTTAATTTCATGACTAATATCTAACATGCAAATCTGTGTTCAGATAGTGGATTTATGTTCACGAATTGAATTCAGTTAGGACCCTTCTCAGCACATTGACAGCCAGACGGTCCTTAAAATATGAAATATTATGATTTTTTAAAAATTGAACAACAATAGAATTGATGTTTGAGTAGTATTCAAAAGTTATACAATGAGAAAATTAAATATAATAAAAATAACATGAGAAAAAAATATAGCATCCAATTTTTGTTATGGATCATATTGTTAAATGCTATGTTAAAGCTAAAGACATATCGGAATCTTCAGTTTCACAGTTTGAAAAAGTCGGAAAAAACCAACTTTCTTAAAAGTTTTCTACAATTTTCCAATATTACCTGAACTTCTGTTAACGTTTTAATTTATTTTGAGTAAAGTTGGGGGGTATGTGCCCCCCCCCCTAACTTGTGCCCCTTGGGTTTTGGAAGTGTCAAAAACCCAAGACCCTGATTATTTTTTGTTGAACATTCTCATATGGCAATGTTATATGAGAAAAAAAAGTTGTATAACTCATGAAGTATACATAGACATATAAGATAATTAACATTTTTTTTTTGCTTTTCAGATAAGCATTTTGTTGATATCAAGTTAAGATATAATATTAATTGCCAACTTGATAAGAGAATTTTCATGTTTTTTAAACATCCATTAAGATTTTTTTAATACAAAAATTGAAGTCTTTTTAAAAGAAAAATGCTTAAATGAATAGAACAATCAAAATACATTACTTAGGTATTTGTATCATTTAATTTTTTACTAAAATTGTATTAAAATATTTGTTATTACTGTAATATATTTAAATTAAGTATGATTTGAAAATAAGAAAGAAAGAATTGGTTTTTATCAAGTTCATTTCATGTGATCTGCTTACAGCTACACCTCTAGCCACTACATATAAATAAAAGTGCTTTTAATAGAATAACTAGTGACCTTCCTTTCTCTCCTCTAGAGTGCAAGAGGAATAAATCTTTATCTCAGGGATTAGTAACATATGAACCCTGGTTAAATTTGGGATGACCATGCCAAAAAATACAAATTTAGCTATCTTGAAATATATCTTTTGTTACCAACTTAGCAAGTATGCACATGCTTGCATATAATAAAACTTGACTGATAGCAAAGAGAAGGCTGCAGATACTAGTATTAAGCTGTCTTGATGAAATGATAAAGGTTTGATTGACTATCACATTTGTGTGATATATATATATATATATATATATATATATATATATCGTATTTTCTGGTGTATAATGTGCACCTATTATTTTAAACTACTTTTTTAAATTTTTTGGTATATTCTCCGTATAATGGACACCCTTTTCTTGATGAAGAAAACTGAAATGTACATGTGTGATGCTCTTATCTTTTGAAATCATTCATTCAAAGGATTTTCCAGGCTTCCAAACAATGGTATACTGAATTGACAAGCAATAAGGGGAACAATATGTGTGTGGAGGAAATGCTTGAGGGAGTAAATAATTCCTGGTTCCTTAAAGATTCCAGAAAGTCTTTTAGTTTTGGACATGTTCAGATCCCATCTAACGGATAATTCGAAGAAATTGATGAAGCAGTGTACACAGACATAGCAGTTATTCCAGGCGGATTAACACCATTTTAGTGCAGCTTTTAGGTGTGTGTATCAATAAAACATTCAAAGGAAATTTAAAACGTCAGTGGAGCACATGAATGTTTGAAGGGTCAAAAACAGGAGGCCAAATGAGTCATACCAGTCTAGATATAATGTATGAGTGGATAATATAAAAGCATGGAATGAAATTGATTCTGACATAATTCAAAAGACATTTAAAAAAATGTAGTATAGCTAGCAGTCTAGATGGAATGGAAGATGGTTATTTATTTATGGATCAGAATAACAGTGATGGTGAAGATGAAACAGAATTCGACGATGTGCCTGAATATATAACGGAAGACTAATATGACGAACTATTCATGTTATCCGATAATTAAAAATTTTAAGTTCATAAGGTATGTCATTTCTTTTAAATAAACAGCACTTAGGTACACGTAGAAATCTAAGTTCATCTTTTTCTTATTTTTAAATCATTTTTATATCCGGCGTATAACACGCACCCGTAAATTTCGATCTTATTTTTTGTATTAAAAGTGCATGTTATATGCCAGAAAATATGGTATATATAAATGTATATATATATACATACATATTTGTGTAGATGAATTTTGTTTTTATCTACAGTTTTTTTTTATCAATAATAGCTATAATAAGTAAATGTAATTTTCTTATTTCGAATTTGGTTTTATTGATTTTATGTGGAAAAAATTGGGACTATGAGAGAAAATGATATTGGATGGAAATGTTATGGATTAATAGCATCTTGGAAGGGGGGGGGGGCTGAAAAAAAACTCAATTTTCCAGGAAAATGGATGGTTAGAGAATTTCTCCCTGAATTCCTGCATTCATACAAGGTAGTAAGTATTTTTTTTTTATTGCTGGTTTTGACTCAAGTATATCACCGAAATATTCAGCCACTGTCAATAGCCTTTTACAAAAAAGTTTTAAGTCTGGCATTAATGACAATTTTTGATAATTCATTTTTGGTCTTCTCCGATTCCAGACTGTTTCCCTAAATCAGTACCCTAAATTTATATGAAGGTCTGCACCTGAGGTAGCCTAGTGGTAGTGCATTGGCTTTCAGTACCGAGGGTCCTGGGATCAAATCCTGACAAGTACCTTTAAATATCCTCATGTCTTGGTCAGATATGGGCATGTTAAATCTGTTGACTGGAAAGTCCTATGAGGTCAGAGAGGGTAGGAGAAGGTACGATCCTCCTAGATGTTGCCCCTAGGGGTGCTTGGTAAAAATTGAGGTAGCACCTAATCTCTGACTCTAAGTCAGACTCTGACCCAGGGGGCATTAGAAACAACAACAACAACAACATATGATGATGCTCTTCATTTAGATTTATGATACTACAGAGTGAGCTCCCCTTTTCTGATCCTAGAATGGAGTCTGATAATATTAGTCTTAATAGGTCTAAATATGAGTCTTTTTAGGTTAAATTTCAAAGTCAGTATTATGTAAGCATAATCTCTAGTTTAAGGATTCATAACTACACTGGGATAAGAAATTAAGAGAATTTGTTGACTTGGTCGATTATCTCTAGATTTACTTTACCGATTTTAATGAAATTTGATATGTACATCCATTGATACAATACAAAACAAATAACCATTCAATAATTGTAATACACACACATAATCATGCGTAACACTTGTTGGAGTCTGAAGGTATGAAACAGTGGTTGCAGAATAAACAAAAAAATGGGTTAATGGGTTATTAGGGGGTATGGTCCCCTCTTATAGATATACAGGTCTCACAGCGTGATTTCATACTTGAAATAAGACAGTTTATCATTTCCTGTGGCAATTGGTCCCACTCGTTCAGCAACACTGTTTTCATTCCCTGGATGGTTCTCGGAGGGGGGTTGCGAGTTGTAATTGCTCTCCCCAGAGCATCCCAGACATGTTCTATAGGGTTAAGGTCTGGAGATCTGGCTGGCCAATCCATCCAGCAAATATCCTCACTCTCTAAAAATTCGTTGACCAGAAGAGCTCTATGTGGACTCGCGTTATCGTCCATTAAAATGAACTCAGGGCCAACTGCACCCCTGAAAAGGCGAACATAGGGCTCCAAGACCTCATCCCTATACCTCACACCTGTCACAGTGCCTCTTTCAAAGACATGGAGAGGTGTGCGGCCATCCAACATGATGCCTGCACAGACCATTAAAACTCCTCCGCCATAATGGTCGATTTCGCAGACATTGGAGGTTAGGTAGCGGGTCACTGGTTCTCTCCATATGAATGTATAGCAAGAATCGTGTTTAGGCTGAACCGGGTCTCATCAGTGAAGAAAACAGTCGCCCATTGATCCATACTCTAATCTCTATGCTCTCTGCACCATGATAAACGGATTCTCCTGTTCGTAGAAGGTAGTGGAACACAAACAGCAGGTCTTCTTGCAAGCAACCCTCTCTTATGAAGTCTTTTGGAAACAGTCACCCTTGATACATGGGTTCCTGTGGCTGCATACAAGTCACGAAAGAACTGAGAAGCTGTAGCACTCCTGTTACGCCTCGCTATAATCAACAAATGGTGATCTTCTGTGGCCGTCGTGGCTCTTGGATGACCTTGCCCAGGCTTTCTCTCGATGGATCCGGTATCCTGGAACTGTTTCCAGAAGTTACACACAACGCTGGGTGTTAAACTCTCTACAAATTTGGACTTGAGATTGGCGTGCTTCTAGCCTTCCCACAATTTGCCACCTCATTCCATCATCTAAACGTTGGTGGTTACTCATTTTTACTGTTACAATTTGAAATTAACCGATTGCTGCAAAATAACACCAAGAAATTCACCGAGGTGTGCTAGCGAACGAAATGTGTCTTAACTTACGCACGCTTATAAAGCCTGTTTCTCTACTGGCTCCGGCTACACACACGTGTATGCTTACGTATTTGACATACAAGATTTGCATTTTTGTCTAGAAGCAGTGGTTTTACATTCAGTTCAGTTCTTTTCATGAAATTCGATAAAATATGCAAATTATCTTAATTTATTTCACCAGTGTATTAAGTATTTCAAGGTTTCAAATGCCAACTCTTCTCTTGATAGCTTTTGTGTATTCTAATAAAATATGTTCTGAAATAATGCTTGAGTGCTTAATTTTTAGATTTCATTTGAGTAATTTAAAAAGGAAATTTGGCTTTCAAAGTAACTTATCATTTTTTCAGAAGTTAATGAAATTTAGTAATTTTATTACAGCTTTTTTAATTCCTCATATATTTTACAAATATCCTAATTTCTATTTTGCATTATTTTTTCCTTTTCTGTTTTCATTCTGTTAAATTCTTAATTGAACTTGCTTCTCATTGTATTTGTATTAAAACTTCTCAGTGATATACATGCTATTACCATTACACTGTATATTTTTAAGGAAATATAACTGCATACTAAATACTTAAAAATTGCTCTCTAATTAATGAAAGGCTGACTTTGAAGTTCTTTATTTGTTAAAGCTTATCATTATTACAAATAGCATATTTGATTGTAGAATGTGTTTTCATCAGTGATAGTTATAATAATAATTATATTTATTTTTCCATCCATATTCTTATTTATTTTAATTGAATGTAAATTGTTGTCTGGCGATATATAATATGTTGGAATCTGTCATACTTTTTTGTATTTTGCCATTTATTTGAAAGTGTAATTATTCTGCAATCTTCTTTAAAAAATGTGAAATTGTCTCTATTTGTATAATTGTTGTAATAGCTAGTTTTTATTATCTTTATTCAGTATTTTGTTAATTTGCTTCATATTTTTTACACTGGTAAGTTTATAAATGCTTCTTTACAACAGCAAAGTTACTTTTAATATTCATCAATTGACTATTTTTGCTTTATATATTTTGATTTCTTCCTTTTAGAATTTTTCTGTTTTTTAATAATGATATTACAGAAGTAAAGCTATTTATATAAAATCAAAAGTAAAGCTAATCTTTCTCTCTTGTGATCAACAGTCAATAAAGACTAGGTTGAAATATTATGTCATTTTTCACAGACAGGGATTTGCCATTATTTCAGACTAAAACTCAAAAAAGGTCTCAAGTACTTTACAAAAGACTTGAGGAGGCAATTGTGTTAGTGCACTTTGAAAATGGACTGTCAACTCTCTGAACGCTTTCTTGTACAAATTGCCAGATATGAATGCTTATTTTAATATATTAATGGATCAAAATCCTCCCCCCCCCTTTCAAATCTGCAGAAATAAGCAATAAAAGTAAATCTTATACCAAAAAACTTCAAGGTATGATTTTATTGCATCATTTCATTTGTCTATATTTGTTTACCATAAAGAACTATTAAGGCACATTGCACTTATAAGGGTAAAATTAGTCTTTATACTTCAAGTTTAAAACACTTAAAATTTCGAAATTTTTTGACAATAGAGTTCCTAATATTACTACAGAAGGTATTACCTGCTGATGTATGTATGCACCTGCTCATACTTTAAATTTCTTGAGATAGATAATTCTCTTTATCCTTTTTCAGTATTGAGTCACTCACTGTTACTGTGGGGGCATATTGTATAATACAGTGAAATCTCCATCGATCGATCCCTGAATCATCGTTTCCCGTATGTATTGTTTATTTCTCCCAGTTCCAATGATCATATTGCTTTGTTATGTTCCCTCATTTATCGTTCAGTTCACTTGGTCCCCTGAAAAACGATAGATCGAGATTCCAATGTATTATATCTCAAAATATTTCATGGATCAATAATTAGTGTGGCTGTATTCTTTTTAAATCTATATCTTCTGAATACAAATGTTTATTTTCAAAAAATATATTGAATACTTTTTTTTTCATAGCACTTAAAATACTTTTAAGATGTAAAATTATTTCTGTATGTTTTGTGAATTCAGTATGTTTATTTGTGTGTGTGTTTTATAATGGAATAAAACTTTGAAATTTTAAGGGTTTTATTTTTATTGTTAGCTGTATAATAAATGATAATTTATGTATCAAATTCATAATTACTTGAGTTTTTCTCATTTCTAATCTGTATTAATTTATAAATTAACTTAGATTAATAAACATAAATGCACAATATCTTCAGTTTCTTTTTTTTTTTTTTTTTTTTTTTGATGTCATGATATCAAGTCAGGCTTCCATAATTGTTTCCAAATTTTATTTTTTTTTCTATTTTTAATTAAGAATGAGTTTCTATTGTATAGTGTAGAATTATAACAGTGTGTTTGACATTATCTTGGTTTTGATAAAACTCTTACATTTAAGGTTGGAGAGGATATAGCTCCCATAGACTTATTTTAAAAAGATTGAACATTTTAATCTGATATATTAAACTAATTTTTTGTATCAGTTCCTCAAATCCACTAACAAGCATATTATTTCTTTTTCATTCACATTTGAAAACGTATAAATAAATAAATTTATATATATATATATATATATATAGGGTGTGGCAGAAAGAATGTTCTGATTTGGAATGTCAATAACAAGAATACAAAGCAAGATAGAGAAAGAAATCTTTTATACCTAAGAAAATAAAAGTAAAAAATTTATTTATTATTAATTATTATTTTATATTTATTTTATTTATTTATTCCCTTGTAACGTTCTTTCTGCCACACCCTGTATATATATATATATATATATATATATTGATTGTGTTATACCCTGTTTATTAAGTCATGAAATGTAAAATTTAATGATGTCAGGAAATCCTGATTCATATTAAAATTATTTGAACTACATATATCTGCAATGATGCAATTACTAAAGTCACATAAATAAATCATAATGCCATCATCAAAACACATACCTATATTTCATACATATAACTATAAGTATGGGACCATGAGATATTGTGCTTTGTTGTATTTTATACCCATTTATTTATGGATATAAATCCATAAAAGAGACAGAATAGAGTATAGCTTCTTTCGTGTTTGTTTTGGTAAAATAACATTCCTTACTAAAATAAAGTTATACACTAAATATGTTTGTGTCATTTCATCTTCAATACTGTTAATTGTCTGGATAATGCAGCTATTCCATATATCTCTATCTCATTTAGGGTTATAAAGTAGTATTCTAAAAATAACTCTTTGTAAATTGTATCAAAAGTTTTATTAGAAATGTATTATACTTTAAAGCAATTTATACTTTGCTTTGTCTTTCTAAGGACTAACTTATAGTCTCTGTTGGGAGGAGGGAAATCATAATTTTGAACATATAGTGTGATATTTTAAATATCCAATGAAATTTTGTAGTTGTAATTTATTATGTACAATTTACGTCACATTTGGGTCATTTTCCCTTTTTTAACTAAATAAAAACATTTTAATGGGAAAATATTATAATCTTTAATATAAATGTAGAATTATATATATATATGAGGCGGTGAAAGGCAAAGTGGTGTAAGTCAGTTAGTCAAGTGGTGTAAGTCAAAAGAGTTTAACTGCAAAAACTACAAGAGTTTAACTGCAAAAATTCCACCATAAATTGAACAAATTATAATTCATAGCAATTATTACAATATTGCAAATAATAACAATTTACAATTCCACTATAAATTGAACATGGAGATTTCATATTTGCCCCCAAATGAAAAAAGTTGAAAAAGTGACTTACACCACTTTGCCTTTCAACGCCTCATATATATATATATATATATTGATTGTGTTATACCCTGTTTCTTAAGGCATGAAATGTAAAATTTAATGATTCCAGAAAATCCCTATTCATAATAAAATTATTTGAACTGCATACATCTGCAATGATGCAATTAGTAAAGTCACATAAATAAACCATAATGCCAGTACCAAATACATACCTATATTTCATACATATATCTGCAAGTATGGAGCCAAGAAGATATTCTGTTTTGTTGTATTTAATATCCATTTATTTATCGATATAAACCCATAAAAGATGAATTCATAGAGTATAGCTTCTTTCATTTTTGTTTTCTTAAGATAACATTCCTTACTTAAATACAGTTATACACTTAACATGTTTGTGTAATTTCACCTTCAATACTGTTAATTGTTTGAGTAATGCAGCTGTTCCATATATCTCTATCTCATTTAGGGTTGTAAAATAGTATTCACAAAATAACTCTTTATAAATTGTATCAAAAGTTTTATTAGAAATGTATACTTTAAAGCAATTTATACTTTGCTTTGTCTTTCTAAGGACTAACTTATAGTCTCTCTAGGGAGGAGGGAAATCATAATTTTGAACATTTAGTGTGATATTTTAAAAATCCAATCAAATTTTGTAGTTGTAATTTATTATGTTCAATTTAAGTCACATTTGGGTCATTTTGCCTTTTTTAACTAAATAAAAACATATTTTAATGGGAAAATATTATAAACTTTAATATAAATGTAGAAATATATATATATATATATATATATAGTCAATTTCGGTTAATCAGACCACATTGGGATGTGATCATTTTGGTCCTAATAACCGGCTGGTCCAATTACACGAACATGCCCTATTAGGCTTAAGCAATAGGATTTGTTTTGGTTCTTTAGGATTCTGCCTGAATAAGCGGCTGGTCCGATTAACTGGTGGTCGAATTAACCAGATTTGACTATATATATATATATATATATATTCTGTTCATAAGTGAATATATTAACAGTTGTATTTTATCTTTAATTTACATGATTTGTTCTAGGATCTTGAAATATTTATATCAAGTTTTGCTTGTATTTTATTTTTTATGATGTTTATTATGTAGGTTTATTTCATTCTTTTAATTTATTACAGGTGTTGATGAAATATTTGGCAAGTCTTTTAATTCTAGTGATAATTTTCAATGTCATATTTGTGGAAAGAAATTGTCTAGGAAATACAGACTGAAAAAACATTTAGAAACACATTCTGGAGTGCGACAGATATTTAAATGCAGTTTCTGTGGTTTAGAATTTACTTGGCGAGAGAGTCTTAATCTGCATATTAAGCGCAAACATTATTTAGCATAATATTCTCTTATCTTTTCCTTTCACTGAATGCAATTTTTTATCTTGAATAATAATGTTTATAGCTAATAGCAATTTAAAATGGCATATTTTTTCTCCTGTCTATTAAGCTGTTTTTAAAATGATATAAAAACTTCTGTTTACCAAGCTAATATTGTTCTATTCTCATTTTTATTGGTTGACCATTTAATGGGATATACAGTTATATTGAGCTCATATTTTAATGCAAAAGTATTTCAAAAAGTAAGGTAATTGTATATTAAGTTTATTGTGATGCTCTGTAGATATTTACCTTTTTTTTACTGTTGTGATGAGTGTTTATTCTAGGTTTTGGGCTTTCTAAACCTTTAATAAAATAGTACTCACTTCCTCATAAGAAGAAGCTTTCCGTGGCAGGCAATGGCGGCTCCAAGGGGAGGGGGGTAGTAGGGACAATTGCACCCCCCCCCCAAAAAAAAGGGACATTTTTTTCGTAGCCTAAAATTATATAATCATAGACCTAATACTAAATTAGGTTAAATTTAAAATGAGAGGATATTTATTTCTTATATATACAGTCAATTCCGGTTAATTGGACCTCCGGTTAATTGGACCACCAGTTAATCGGGCCAGCTGCTTATTCGGACTGAATCCCATCTTGTAACACAAGGCATGTTTGTTTAATCAGACCAGCCAGTTATTAGGACCAAAATGATTGTGTCCCGATGTGGTCCGATTAACTGGAATGGACTATATATATATATACAGTGGTATCTCGACCAATCGTTTTCCGAATCATCGTTTTTCTGTATGTATTGTTTATTTCTCCCAGTCCTGACTATCATATTGCTTTGTTATGTTCCCACATCAATCATTTTCCCGCATTTATCATTCAGTTCAGTCAGTCCCTTGAAAAACGATAGATTGAGATTCCACTGTATATATCCCTAAGAGCCCATGTTTCCCCCCCCCCCCCCCCCCCCCCGTAAATCTCTGGACTGGAGCCGCCCCTGCTGGCGGGTACCTGCTTATTGTATTAACCAGCCTAATAATGTATTACTTTATATTTGAAATATCTTTGTTTTTTTCCCTTTCAAAGTGATATTATTTGAATTTATAATATGACATTGTTTTGATGATTAAAAAGGAGATGACTGTTAAAGTTTGCAACTTGTAGATGTGTGTAGATCTTAATCTAGACTCATCCACAATCCTGTCACATAATCAGATATGTAAAAGGTAGAAAGAAGATTAAATGTGTAGGTAACACATCTCATCCTCTATATATAAAACTGCCCCATTTTAGTGCCATATACAGTTGAAGCTCTTTAATCCGGCACGTCCAAGACCTCAGTCATGCCGAATTAGTGATTGTGCCGGATTATTGAACATCAACAATTTTAACAGGAATACCAGAGATAAACCACTCCAGATAAAAATGCAGATGATTAAAACATGTATTTTATGTACATTCTGAACCTGTTCAGACAATACAAATATTTTGCACTAAACCTAGTGTATAAGGCACAATCAAGAATTTCAAGATTAGGTTTCTTCAGTGTGTGTCTTGATTCTGTATCCTTTGCTGTAACAGCTTGAGCAGGAAACTTCTTAAGTTCCTCTTTTTGTTCTTTGTTTTTTATATCGTAAATAGTTGAAGAACCAATATTGAAATCATACATTATGAAGTATCTGTTTTTACTTTTTTGAGACGATTAATTATCTCTAGTTTTTTTCTGTATAGTAAGATTCATATGCTTATGCTTATAAGTTCTATTAATATTCAAAGAGCTTGTGCTGGGCTTCAAGAATATTGTGCAAATATGATTTGTAACTGTTAGAAAACAGGAAACACCATACTGAAATGAACACTGAACTGACAGTTAATTATGATAAACACTGAGAGAACTAAAAACACAGGAACAAAGACCCTAGACAACACCGTATGACTGCATGAAACACAGACAAACTGAAAAGCCACCTGGTGGGGTGCCAGTGCAGTGAGGGAACGTCGAATCCACCCGTAATTTTTTTTCCAGTTTCTTCTACGGTAATGTTTTTTTCCTGTTAGAAGACATACCAGAGGAAATTTTAAAAAAATAGTTTTAAGTTCTGTATTTGATTGAAGTCAATAATATACTAAACTAGTTATCTTACCTTACTTTTTGAAAACCGAATCTATACCGCTTATCTGAAGCACTTTTATTATTATTATTACAGAGGATTTTGCTTTTTAACTTGCATTTTGCACTTAAGTATATATCATAAATTTCCCTTAAAATATAAATGTGTTTTGAGCAGCTATTCATTAGAACTATTTTATATTTAATATGAGTTTTATGATTCTCTTTTCCTGTACAGCACCACTGTAGAAAAATCTATTTCTTCTCTTTCATAAAAAGTCAAAATTAAAGTAAAAAAGATTGATAAAATAAAAATTAATAATTATGTAGATATTCCCAGAATATTTATATATCCCGATAGTATATGTATCTGTGTTTTTATCAGGGCCGGATCATCACAGAGACTAGGGGCCGGTCAAACTATCTATTTTGAAAAGATTTGCAAATAAGATAGTTTACTTTTCTGTTGGACAACTGTATATAATAAATCTATAAATAGGCCTTTAATTGCAAGTGTGAATTTTGAATTCTTTATTTTTCTACTCTAAGGGCAAGTTGAGGTTGAGAGGTAGGTAATTTACCATTATTATAATAATTGTATAATTTTGATTATTTATTTAAAATTTATTATATATTAAATGTTTTTTATTAATAAAAATTTAAGATTTGTTTTAGCTTTTCACATTATTTAGTTTTGTTTTATTTATTGTTTTATATTTTTTTCTGAGCTCTATTTTTTGTGGGGGAGGAAAGGGGGGGGGCAGTAAGAAGAAAATGTCTAGGGGCCCAAAGTGGTTTAATCCGGCCCTGGTTTTTATGTACCTATAGTTTTTAATAATGTCATAATTTGTTTGACATTAATATCAGTTTAAATGTTTAGTTTGTCAAGATTTGTTATGGTTAGTGACTATATTTTAGAATAGTATTCAGTATATGACTGAAATTTTTGTATGGAAGTGCTTTCAGTTGTTATGCCAATAAATTTTTCTCTTTAACCAAAAATTTTTGCTACTGTTTTACTTTTTCTAGTGTCCTTGTAAATATGTATGTCTTCTTTTCTAGAGAGTTATTCAAGTGAACAGTTACTTGAAACTGTAGAAAAGTTTCATTTTCCTTTATGTGATAAAAATCTTACTAGAAAATATATTTTGAAGAAACATTTAGGGACATATTTTGGAATAAGAGGACATTATGAATGTTATATTTGTGGAAAAGAATTCACTTGGAGAGACTGTTTAAATTTTCATTTGAAGGTCAAGCATTAAAATTTCCCCAGTAAAGCTTTTTTTGGGTTATTGCAATTAAGCATTAAATACTGTGTTTTGCAGTTTTTTTAAAATTAAATTCATCTCTGAATTTGAAAGTTAAAATGCATATGCACATAAATTTGGATTAAAGAAAACTATGATATTCTACATAACAACATATTTCTTTCAAGCTTATTTATTGTAGATAAATTGCTTTGTGTGTGCATGTTTGTGTTTGTTTGTTTGAAATTTCATTTAGGCCAAGTATTTTTGGGGATTTTTTTAAAATATGTAACATATAGAAAAGTTAAAAATTCATAATTCATTATAATACTTCATACATTTGGGTGTTAGATACTTAAAATAAAATCTTATTTTTATTATAAAATCTTAACTGTAAAACATTCCATCTTTTATTTCAGTTTCATTGTAGATTTGATATAAAGTTCTGTTTTATTCTTAGACGTCATTCTTTGCAAAGGTGCCTAAAGTTATGAAGATATTTTATTGTTTAATAAGCAACAGCAAAGAAAAAAGAGTTGTTATTTAGTTAATTGTTTCATTTTAATGAATCTACATTGACTAGAAATTGATGAAGGACATTTATATCTAATTATTTTTCTACCTTCACCATCAGTGTGACTTTTTATTGCTGTATGCAGTTAACTCATCTTGTAAATGTTATGTAGCATAACAAAGAAGAGTATTACATAGTGTTATGGGAAAATTATATTTGTCTTTTCATATTTCCTATTATGAGCTCTAGCTTTTCCATTTTCCTGGTAACATATCTATTACTATACTGGAGCTTATAAATTTTAGTGCTTTGAAGCATAGCATGTTTCATGTTGTTGTTGCTAATGCCTCCTGGTTGGAGATTCCATTCACCAGTTCCTAATAAGCTATTGGGCTGAAAGGGACAGCTCCTGTTTTGAATTAGCACCACAAGGGTCGGAGTCCGACTTGGCTAAATAACCTGTCCCATAATTTTGAACTGAGTTAAGTGATGAGACCGGAACACTTGATCCTGCACCTCCATAGGTAAATTTGAGAACTTGGAGGACATTGCAGCCATGACCTATTTTACATGCCCCGGCCACCATTAGTGAACATGGCAGTGAATTTGCAGTGATGAGCATCGAACCAGGGATATTCAGATCACTGGTCTGCTGCTCTTGTCAACTGGACCACCATGCCCACACATTTCATAAATATACAAGGTCTGACAATAAAGTTCGGTGAATAGTCCTGTAACATTAACGTAGATGAAATATTAACGAAAGTTACCTTACTGTCCTTCGAAATAGTCACCTCCCATAACTATGCACCTCTGACATCTGCTATACATGTTCTGGAAACTTTGCAAGAAGTCTTCTTTTGGGATGGAGTTCAAAAGCCTCGTCACGTTTCGTTGGATGTTAGGAATATCGTCAAATCTCTTTCCTTTCAAAGCGAGTTTGAGTTGTGGGAATAGGAAGAAGTCTGGAGGATTGAGATCTGGCGAGTATGGTGGATGTTCAATTTGCACCACCCTCTTTTTTGCCAGGAACTGTTTGACGATATTTGCTGTGTGAGGGCGAGCATTGTCGTGAACAAAAAGCCATGAACCTTGTTGTTCATACTGCAGTCGTACCCTGCATAAACGTTTCATGAAACGGGTCAAAATTTCAATGTACCCTTCAGCATTCATCGTCTTTCCCTCAGGTAGAAATTTCTTGTGGATAATGCCTTGACTATCAAAAAAGGTGATGACCATCATTTTGATGCATGATTTTTCTGCTCTGACCTTTTTCTGATGAGGTGATGCAGGAGAACGCCATTCCATGCTTTGCCGTTTTGTTTCAGGGTCGTACTTGAGACACCAGGACTCATCCTCGGTGACAATACAGTTCAAGAAGTTTGGTGTTGCATCCGCCATTTCGACAAAATCCTGTGAAGCCTCTAAACATGCCTGCTTGTGATCGTCATCCAAGTGATGTGGCACAAGACGACAACACATTTTTCTCATCCCTAATTTCTGGGTAACGATTTGTCGCACGGAACAAATGCACTAAACAAGCACTTTATAAAACAAGTCTTACACTGCACACAAACGACGCTCAACTGAACAACGGTGGGGACAGATGGTCAACACCTACCGCTACACAGGTGCACTGATTTGTTTGGCCAGTGTTGCCAGATCGGCCGTTCTGACTTCATTCACCGAACTTTATTGTCAGAGGTTGTATTAAGCAGTTAGGACCTTAACTGCAAAGTTTTAATCTATACAGTTAATGTATGAGGTCTCTAATTGAAATCAACATCATCTTCTGTTTTATCTGTGAACTAAGTACTATAGAAAAAATTAACAGTAACTTTAGGAGAAATTTCTACCAGTACTCATAAAACCTACAATGATGACCATTGCATGATGTTCAATGGCAGCTTCTGATTCCCAGAGACAGTACTGAGATTTATGTCTAATTTCCAAATTAGACATTTTAAAATTCATACAAATAAATCTTTATTGACACTATCCCTGTCATAATCTTCTGAAGAATACTCCAGTTACAGCCTGACATCCTCACTCTAAAATGTGGAATATTAAAACACTTTGCAAAATTGTTTTTCATGTAAAAGTAAATGCTGCAAAAAAGTTTTTCAAAAGATTTTATCCTCAACATTTTATTACATTTCAGTGTGAGCATCCAGTTATTCATCTATTTAATTTTTTCTGTTTTAAGTGGCTGTATAAAATATTTTATGTATAAGTCACAACATAAATGTTCGTAATGTGAATTTTTTATGTTGTGCTATTTTACAATTGATAAATATTATTAAACTAACTTTTCTTTAAATACATGTACCACAAACAAATGTGCCCTTGTTTTAAAAAATTGTAGGCGGGATAGCCATGTTTTAAATATTTGGATATATTTTTTTCACCTTGTTAAATTTGCAACAACTTAGAAAGTTTATATTTTTAAGATAAGCATTGCATTTTGAAATTAAGTTGTCCAAAAAAATTACAGAAATAATTTATAATATTAAAGTGTTATAGCTACTGATGAATGTGAATGATTAAATAAAAGGGCAGATTTCATAAAATAGGATTTTGGGAAAGAAAGCTTTTTGCTTAACCCATTTAAGACTGGCGTTGCGAAAATGCAACATTAATTTCTGAATTTTTTAAAGGCATGTTCTAAGTTTTGTACATCTGAAGTAACATTTTTACTTTATTCTCTATACTTTAATTGATCATAATAAAATTTTTGTTTCCACATTTGCCGGCTTTTAGCACTTGCAAAAAATTGTTTTTTTCTGGTGTTTTGAAAGGGAAAAAAATGACTAATTTCAAATTATAACTTTAGATAGTAGCACATGTTAAATTTCCAATTTGATGCTTGTTCCGAGTTTACTAGAGACTAAAGAACAAAATGGCTTCAACAGGTAAATCATAATTTTTGTTTTTGTGTTTCTCAATTTATATTTTTAAAAATGTTGCGAAAACGCAACATCAGTCCAATGTGTATTACTTAATTCCAATGTGTTTTATTAGTGCTGCCTAATTTTTTATGCAGTAAATTGGTATTGTTTGCATTTCAGATAAGTTTGTCTCTAGAAAAAAGCGATTTTTGACATTGGAAGAGACATTGGAGTATTTTCATGGGCTAGATGATGATGATATTTTAGAATCGTCCTCAACAAAAGCTAATGATGAACCATAATTCGTCATTATCCCTTTAGATCCGGATGATTTGACGGATGAAGAAGCTATTGATGATAATATTTTACGTGAAAATGTCGAATCCCCTAAAGACACTGTAGGTGAAATCGACATTTTTTTCTAATAAATGTAAAAGTAAGCAATATAGTAAGAAAAAGGAGCATATTGTATGGGGAAAATGGAGACTCTACATGGATGTAAGGAATTCTAAAATAAGTTTATTAGAGTTTCAGAGATCTATATCTTTGACAGAGCCATATCTTTGATAAAAAGGCTCGAAGAAATGCAGATGAATTCTGTTTTATCTGAAACTTCACATATTGGAAGACCATCTTCAATTCAAAATCTAATTCTCAACGAAACTTGGAAAGACTGTATGGGCCATATTATTACTAAAAATAGTGAAAATAAACAAAAAAAATGTAAACACTGCAAAAGTCAAACAATTATTGTATGTAATAAGTGTAATGTACCTCTTCATGCAAAATGTTTCAAAGATTTTAAATTAAAAAAAAAATATTTATTATTTTAAATTTTTATATTTTTAAAATTTTTATACCGCTTTGGACTGATGTTGCGAAAACGCAACATTTCGTAACTCTTGTAAAAATAAATTTAATTTTATGGAAACAACTTATTCGTGTAATTAATGTTCTAAAAAGTGGTAAAAAACTGTTTGGTGCATTTCCAATAAAGGAAACATGGAGCGGTCCTAAATGGGTTAAATGTGTTGTGTATGTCTTAGATACTTTGTGCGAACTTTGTTCGCTCAAAAACTTGTCATTGTATTTAAAAGTGTTTTTGGAATTGTTTCTATTATTGGATTGAAAATTTTACTACCCTGTTTGTTATATATATATATATATATATATATATATATATATATATTATATGAATATATATGAATATATGAATATAATTGGCTATTATATTTTTATGTATTTTAGACTTTTTAGATATTTTTCTTTTCTGTAAAATGTCTTAAGCTCAAATAATAAACAATAACTGCTGCATATATCATGCATGTATATAAATTTATATCACAAAATGTCGTATAATTTTTATACTGTCCTCCTGAAACTGAGACGCATTGTAAATATTGAGTAGTGAATTGATTATCTGTTAACATAAAAGATTCATCTTTGAATAAAAATCAGCTCAGAATGAAAATCAGTTATAACATTTTATTTTTAGACAACATAATACATTTTTAAAAAAAAATGCATTTATGAATAAAGTGGCGATGTATCAGTGTGAAATTTCTCTATCAAAAGATACCCTTCCTGTTAATCTTCAAGTTTATGATTTTATTGACATTTTCCATTGCTTTAAAAGTATGCTTGTTAGAGTGTGTCTGCACTTGTATTGTTTAATCTTTTGTCATTTTACTGACCCTTTGTTTTTAACTCATCTGCATATCTTATCATTTTTTCTTTGCATGGTACAAACAAAATGGCTATCAAGTTATCAAAAAACACTTTTGGATTTTTGAATTTATGATTTTCTACTTTTTAAAAGTTTGCTTTGTTTTTTGTTTGTAAAATTTTGGGTTATTTTAAAATATAGAGCATCATGATTTTGTATTAGATTTCTGTATACTTAAATTATATTAATATGCCATTTAAAAAGGCAAAAAAAGATAATACGTGGGTTAACATAACAAATGAATCAAACTCTAATTTATTTAAAAATCAAAATTAATAGCTCTACATATTCAAGAACGTAGTACTTATTCAAATCTTAGAGGCATCAAAAATAGCTTTCTTCTTTCACAGACAGGAACAATATTTTTTTGTCTTCTAAGGAAGCAATTATTCATTTCTAATGTCTTGGAAATTTGCTAAGTGCTATATGTACTCCAGTAGTGAACTTATAAGGCTTTTGTTCCTAGCTTGGATGTATTTAATTCTACTTTTGAAAAATATGCATATTCACTTGCTGTAAGTTTTCACTAAATTCATCTTATATCTACAGAAGGTTCATTATACATAGTATAATTTTACTTTTCAAAGACTTTGTAAATTGCACTGAGTTACAGACACACTTCATTGCAGTTCAACATATTAAAAGTAAATTCTTATTACATTTATTTTATTCCAAATGTTTATATCTTGTTTTCTTGTATTCAAAAAGTTATGTACAGTCGATTCCAGTTAATCGGACCACATTGGGATGCGATCATTTTGGTCCTAATAACCTGCTGGTCCAATTACATGAACAAGCCCTATTAGGATTATGCAATAGGATTTGGTCCGAATAAGAGGCTGGTCTGATTAACCGGTGGTCCAATTAACCGGATTCAACTGTATTTTTAATTTTTCCTCTATAAAAATTTAAACCTCCTTAACTTTTTAACTGGTAGAGAAATAATAAACCCTTAATTTTTTTTTTCAGAATTTTTTACGGCGAGTGGTTCATCTCTTGAACTCTCTGAAAACTTCCAGTGTTCTTATTGTGGCAAAAAGTTGTCAAGGATGCAGACTTTAAAAAAACATTTAGAAGGACATGCAGGTGTAAAAAAATATTTCAGATGTCATTTATGTAATAGTGTTTTCACTTGGAAGGATAGTCTAAATTTTCATATGAAGCGTAAACATTCTTCCAAGCGACTTTCTTCATAGATTGTTAAAAGATTCCTTGGTGCCATCATAAATAGTTCTTTTTCCAGATAATTTTTATTTATGCATACAGATTTATGTATATTTTTATGTATACATATATATAAGAAAATTCTATACATTGTACAAATAATATTAATAAATAGATAGTGTTGTCAGGACTCATTTAATACCATTGAAATAACTTTCTGATTATTATAAATTTGTCTACTGCTGTGTACTTTGAAATAATGATGAACTTTTCTTTGACTGAACCCTGCTTATCAAACCATTTGCTGTGATTTACTATGTGCTCCCCCAGAAACAGTTCAGAATAGAAACATTAAGTAAGTTAATCGCAATTTTTTGATTAAATTCTTGTGTACCCTTTTTTTATAACAAGTTCCTCATTTGGAGGCATGTGTTCTCTTCTAAAATTTCTTAACTGGGTTATAACTATTTTTTAATTACATGTTGATTACTCTTAGGGCTTTCAAGCTTTTTATTTTAATACAGCTGAACTTTTTAAAGTCTTAAGTTTTGATTCATTATTCTCTGGGTACCCTCTCCCCTCCCAATCCCTCTAAAAATCAGCTAAAAAAATGTAATTGCAAAGTTAATTTTTACCTTTGCTTCTTGAAATGAGATTCCTTAAGTAGAAGGAATTCTGACTTTGTCACTTTATTGTGTTATTATCTTGTATTTCAGTGGTGAGATTATATTCATTAGATTTACTTGATTTATGTCAAAATCATTATTTGCAGGAAGTCTGACATATTTATTTAACAATTATTTATTGACTTTAAACTTTTTTAGCAGATGTCACAACTGACCGAATTTCTAATATTCCCTTGCCATGAAAGTTATATTACATTGTTATCAAATCAAAACAGTCACTGGGAATTCAACATGTTCTCAGTGACATCTCTTAAGGGAGCGGTGGACCTTTATTTGAGCATATCTTGTCATTGTAATATTGATTATGTTAGTGTAAAAAAAATATATATATTTCTGTAGATTAATAGTACCAAAATAGTTTTTTTCAAGTAAAAAAATCCTTTATGATGCTTCTATGAAGTAATTTATAAAGAGTAAGTGTAGTAATAAACTTTAAATCTGTTTTTCTCAAAACAAATTTTTCAAGGTTTTTAGATTTTTTAAATGCTCCATGCTACTTAATTTTTGTTCAAAATTCATGAAATTGATAAAGAAGAATCCTGATACTGTTTACAAAAAAACTGGGTATGCATTTTGCAATTCGACCTCGTTAAGGTAAATTAATTTGATTCAAAAGGCAAAATTTTGATTAAAATCAGGATGGAATTCAGAAAAAAAAAATCTCTCAAAAATTAATTATTCAAGGGTTTAAATAGTTGATACCCAGATTTGTTTGTTAAACAGTTTAAAGTGATTAAAATGCAAAATCGAGGAAGCATTTCAAAAATTAAGTAACAAGGAGCATTTTAAAATTTTGTTTATAAATTTAAAATTTTTAAAAAAATCTTAAAATTATAATGAGTTTGGAAATTTTTTTTAAGGTATTCTATATATTTATAGTGAAATGTATATATGTAGAAAATTTTGTATCTCTTATGATGAAAATTTAAAAAATTAAATTTTAACATCCACCATTAAAATTTAAAATTTTAAAAAAAACCGTAAGTCATAGTGGCTCAAAGGATCACATTGTGACTTGCCAGTAATGATGTATTCTGTTCTCAATAATTTTTATTACGATGAAGCAATTCATATATCCTCACATAATGTTCTGTATACTCAGAGAAAGTCATACAAAGGGTGTCACAGTGGTTTGCATATAACAAGGGTGGCCAAACTGTGGTTAACATAACATGTGTAGCTCTTAATCACATTCTTTGTGGATCTTTTCACTTTTACAAAATTTCTTTCATATCAAATACAACCTTTTTCTGTTTTGGGCTCGTCTAAGTTTATAGACATTCTGAAATGGCTCTTAACACAGTTTACCTTGACCACCCCTGGCATATAACATCTCTTAGGGGAAAATGACATCTATTGTCACAGTGAAATCAAAAGGGGAAAATTGTATGATTAGCTTGTGGAATCACTATTGAGTTTTCTTCATGACTTTGACTGGTATGACCTACTGTGATGTCACTGTTATTAGAGAAGCAACTTAATTATTGGTATGTATAAGATTTTATCTGTTATGAATCTCTTACTTTTTTAAATTAGAAAACCAAAACTGAAACATTAGAATTGTTCTGTTATTGAACTGTTACAACCTGTGAAAAATTTGGAATTACTAGGAATTTCATAACTATTCAGAGAATATTTTGGGAAATACTGCCTCAAAAGTTTGAATAGTCAAGGAAATTTACCTTCACTCATGTTATAGGAAATATAAAATAACCTGATTTTATAAATTCCCTTAAGGGAATTGTTAAGTTTTTTTTTTCTATTTTTTTTCAATAATAGGTAATCTGCTTTGCTTTTGAAGGGATAAATAAATTAAAAATTTATTATTTGCTTTTGCTTTGTTCTCATGTGCTTCATTTATTTGCATACATACTGTGTATTCAAAAGTGTCATGAGAATACATTTTTTTATTGCTATTTGGTTGATATCATATGATTGAATGTACATGATCAGTTGTGTGTAGCCAAAGACATACACACATTAAAATATTATTACCTTCACAATGATTAAACCAAATGGTCTGAGCACACTGTTTTGGTAATTCAAACTGATATATTTGTTCAGTTAAATAACTTTATTGTGATATAAAGTGATCACAATAAAGTGATTACTTGTGATCACAATAGTTATTCAGTTAAATGTGTTGTGGTCTCCTGTAAGCTGCTACCATGAAGAAGAAGTGTCAAGAAATCACTAGACCCCTCCATTGACTTGACCTAAGAAACAGGCATATCCGGACAAGGAAACTGGGAGTACGTTCTAAAAGGCAATCATACGTCAACCTTTGCGGTGGCAATGTAGATTCACCTCCTTGTGGTGTACCCTTGACAATGTTTTTAGAGGCTAAGTGATCTACAATTTTGGCATGCGTGCTGCCCATCTGCACCACATAGGCATTTCACTGAGCCTATTTGCCCACTATGCGATTCTAGAGAAGTAATGGAAAGGGACCACCTGCTTCAATGTAGGGCTCTTTGTGGATCTACAGAGGTGTCCAGATATTGGGAAGCAAGAACGCTTTGAGGGCAATGTCTTTGGTCTTCTGTTTGTATTTCATCATTCCTTTGTAATCTCTTTTGCCTTGCCATTGGAAATTAAATGAAACATCAGCCTTTGCACTGCGTAGAAATTACTTCATATGTGCTCAGGAATGGAGGCACAATGATAGCCATAATGATCTGTCAAGTAGTGCTTGCACTTGGTTTTTGTTGTCATACTGAAGCTGTTCATATTTCATTCATCACACATCATAGTACCCGATATTGCCTTGAATTAGACTAAAATTTGTCATTAGATTAAGATTCAATGAATGAGTGTTTTTGGAGGTAATAAGTCATTGTGAATGATCTTGATAGGTGTTGCCTGATGCATTTTGATATGTGTGGCTGTATCTGGCAGATGTCAGTCAGATTGTATTTTACTGGCTGTTTTGTCCATTGGTGAAATTCAAAGATAGTAGCATAATTGTCAACAGTAGTTAAGCTTTGAAAAAGACAGCAAAAACCACTTATTTATTTTTTTAATCATTTTCAAAAAGAAAATGAGTTTAGGGGGGTACTAAAATTGAATTAGAGATTTGTCAAAATTTTTCTTTCTTCAGATGTAAATTGTTAATGATATTTGAATTATAATGTAACTCTTGTGTTTAGACATACTGTTTACAATATAGTCTTAAGAAATATTTTTGTATGAGCCTGCAATTTGTTGTATTTTTAAATATTTTGATATTTATTATGTTATTTATTTTTTGATATTTTTAATATCTTTTATACTTTCAGTCTCATTTACAAGGGCTACTAAACTCAGTTCAGAACCACTTGTTTTGATATTCTATCATGTTTTATTTTAATGATAACTTTAAATTTTTAATACATTAATTATTAAAAATTTCATAATGCTGTTATTCTTTAGAATCTGGCTGTACTAGTGAAACTCTTGCTTCAAGATGTATATTTATATGTATCCTTTTTGGCTTTCCTGTTGCTGCTGAGCTCGCATTTATTATTATTTATTATAATTTTTGCTATCAGTATGTTTCTTACTTAAATTATGTATCCATTTTTTACATATTTAGGCTTTATTATTTTATTTATATTTGCCATAAACATATTCATCTTATGTTGTTTAATATTTAATCTTCTAGTTCTTATTTTTGTATTTATTGTACAGTGGAGTCCGAAATGATTGAGACCAGGACCTTTTCAGATAAATGAATTTTTCAGATTAAGCGAAATCATTCTTAAAATATACTTAAACTAGCTGAAAACCCGTACTTCGCTACGGAGTACATTTAAATTAAATACAACGGTCAATGTATGCAATTAATGCCAAAAATAAATATATATGTATATATTTATAATAAATACGACGATCAATGTATACAATTGATGTAAAAAAGCAAAAAATATATTTATAAAAAAATCATAATCAATATTTTTATAGACAAAATAATGTAGAAGAAAATATTCAAATTAAATGTAATAGGACATACTAAAGAATATAGTACAGTTTGAGGAACATAGTATCTTTTATAGTATTTTAATATTTTTTTGGATAATGTCCAATCGTCTGCCGCATTAGCAAGAAAAAAAAAAAGTATTTAGTTGTTATGCACGTGACAATAAATTTATTTAAAGTACCAGAAAAAGAAATCATGTGATCAGCATTTAATAAATTAAATTATAAAAATTAATCTTTAAAAATTCACCAAAAATCAGAAAAGAGTTAAAGATTCGAAAAAGATCTCATTTTAAAGGAATTTTTATGATCTTTCTTGTGATATAAATTTTATAACCCTCAAATTATTATTTTAAATGCAAACGTAAAAAATTTTACTAAAACAGCTTAAAAATTTAATTTAAAAAAATCTAAGAAGAATTTTTCAAAAATCTTTCTTAGTGCACCCCTACACTGTAAGAAGAATCGCCATGCCAAATTTCAGCCCTTTAGGTCCAGCAGTTTAGTCTGTGCATTGTATGTCAGTCAGTTACGGAACTGTTTTATATATATAGATTATATAACATGTGATTACATAAATATTACATATTTCATGTGATTACACAGTTTATTTTATAAGGTCTATCTAAACATTACCAAATCTCAGGACGAAATGGGTGATAAGAGAGTGTAATGCTGCCTAGTACAGTAGAGTGTAAGTTGTTGGTACAGTAGAGTGTAAAATTTTAGATGATCAATAGATTGTTGAAATGGATTTGAAAGAACCTGTTAATGTCTCAGATGAGAGTGAAGGTGAAGCAGATGGTGACGATGAGCAGAGGGTATCCCACTCAGACGCCACGGCTGCATTTCATGTAGCGCTATGCTCTGCCGTGACCAGAGCGGACACCATTTTTCTGATGTATTGGCGTAATTTGGCTTCAAGGGAGAGGTATTCTTCTCTTCAACAAAAAAAATTTAGCAGATTTTTTTCAAACCAATGTAGTTCAGTAATAATTAGTTCAGTATATTATCTAACTTTGAATTTTCTTGTAATTTTCAGAAATATACTTTATATTACTAAGTATCACTGTGTTTTTACTGTAACCTTAGTTCTTTTTGACTTTTGGTTTCAGATTTAGTGGACTTTCGGATTACCGAAGTTCGGATTATTGGGACTCCACTGTAATTAAGCTGCATTTATGTCCTACTCATACACTCATTAATACTCTTCTATTTTTATAAATTTAGTATTTTTATCCTAGTGAAATTCTTCATACAAGTTGCTGGACAATGGTAGAATCGCATGAATTCCTTGTCTTCAGAACCAGTGTCTGCTGGTTTGAATCATGTAGTGTTTTTAGCCATTTAATACAAGTTTTAAACTGTTGGTCCAGGTCAGTTTTGCTTGTGTTAGTGGAGATGACCATAGTGCTTCATACCAACCAACATTCATAAAATTATTTAAATTTTGGGCCTTATGGTATTGTGTTTTGTTGGTAGGCAATGTTTGTAGAATTAAATGGTTGAAGGTTGGTTTTCATTATACCATTTTCTTGTTTACAACACCAAAATTTACTCTGTATTAATTATATACAGTCGATTCCAGTTAATTGGACCATATCGGGATGTAATCATTTTGGTCCTAATAACTGGCTGGTCCGATTAAATGAACATGCCTAATGTTACAAGATGGGATTCGGTCCGAATAAGTGGCTGGTCTAATTAACCGGAATCGACTTTATATGTTGTATGCACTCTCCTCAAAACAAGGCAGCTTGAGTTCCAATCTTAGACTCAGAGCAGTGTTTGCATATGTGTTTATTTTATCATTTAACATAATTTTTCATGTTTAATCAACTGTTTTCATGAATCTTAGTTTTTTATGTAAACACAGACATGAGTGAGAATTTTTATAATTAATATTGCAATCTTGCAAAGCTGAAACATTTTTTATAATGTTTATTTCTATTTGTCTATTATTTCATGTTATTTATTTGGTTTTTTGTAGAAATTCTTCAGGCACTGAGGCAGTCTGCATTGGCATTGGAAAAGTTCCAGTGTCCAGTATGCAAGAAAGTGCTTTCTAGTAAACAAAGATTGAAGATGCATATTCAAGGACACACTGGTGTTAGAGATCGGTATAAATGCAATTATTGTGGTCGTGAATTTACATGGAAAGATAGTTTGAGGGAGCATATAAAATTGAAACACATATTATTGAATTTGAATTAAATAATTCTCTATATATTAGTTTATAACTAATATTTTTATGAAGTATTTAATAAGAAAAAATTCCTTTATCAGACTGTAAGATATTTGTATGATATGTGAATGTACATTTAAATATTTGTACTGTACGTGTGAATCTAGTGAATTGTTAGTGTTTTGATAGCAAGTAATCAAGTATCTGTTTTTCATATTTGTATTAATTTTTGGTCTGAATTAAGTTAAATTTCAATTCGGATTAAACTGTGTATGTAATCTGAATTTTGCTTTTTTAGCTAAACATAGTTTTATTTACTCCTTTTTTTGTGTTGTGTTTCTCTATTTTTTGAGATATACTTCAGAGGACTTCAGCATTCCACTGCAAAAATTTTAGATATGTTACTTTTTTCAACTGAATTAACAACCAACATATATGTGTGTTTGTAAAGCTCATTTAAAAATCTAAATTTTGTTTCAAAAAGGTCTAGCAATATTTTTTTGTTTTTTAACCTGAGTTAGAGTAATTCACATAAAGGATTCCAAAAAAAGAATGTCAAATTACATATACAAAATTAAAATACTAACTGTTGAATAAATGAACGGAAATCTGCAATTAGTGCTCAACAATATGTAAATGCAAGATTCTGTAGAAATAATTGGAATTAAAAATAGAAAAGCATAAAAAATCAAGAACCATAATAAAGAGGCCTCATTATGTTGGTTCTTTTGAGTTTTTTTGTTTTTTGATTTTTTTGTGCTATTCTATTTTTGATTTCAATTATCACATAAATGATCATCATAAATTGTGAGTTGAATGTTTTTGAATTATGCTGATGAAAATATTCACTGTAAATAAATAAAGTATTTTTACTTACTTTTCTTTATATTTTGAATTTCTCACAAGATGTATAACATATGAAATTTTGATTGACATTTTTTATATTTTTTATATACAATTTAAATATTATGCATAGCAGATTTTCTTAATATAATCTAACCTTTTGAGAATTATTATCATAAAGTTAAAAATATATGTATGCAAAAGCTTGTGATAGGTGTAATTCTTGATATATCTCTGATTAAATGTTTGAAAAACTGTGATTTATTCCTTTCTGTGTTTAGTCAACATACTGTTGTTCATTTACTTTGCTTATTTTCACTTTAAAATGTTTTATTTCATTATAATGTATTTGTTGTTTATTTAATTAATTTTACTTTCCTAATGTAGATCATATATTTTGGAGCTCATCTTGTCTCTAATGTACATGTTGAAGTTTTGTGGGATAAGATTTATTGTAAAAATTTTAAACATCTGAATTTTTAAATAAAACAGTTTTGTAAAGAGTTTTCTTTGCATGAGTTTTTTAAGCTGTTAATTATGTTTTGTACATGCTAAAATATTTTAATAGTATCAAATTTAAGAATGAAGGGAATCAAAAATTCACTGTAATTCTTATAATAAAAGTACATTTTTATGGAAACATTTTATTTAAGAATATACATTGTTAAAAAAGAACTTTTCTTCTTATGCCTATTTCTTGTTCTTGCTAAATTTACTCTGATTAAGTTTTTCTTATTCATATTGCTAGGTAAGTAATTTTTTTATCTATATTATTATGTAAATTGGTAGAGGTATAGTTTCAATTAAAGACCATCATTCTGTAAATTGAACCATAATTTCTTTAATATGGCATTTATATTCTGTTGTAATGTTTTGATTAAATTTTGTATTATTTGTTAACTTTGTCAAATTATCTGCTTTTTTTATTCATTTGTAATAATTTAACTAAGTATATTGTTTGAAAAGTATTTGTTAATAGAAAGAGATATATACTAAAATAATGCACATTACAACTGCCACAATTAAAACTGTAAGTTTAGTCATGACAGCCAATAAAATCATATTAGAGATGTTACAAATTTTATTATTGTTTCATATTAGCTCATAAAATTTAAATAAAGGTACTAAATATAAATGTACTGTTGATTTTTTTTTATCCGCTCAAATGAAATGTTATATCTTCTTTTTTCTTTTTTTTTGTCAGTGAGGATTATGTTAAAAAATCTTACTAGTTCCAACAGCAGTAGTTAGATAAAATAATTAAGCATATTTTATTTCAAAAGTTTATGTATAAGTTTCTTCTGTACTCATAGACGTAGCGTCGGGTTGGGGGGGGGCACGTCCCCCCCCCTCCCAACTTAACTTGAAATAAATTAAAACATTAATAGAAGTTCAGTTAAAATCGGAAAATTATAGAAAATTTTTAAGAAAGTTGATTTTTTTTCCCTGCTTTTTCAAACTGTTCCGATTATGTCTTTAGCTGTAACATAGTTTTTAACAATGATATGATCCATAACAAAAATTCGATACTATATTTTTGTCTCATTTTATTTGTTACATTTATTTTTCTCATTGTGTAACTTTTGAATACTACTCAAACATAAATTCCATTGTTATTCAATTTAAAAAAATCATAATATTTCATATTTTAAGGACTGTCCGGCAGTCAATGCACTGAGGAGGGCCCTAACTGAATTCAATTTGTGCCCCCCCCCCCCCCCACACACACAAAAGAAAAATAAATAAAGTTTGAAGCATGCTACACCTATATCTGTACTTGCCTGATTCCTGACAATTAACAAAGTTAGAAATTTAATAAACTGTGACTCTGTGAGAAATAGAATAATTTAGGATTGATAAACTTGCTTTTGTCAATCTTTTGAAAAATTACAGGGTTTTGGAGTTGTATTTGAAAATTTTCTATTATCTGTCAGTGCAAGTAATATTCTGTGGTTTTAAAAAGGATTACTGTGTAGCTTAGTCAGAAATATTATAAAGTAAAAATATAAAGCATGCATGAAGGAAATAATTTTTTTTCGCTATTGAATCTTCAATATCTTGCTACCTATCAAAAATTTCTTTTATATAATTTTTTGTTATGTTTGTGTCAATGTATATGTTTTAATAGTGAATTTCAAATGTTGTAAATATTTTTAGTATGTGTACTTATTTATTTGGTGTAACTGCAAAAGTGAGAAACTTATTATATTGACTGTTAACTGATATAAAAAAATCATTTATGCATAATCTTACAATGTACTGTTATTTTTAGGAACTTGGAACATTGATGGGTCAAGTATCAACAATTTACAATGTCATATTTGTGGTAAAGTACTCTCCAGAAAACAAACTTTGAAGATACATATGCAAACTCACTCAGACTGTCGAAGTGTTTATAACTGTGAACTTTGTCCTACTTCATTTAGGTGGAAAGAAAATTTAACCAGGCATGTCAGGATAAAACATGGGTTATTTTAGTACTGGATCTTAAAAGCTGTCATTTTTGTTTCATTTCAATGTCTTTATTTATTATTTACTTTTAAGATATGTGTGAAAAATCTGATCACCTGGGCATTTCTAAATGATACTTTTAAGCTGGTGTTTTGTCTCAATTACAGACATGGCTTGTTCTTTGGGAAGAGATTTTGGAGAGCTATAACATCCAAAACATAGCTTTCCTTTCTCTCTCTTCACATGACTACAGTATTTGTGATTTTATAATCGTTCCAGGATAATTGTTGAAAAACTCCTATGTTCTAAAAATGTTATGTTTTTTAAAATTTCATGCTGTTAAATAAATAAAAAATATGGGCATATGCATAAAGGGTTTAAAGAAGGCAAAATATTATTTTGATAAATGTTAGTTAAATTTTATGATTGTGTTAAATGGTTATGTATAATAATTTGCATTAAATTGTATAAAATAATACAAAACTGGTTACAGAAGAAAAAAAAATCTTTTTGTTGTATTAACATGTTTTGTTTAATTCTGTATTTTTTTTCACTTTTTATGAATTTTCAAGAAATTGCTGTTATGAAAGAAAATAAATTTGGCATTTATGTTTGTTGTTTGTGTTTTATGCTACTTCATTAATATAGTTTCTTTTGTAAGGTACATATTTAACTATTGGTTGAAATTGAGAAAATTTTATGTTGCTTAGTTCTGTTGTGAATTATCTATTTTGTACTGCACATTTTTTTTGCTGTTTTTTTATTGTTCCTAATGTAATATGTGTTTTATAAATAGCTCTATAGTTTACATTGTCACTGCAAATAAGTGTATAATTGGAAAGTTGTTTAACTGGAAGAATTATATAGTATCACTCAATCTATTAATACTAAGATTTACATCATCCAAATTATTTTTCCATCCCAAGCTCTACCATATTTAATGCAATTTTTTTAGCTTGTCAAGAAGCCTGGTAGGTTTACAGTTATACTTGTAAACTATATATACTTGTAGCTATACTTGTGGACACTTGTTAATTTTATGTTCAAAATATCTATTTTTTAAAATTTTCATCATTTTTGCAGTTTTTTTTCTTTCTGGTGGTTTCTTTATGGTGGTTTATACTCAGTTTAATATTACCGTATCAGCTACTGTAGTATAATTGAGATGTTACAATATTCATTTTCTTAAAATATTATTTAAGTAACTAGCAAAAGTTTAATTTTTTTTTAAATCTGGCTGTCATGTGCCCCTCTTTCGATGTATGTTTATATACATATATACACACACACATATATATGTATGTACAGTCGATTGCAGTTAATCGGACCACATTGGAACGTGATCATTTTGGTCCTAAAATCCAGCTGGTCCAATTAAATGAACATGCCTTATGTTACAAGACGGGATTCGGTCCGAATAAGCAGCTGGTTTGATTATCTGGTGGTTCAATTAACCGGAATCAACTGTATATATATTTGGCCTTCATATTGCTGATGAGCTTGGAACTATTATTATTTATTTATTTGTACTTTCGTAAATCTTTTGCACATGGAAACTATGAAATTTTTTTTAGCATTTTAGAATTTTCCTTTTATATATAATGTATGTGTTTGTTTGTTTGTTTTCTTCAGAATTTTTGGTTATAAATAATATCAGGCCTGGCACACAATGTGTAAATATTAATAATTTTTTTTTTAACAGATGTACTAAGAGGTTAAATAAAATGTCTGTTGCCCGATAAGGAGTTTCTCTTTCCTTTGTTCAATGCTATATTGTTTGCTTATATTAGAATCTCTATTTGAATTCTCTCTTCAGATTAGCATGTTCAGTACAGACAGCACATTTTTCAAGCATTTTATCTTCTTGCATATATTTCAATATCCAATGCTATAGTTATTATAGAAAATTATAATTACATTGAATGAAATAAATCATTATTATAATATTTTTTTAAACATATCCAAAGATATTAAATCAATTCATTGAACCCAGTGGCATTACAGAAAAATTATGCATAAATTCAATGAGTTTTTCTATTTGCTTCATAAGGATGAAATATAATTGCATATAAATATGAACAAAGCATCAATAAAGCTTTTGTCCTTTTTTATGAATTTAAAATCAGATTAAGAATTTATATATATATATATATATATATATATATATATATATATATATATATATATATATATATATATATATATATATATGTGTGTGTGTGTGTGTGTGTGTGTGTGTGTGTGTGTGTGTGTGTGTTTGTTTGTTTGTTTGTTTTTTAATTCTGTTTCTTGTTATATTTTTCCTGTTTCTTGGTTTGTTTCCTTCCACTCTAAAACTAACCTTGTATCTGTAACCTTTAAACATCCCTCAGTTTAATTTTTATATTATTTTATATTATGATCAGATTGGTTTTGTTGAATTATTTACTTTTAGGTTTAGTGAATGTTTTAAATTTGGGTTTTTACTGATCTGATCTTCAACCCAGTTGTTATAGTAAATCCTGTATCAGTTTATATTCAACCTGTAAATTTCTTGTGTGGAATTTTGAATAAAAGAAAAGAAATATGTCCTAACTTACCCAGAAACAAACCTAGGGATATTTATTTATTATAATATTCAGTACAAAATTTGCATGTTTTGTTTTGGAAAATTGAAATTAATTGAATTGTTGATTATTTTAATGAAGTGTATGATTCAAATCTAATTATAAATACTTATCTAATGATACTTCTAAAGGGCCATAGTTGTTTTATACAAATGCTTTATGTTAGGATCAATGAAAAGTTCTTTTCTCAGCTGTTCAAATTTTTAAAATTTCCGTATATATATATATATGTGTGTGTGTGTGTGTATGTGTGTGTATGTGTGTGTGTGTATGTATGTATGTATGTATGTCAATTACTATATGTAATAATGTTAATGAATTTAGAAAACATTTTTTCATTGCATATCCCAGGGTATAGTTCACAGTAGAACTGTTTGAAGATCCACATTAAATTAGGGTTTCTACAGATGGTTTGATACTTCTAGAGTGATTTGAAAGCATGCATTTATATTCAGAACAATAATATTTATGTCTAAAAAGATGAAAACTATAGATAGTTGTATCATCTACTCAAAATTTTATTTTGACTCTTCTAATGACTTGGTCATTTAATTTGAAAGCTGATATTCAATGTGTTTTCCAAGCTGACTTCATTTTAAGAAAACATTGCATATCTTGTCCTGTTAAAGGAGTCAATGAAATTTACTATATTATTTTAATTTCAGCTTTAATAATTTATTCATTGCTAAAGAAAGCTGACAAGTGATTCTTCTTTAAATCTCCTATACAAAAGTTACATGTGGCTGTATAGTAAAATTTTGTCAAAATTGAAGTTAGCTTGAGATTTTTGGCAACAGGCAGATGCCATTTGATGCTGTACCTTTAATTCATCTGCAACAGTTTTCTCTTGCTAACCACTTTTAGTACATATTGCACCTAATATTCATTCGCCATAAAGACTGCAGGTACTAAAGGGCAATTCATAATTGAAAAATTACTGTAATAAATTATTCTTCAATGCTATCTAGATTTTTTGGTTAATTTTTCTATTTTCTGTAGTCTCAAGTGAAAAGGAAGTTGCAAAATATATTTATCTCCTCCCTTTTCCTTCAAAGAATTATTTCAAAGATAAAAAATAAAAATAAAAAATGTTGCAGATGAATTACGACTTTTATTCTTTAATTTGAAATTTACTTTTCTTGAAAATTAAATCCTACTATTAAAATTAAGTAATTTATTAGAGCTATTTATTGCTAAGATTGTTTGTATTATCAGCATAAAAAGTTTATGTAAAATGCTTACTGAAATATCAAGAACTCTAAATATCATAATTTTGGTATTTAAGGCTAAGACATTAAAAAACTGCTCATGTCATCTGTTAAATTCTATATTTCAACTCTTTACAGCTGTTTGTATGACAGTTTAAAATCTTTGTAATGCTTCTTAAAGAGATATTATTTCTTTTAAAATCCCTCACCCAGAAAAAGGAAATAATGTATTTCTTATACATTGAAACCACTGCAAAAAAAGAAAAGAGGCTGTTTATTTTTGTAGTGGAAGTTGTGAATTTCATACTTATTGTCTAAAGACTTTTAACTTGTCTTAAGACTAACTATTATAAGACTATTTTAAGACTTTTGTACTTATTGTCTTCATATCTTATTGTCTTAATTTTCATGAAGAACTCTTTGTTGATGATTAAAGACTGACTAACCACTCATGGGAGCTTTTATTTTATTCTAATATGTGATTGTAACATTCTTCATTTTCCCATATGTTTTATGAATTCTTTCCATAACTTATTAGTACTTGGTAACTTATTAATATTCAGTTGCTTATTCCATACTTTTTGGTGCTTGTGTGGTTCACACATTTTAACTCTAGGCAGGGCCGCCCAGAGGAGGAGGCAACTGGGGCACTTTGCCCCAGGCCCCCAACTGCCGGAGGGGCCCCAAAAAATTTTAAAAAATTTATTTATTAGATTTCCTCCGAAAGAAATTCTGAAACTTGTACCGTACTTCAAAATTCAAAATAATCTCCTGAAAAAAGGGGCCCCCCCAAAAAATAAAAAAAAATTATTCGATTAATCAGATTTCTTGGGCCCCCAACAGAAGTTTGCCTCAGGCCCCGTAAAGTCTCTGGGCAGCCCTGACTCTAGGTCAGTAGTCACTAGGTCACAAGGTTAACACTAGGTCCATAGTCAGTTAAAACCTTATCTCAATTCTTTCATGAGTCAAATTTCAGTGTGTGGGTTTTACTTGAAATTATTGTATTTTCGAGCCAGGCTGTTATTTCTTCAATGTCTTTCATCAATTTGGAGTCATATGATGCCCCAATGGCCTAGGTCCTGGCATTTGGCACTAGAGTATGAAGGTTCAAGTTCCATTGTTTGCAGGAAAGGTTGTAACTATTTGGAATTAGTTTAAACCTGTAAGTCCTGCTCTGTTTGGCCCTCTAGTAGCAAAACATGGTCATAACTAAACTGACTGACCTTCAACGACTCTCCCATTCTTATAGCAGTTATTTAACATGGCAATCTCCTTGTCAGAATAAGTAATGATTAGCCCTTTTTCTGTATATATTATTTAATGAATTATATGATTGTAGCATTATTAATGCTACCATTCTTAGGGAAGTGAAAGGTGTACTTTGAATTAGAGATGGAACTTTAGGTGTTACAACTGATGAAGGTAGCAAAATGTACTGCTCTTTCTCTCTTAGTGTGACATTTAGGATTTTTATCCATCATAATTGGCACGACAGCCCCATGTGGGCCTTGGCCTTCTCTCGAAGTTTTCCCCAGACTACCGTCTCACCAGCTTTGGATCTCCAATTCTTAACCTTCGTGGCACTAAAATCTGAATCCTTGGTGGTGGAGGGGGCAGGGCTGTTTTAGCTGTTTTAGTAACTTATGAGAAAGATCATAAAAATTGCTTTAAAATGAAATCTTTTTCAAATCTTTACCTCTATTTACTGATTTTTGGTGAATTTTTAAAGATTAAATTTTAGAATTTAATTTATTAAATGCTGATCTCATGATTTCTTTTTCTGGTACTTTAAATAAATTTATCGTCACGTCCATAACAATGAAATAGACAAAAAAATAACTTTTCCCTTGCTAATGCGGCAGACAATTGGGCATTATCCAAAATAATATTAAAATACAGTAAAAGATATGTTCCTCAAACTGTACTATATTCTTTAGTATGTCCTGTTAGATTTAATTTGAATATTTTCTTCTACATTATTTTGTCTATAAAAATATCTCTTGCGATTTTTTTATAAATTTTTTTTTACATCTATTGTATACATTGATCATCGTATTTATTGTACATATATATATTTATTTTGGCATTAATTGCATACATTGACCGTTGTGTCTAATTTGAATGTACTCCGTAGCGAAGTGCAGGTTTTCAGCTAGTGTATATATATAAGAAATAAACATCCTCTCATTTTAATTTTAAACTCATTTAGTATTAGGTCTACGATTATATAATTTTAGGCTATGAAAAAAAAAATATGCTGATCTTTTTTTTTGGGGGGGGGGGGGGGAAATTGCCCCCTCGTATTAGTTATCATTTTTGAGATTGTTTTTGTTTAAATAAAAATTTGAATTTATGTATTAAAAATTTATGTTGCATTAATATTTTAATGTTTAAATATTACCCCCCCCCCCCCCTCCTCCTCCTCTTCATCCAGTAGTGCCCACCGAACTCCCGCATTTCTGAAATATGCCCTCCCAGTTAAAAAGGTTGCCAACCCTTGATCTATTGTTTTTCAAGGGACAGATTTCGCTGAATAATAAATGCGGGAACATAACAAAGAAATATGATCATCAAGACTGAATAACATAAACGATGATTCAAGGAATGATAGATCGAGGTTCTACTGTGCATATATATTTTTTTTCCATACATCAACTATCTTAATGGAGCCTCGAAACTTCCTTTCACATTTTTCTATCAACACGATTGTTTAATCAACATTTAAAGTTCATTTCATATCTTATCTGATTGTTGCTTGTATACCCTCTATTTTGTTGTTTATTCTTGTTTAATCAACATTTATAATCATCTCATATTTTATCTAATTGTTGCTAGTATGCCCTCTATTTTGTTGTTTATTCTTATTTAATCAACATTTATAGTCATCTCATATCTGATTGTTGCTAGTATACACCTTATTTTACTTTTAATGAGATGGAACAAAATTCTTCTTCCTATCTTGTTCTGTTGATGAAATTATTTGAACTTTGTATGGTAAAGAATGGATAATAGTATTCCATTCTAATAATATGCATATGACAAAAGTTTCTATTTATCGTGTAGAAGTTTTGTCTATTTTCCTCATAGCATGGTCCCAGAAAAAATATCTTGGTGTGAAAAGATAGTTAAAATTAGTATACAATGAAGGTTAGCCCAGTAAGCACAGATGATTAAAAGTTTATATAAAACTTTTATGATATTGGGATAGAATGTGTGTTCTATGCACCTTCTGATTATTCTATCTTTTAATAGAAATATGGCTCTTTTATTCACAGTATCAAGTTTTAATTGAAGAAAACTATGGTGATTTTTTTCTTCTGCTAAGAATCACTTTTGACATTTTCTAAACAAGTTTAAATTGATAATCAGATTTGCTTTAATTTTGTAAAAATATTACCTATCATTTTTATATTTTGTTTCAAAAATCTTTTCTTGTAATATATTGAATTGAGATTTTGTAAAGTTGTTTGTATATATATTTTGCTTCCTATGTGTAATTTTGAGTTTGATTGGAACTTATCGCTATCAGTAGCGCACTCGATCATGCACTCTGTTCTGATAGGGACAGCGTTTGGACCCTGACAGACAGCAGAATCTCCATCCAGTATTTAAGGAATTGGCTGGAGATCGTGGATAGTACAGGTTAAGGTATTATTTCCAAGTTGGCAAGGCTTGGTCAAAGGAGTTCTGTGTGTCTCCAATGGATACTGTCTCGTGTCGGTGTGCCCGGAAATGAGATAGCTGATGAGCTGACTAGAAAGGGATGTGATTACCCTGACCCCAGTTCTTCCATCTTGTGGCCTTTGGAAATTCATTCCCTTCACAAAATTAGAATAAATTCATCTTGGCGTACTCCCCCTGTTCACCACTGGTATGCCACAAGGGGCCCAGGCCTCTCTTTGCAGTGTAGGAGTTCTAGATCTCTCCAGACGGCCATGGCGCAACTTAGAAGCGGTCACGTCCATAGTATGAAATTCGTGGAGGGGAAGAAATCCTTTTCTGTTTGTCCTTGCTCCCTTCCTGCTTCTCATGCTCACCTCTTAGAATGTTGAGCAGGATATTGTCTGTGATTCTCTTTTGTGATGGGGTCTCTTGGACTTGGTGTAGGCTTTCTTACACTAGGGGGATTGGAAAGAACAACAACAATTTTGAGTTTCAACAAGGCAGGAATATAAAAACTTGCCAAATACAAGACTAAACATTGATAGCTAGTCTTCAAGTAGTATGGAAAATATTTATTAGCTAAACAAAATGAACTATTAAGGTTTTTGTCCATAACACATAAAAATTTATTCTCATGATGCTTAAGTTTTAAAAACTGATAATTAATTTGCATTTAAATATGCATCGTTATTTATTGATTGTAGTTTTCCCCAATGAATGTGTTTATTTCCTATGGCCTTTAGTACCAAAATTAAGGTAATAACCAAAATTTTTCATTTAGGTTATAATTTTAGATTTATGCATTTGAAAAAAAAAATAGATTATTGAACCCAATAATCTTATTTTGTAGCTTTAAAGTGTATAAGAATAGAATTTCCAAATACAGTTTTTCCGTCTATTCTCTCTGTTGCATTCTTCGTTTATGTTTGCTGCTTTATAAAGAACTTGCTTTTATTTTGCATTCAGATAGTCAAGGTTGGAAGTGCTCTGTTTGTGGAAAAGATCTGGCAACCAAATATTCACTGGCTAGACATGTTCGGCGACATGTTGAAGAGACTCCCCAGTATTCATGTGAAGTGTGTGGTTTACATTTTTCTTGGAAAGAAAGTTTAAATTACCACATGAGAAGAAAGCATCATGAGTTTGCGAAAGTTAGTGATCTTGTTATCCACCAAGGACACTTTTTAACTTTGAAGTTTTGCATGAAGCTTCAAACTAGTGACTGTTTGTCTGATACATGTATTTACTGTTACTTTATTTAAAATGAAAAGCCTGAGAATCAAGTAGATTTTTAATATCCATAAATTTATCATATTAAACACATGCTCAACATATTTATATTGATTGAGGTACCCTATGTGTTTCTATATTATGCCATTTTATGTAAGTTCACTCACTGAAAATTGATATAGTGTTAAAAATTTTGCATTGGGATCTGTATACTGAATTATGTCTTTGATTTGTAATTAACATCAGTTATTGATTAAATGAAATTTTATACTTGTAACATTTTTATGCATTTATTTGTTACCTTTTTTTTTTGTTTGTTCCGGGTGTCATTATTTTATTTGCTGTTTACCTAAATTTGTATGATATTTAAAAAAAAATTTCTTATTGAAATTAAATTTACAGTTTTTTGTTGTATTTTAATAGAATACAGTTTTGCAGTATTGTGTCAGATAATTTGTTATTAAAGCTTTATTTATTTATTTTTTTCAGAACTGAACAATGATGGAGTTTTAGCAAAGGAAAGGTCAACTTCCCTATTCACTGCCAAATGGCAGTGTCATATTTGTCACAGCTATTTATCAACTAAATTCTCTTTAGCACGTCACATGTACAAACATTCTGAAGCTAAACATTATTATAGGTGTAACACTTGTGGTCAACATTTTGCTTGGGAATCAAGTCTTATTCGACACCAGAAAAATTTCCATAATTGATTATGGCTCCATGTATTTTTAATTAAATATATGATTTATTTATAATATAAAATAATGAGTAAGAAATGAGATAATGAGTAATGAGTAACAAATGAGAGCTATACAAACATGTTAATTCATGGAATGTACAACATTGAGTTTTGCTTAATAGAACTGTTAAATAAGTGAAAAGAATTTTACTGAGTCTAATTTATGCCTGAAAATATGTGATAAAACATAAATTCTTCTGTTATATAAAGTTATATATCTATTGTTCCAGCTGTTGAAAAAACTAGAAAATTTTCTTTCCAAGTAAAATTTCTAACAAATAAAACTTAGTTTTATAGTATTTATAATTATCTTTATATCAGGTTTGGAACTGAACTTAAGTAAAATTTGGAAATTCCAAAAGGAATTTTATATTTTAGGTCCTAGTCAGAAAGAAAAGAAATTGTGTATAGCCCAACTTGAAGATGAAATATTCTATTTATAGGGAAAATATTATTAGTTACCTTTGAAATGTGTCTAATCTACTAATATACACCTAATTTCTAATGATCATATGGTTGATTTATGTGTTTACATATTTTATTATACTTGTTTGTTAATATAATACACATTTTTATTGTATTTATGATTGCATTGTACTGCTGAAGTCATTTTAAACAAACAAAAAAAAAGTATAAAATTATAATCTACATTCCTTTTATTATGCATAAACCCACTTTGAAGCATATAGGACTTTGAAAAAGCAGACTGCAGTGACTTATTTTCCAAAGGAAAATTACTAATAATATAATAAATAACAATTCCTACTCTCCTGTAAAATTTTCAATCATTTTGCATAATTTTCTTTTTATCTACTAAAAATGTCATTCAAACTTTGGATACTCTCAGCATAAAAGTATAATGGAAAATAACTTTAAATAAAAAATTCCTTGTAATTAAAAAGTTTTTTGTTTAATGCTTTTATTCCTTTATACAAGTACTGTTAAACCTTTTGAAAGGAAAAAAATAAATCCAAAAAAGTAAATCAATGAAATTTATTTGGATATTATCACTTTCCCTTATCTAGAATTTCCTTACCACAGATATAAACTACTTTTGTTGTCTGATGAAAAGATTAGCTTTTTAAGAAAATATCAGCATTTAAATTGGGTTGTTTTCTTGTAAGACGTTTTACATAACCCATTTTTATCAAGTTAGCATTACCAGTTTGTTATAAAAGAATCAGAAATAATACTGATGTCGTCTCTGGACCTTGCACCATTAAACCCCAAACAACCAACCAACCAGAAATAATACTGTGACTGTAATGACATAAAATAAAGTCATTAAAATCATTTATGTATAGATATTGTATCCCTTCTGCCTGGGAATTTTCCATATGTAATTGTTTAGGGGAAAAAAAACTTTTGATAAACAGGGATAAAAGTTGTGGAAATAGCAATTTAAGGAAATAAATTTTTAAAGTTTAGTATTGGTAAAAGTGTATTGCAAGTCATGTAAATTGCTTTCTACATCTGAATAATATCAAATGGGCATATTTTCTCTAGATATCAAAATCATAACAAATTATGTGTGTTATTTATGCCCATGTTAAACAGCAGAAGGCATTTGAGGGAGTTTTTGTGTTAGTTTAACTATTTGATGTTTTTATTTCTTAAGAGTGTATGGTTTGTTGATTTCTTTAATAATGAATATTCTGTTAGAAATCATTGATGAAATTTTATGGATACAAATTGTTCATTGAGTCTTGAATACTTCTAGCCTGAACAAGGCTCTTATAGAAAGATCTGCTTTTATTTTGTATTGATTGATGTTTGTATTGATTTTATTGATCAATTGAAAAAAGGTATTTTGTTAAGATAGCTTCTTTTTACAGTATTACAGTTTAACTATGACAGAATGCTTACTCGTATATTTGAAGTGTATTTGTTTAAATAACAAATACTTTATTCTGCAACTAGTCTCAAACCTGTAGTGCAGTGTGTATTGTGTTGCATTGCCAAAATTAAAGTAAATGAGATCACGTAATTCCTAACATATATAATATTAAGACTTCTTACTTTTAATTAATATTATTTCTTAAAAAATGTATTTACTTTTAAAAATACAGTCGATTCTGGTTAATCGGACCACATTGTTATGTGATCATTTTGATCCAAATAACTGGCTGGTCCAATTAAGTGAACATGGCCTATGTTACAAGATGGGATTCGGTCCAAAGGATTCAGTCCAAATAACCGGTGGTTCAATTAACCGGAATCGACTATACTTAAAAATGAATTTTTTATTACTTAAAAAAGATTTAATTTATGCTAAAAGTGTGCTGTTAACCAAACAAACATAGCGAATCAAATGTTTCAACGTTTTCCCATCAGAATGATAATTTTCAATTTCTTTTTCATCTCAAGCATTAGTTATTTATTGATAAATATTCATTACTTATACCTAGTTAGGATTATAGCCACTTTTTTTTTTAATGAGAGAGGGGACTTGAGTATGACTCATACTTAAATAAATGTTTTACTTAAAGGAACTAAATTTTCAGTTACAAATAAATATGCGATAATAATTTTTTTGTAGTGGTAACTGCACACATTTCTTCTATCTTTTAAGTTTTTAAGGAGTTGATTGATAGTAACAAAATATTGCTTGTTTTCATTTTGTTTAATATAGTTGTATTGTTTTGTATAATTATAGGTTATGTAGTATTTATAGTTATTATTTTTTTATATTTATTGTAACTTAATAATTAAAATCTAATTATTGTGTTCATGACAAAAGATGTCAATCTGGGCTGTCACAAATAGAATATTCAGTGTCAGGATTTCAGCAATATGACTTGTGTACTTTTTAAGTTTTAATGTCTTTGCATTGCATTTAAAGTGATTATTTATTGGAGAAGAAAAGCTTATAAATTTTAGCATATTGCTAATTTTTTTTTTGTTTGTTACAGTTAAATTTTTTATATTTTAATAAACTATGTGTAGGGGTACATAAATTTCGCATAAAAAATATTGAAATTTCGCAAAAAGAAAAATTACAATATATAAAATTTTGTATTTATTCGCAAAAATAAATATTTATGTATATAAATTCAAAAATTTAGCATTTATTAAAAAAAAATCACAATTGTTCTTACTCGGTTAGGTAAGTATCAAAATTTTTAGTTAAAAGCTAACATTATAGTAGTCTCTACATTCTCTTCCTTAAGTCTTTAGTAATATGTAATAAGCAAATTTCGAGAGTGAGATCTCTCCATTATAGACCATGGATGGTCTCAAATAAGCAATTATGTTAATAAACTGTTACTATTATTACCTAATTTCTCTTAAAAAGCCATTTATCACCGAGTTTTTGCCGAAAAGTAGTAAAAAAATATTTTCGCATTTATTCACACATATCGGCAAATTTTGCATTTATTCGCATGTATTTTGTAAATATGAAAATTATGTATCCCTAACAATGTGTGTACTTTATGTTAGTTCATGCATATGTAACCAAAGTATTTTATTTGTTAATTATATATAAAAATAATTATTATTAATACACACATTGTTAATTATTCGGAATTTCAACTGTTATAACTTATCTGATTTTTGAGCTTGGAAAACTTATTAAATAATTTCTCTAGCTATTATGCTTGTTACATTACAAAGGTTTTTTTTTTCTTTCTTTCTTTCAGCTGATATATTTATGGTGTCCAATTTTCACATTTTCATGTTAACTATACTATATCCGGTTTTCACTATGCCTTATCCTTTTGACTGTTAAATCAGAGCTCAAAGTATACTACAAAGGTTATTATTTGTTACTGGAGCCATTTTTAAGTTATTGTTTAAATTGGTTTGTGGTGCCTTGTTACATTTATAGTTGTGTGTTTCAAAGAAAGTTCAGATTAAATGATTTTCCATGTATCATTTCTAAGTTGTGTTATTCAGTTTTTTACTATTACAATTGCAATAGTGTAATTTTTTGCCTAAACCATGTTCTGTGTTAAACATGCATTGACTTGTATGTAATTTGCAAAAATGAATCTGTTGATCTTTAATAAATTTACAAAACAGATGGTGTGTTCTTACATCTTTGTTTCTTGAAGTTTAAGCAGTTAAAATATTTTGGTGTTATTTCTTAGATATTATAGTATTAAATCATGAATCTTGCCCAGAACTGCTCTAATATTATACAGTATGTGATGAAAGGGTAGTCACTACATTTGTTATTTTTAACTCTGAAGGAGCCATGCCATCAATTATGAAAGATTATACTCTTTTAAGACTTAAGCCAGTTCACATTGCATCTGAAGAGTTGTGTTATATTGCTACTTTGGCTCCGAGATTGTTGACATGACCTATGATTAGTTTGACGTATCACATGATCAATGAACTGAGCTTTGTGATTGGACCTATGATTGGTTTGATGTATCACATGGTCAGGGAATTGAGCTCTGTGATTGGTTAAAATCTTTAATGCTGATGCTATGTAATACTCCAGATTCAGTGCTATCAATTATGAAAGTAAGACTTAAGGCCTGTTCACATTGCATCTGGAGAGTTGTGTTATAATACTACTTTGGCTACGAGATTGTTGACATGACCTATGATTGGTTTGAAGTATCATATCAGTGAATTGAGCTCTGTAATTGGTTAAAATCTTTAATGCTGATGCTATGTAATACTCTAGATTCAGTGCGAACAGGCCATTACAGTTGCATGATCTAAAATATTTTTGTCTTATTTACAAAATGATTTTATGTACCACATAGTTTATTCTGATTACTAAGAATTTCATGTTCCTTTAAAGGACTGACAAAAACACTCTATAAGAATTTTGTAAAAATGGTTGAAAACTTACGAACTCTCATATTTCTAAAGGCATTTTTTTTTTATCTGTTTAGATTTTAAATATTTTTTTGTTTTTCTTGTTAATAATTTTGTCTTTTTTAAATAGCATTTTCTAGTAAGCATGTAACTGCAGTTTTTATGCTGTAATCTTCAATTTTTTAAGAGAGGGTTTAGTTCAAATGGCAGGGTACTTCATCCTTTAAACCCCCACTTAAGAGGGAAAAAATCAATTTGTGGTGTACAGAGAGCTGTTTTTAAATTTCTAAACATAAAAAAAATAATATATTTAAATTTTGTTTAACAGTTTAGTTATTTAGTAATTTTTTATACTTTTAATGAAATAACTTTTATTATTAATGGGTAAGAGTTATAAGATATATCTATATTTTTTTGTAATATTTCTATACAATAAATATTACTTTATCTTGTATGTTAACTTGTCAATGTACTTCATATTTAATATTTTTTGCAGACTTAATTAACTCATTCCTTTAATGTTCTTATTTTATTAATAACAAAATCTTTTCTTAATTTCTGATAATTTATCTTCCAATTTTATTTAATTGATGAACATTAGAGAGCTCAATAAATTTTCCATAGAGTTTTATTTCCTTTATAAAAATATTTTCTTAATATACATATATATATTAAAATCAGAGTCTTTTACTTGAGAGAAAAATTGTATTTTACATTTAGACACAGCTTTTTATATAGTAAAAAGACAATCTGTTTTTCAAAGAACATTAAATTATGTGTTTGATTATATATGTTTGCTGAGCGAGTTATCATTTGAAAAGTAATATTTCTTTTAATCATAACATATTAATCTTTATTCCTTTTTGCTTGAGTTAACTTCATTTATTTTTCAAGCTGTAAGAAAAGAAAGTATATAAAAGCTATTTGAGAGTTTCTAACATTTATTACTGCTTTACTTTGATTTATGAGCCCTGAAAACAAAATTTTATTAAGTGACTCTTTATCATAAGTGTCTAAATCTGTCAATGAATTTTATTGCTTGTTTTTAACTTTTATTACTGCTTTACTTTGATTTATGATCCCTAAAAACGAAATTTTATTAAATGACTCTTTAGCATAAGTGTCTAAATCTGTCAATGAATTTTATTGCTTGTTTTTAACTTTTATTACTGCTTTACTTTGATTTATGATCCCTAAAAACAAAATTTTACCCAGTGAAAATTTTGATCATAAGTGGCTAAAGCTGTTAATGAATTTTGTTGGTGGTTTGTAACATTTATTACTGCTTTATTTTGATTTATGACCCCTAAAATCAATATTTATTAAGTGACATTTTTTATTATAAGTGTTTAAATCTGTTAATGAATTTTGTTGCTTGTTTTTAACTTTTATAACTGCTTTACTTTAATTTATGACTCCTAAAAACAAAATTTTACTCAGTGAAAATTTGTATCCTAAGTGGCTAAAGCTGTTAATGAATTTTGTCGGTGGTCTGTAATTTATTACTGCTTTATTTGGATTAGTGACCCTTAAAAAAAAAAAATTATCAAGTGACAATTTTGATCAAAGTGTTGAGAGCTGAATTTTGTTGCCTAAAGTTCAGTTTTTATGTAAAACTCTCCAGAAAATTTAACTAAATTTTGCTAGATCATTGAACTTAATAAGATGGTAGAAAGAGATGATTTTAAATTTATAATTTCCCATTTTCCATTCTGAAATCATATTGCATTACTTCTTTGCACTAATATGTTGAGACATACAGATAAAATACAGATATTTTATGCACATAGCTACTTATGAAAAGTTTTATTTATCTTCATTTTAATGCTTGTTTCCCTAAAAGGTATTTATAGGTACTTATTTACTTTTAATTGCATTTGGTATTTGATATGACTTACAGAAACTTGTGGATAATAATTATGTAAAGAACATAAAGGGTGGTGGCTACATGTGTTTTGAACTAATCAATAGTTCACCATCAAACCAAGGCATTGGTCTGATTGTCACAATGAACAATGGACAGATGCCAATCATTGTGACATCATTGCAACAATTACATCAATTCTCATTGGTCTGATGATGAACTATTGAATAGTTCACTACATGTAGCCACCACTTTCTAATTTATTGTGGTATTGAAATCAGAATGAATGGGTGGGAACAAAATTTGAAGTTTGCTGTATGTGTTCATTTATTCTCTCATGGATAGTGAAATGACACAGCATAAAATTATTTTTAAATATAATTTCAAATGGGAAATTACACATTAAAATTATCCTGCCATTTTAACCCATAAATTGAGAAATATGCAGAAAATAACTAAAGATAAATAATATAAATATGTTGTGATACAAGATTCTCAAAGTTCCAAGTTCTGACCAAGTACTAGATTTTTTGGGGGGGACAGAATATTGTGTATGTATGTATCTATACATATATATATCTGTGGCTTGGTACAAGAAGTGCCTAAGTCAGTTTTCTCCAAGATGACTTTCTTTGCTTATGTCTCTTGTAAAAAAACATTGTTTTTAAAGAAGTACCCAAGTCTGTCCGAAGATTTAAAAGTGTTTTCTAAACCATTGTACAAACTTGGGTACTTCTTACATTGAAAATAGACTTTTACACTCCCCTATATTTGCATTTATATATTCATATATTTTACTTGTGCTTCTTTATTTATACTTAGCTTTATAATGCTGATTGTAATATTAAATAATTATATTACTTTAAGTTTAAATTTACTTTCAGGTTGAAGCAATTTGAAGTATGCTACATTGTCAGTAGATTTGTGTAGTCTTTCTTCATTTCTTAAATCTATGGATATTACAGAAAATTTTGCATTTTGAATTTATTTTATATAATCAAATTTTCTCATTAATGTTTAACACTAACAGATTTACATTTTCTTAATTATGTTTGTTCTCTTTAATAAGCTGCTGTGAAACACAAAGTATGTTTTATGTTTTCTTGTTTATAACTTTTTTATAGTTTTAGAAATGGGCAATATTATGAGAGAATTTTTTCTTTAAAGTATATTCTTTGTCCTGAACTGACTTTGCTGTCAAAGTATGTTCAGTATGTTCACTTTAATATTTTATATTTCCATCCTATTAGGGTAGCATTATACAAATCGGTACCCAACTGAAAGTGTCCCATTTTATACATATTGCATATTCAAGATTAATGGAAAAAAAGGAGATTTTAAACTAAACTAAATAAACCACAGCAAAAATGAAAAATTAATTTCATTTAACTTGTAATTGATGCTATGGTTATTATTTTACAAGGATATTAACAAAATTATTATTATTTAATAAAAAATTATAAATAAAATTAATAAATTGAATAAATTAAGTTATTGTTATGGTTATTATTTTAAAAGGATATGAAGAGGAATCACAGCACTGTGGTAGATAAAAATGTGATAGTTAAAAATAGATTTTTATACGATTTATTCTTAATAGTTATTTTGTGAAAAGGAAACATTTCTCTATCTAAAAGAGATGCTCTAGTTTATCTTTCTGTTTTTATGTCTAACTGGGAAAATGGGTCAAAGTAAACAGAAAATAACAGATATGTATTAAATTCTGTATTAGCCAGTTTACAAATTGTTTATTTTTTTTTACAGTAATAATTCTTACAAATATGTAGAATTATGGTATGATAAGAAACATGAAATAATTGCATGATTACAAACATAGAAAATACTTGTATGTTTAACAATTATTTCATATAATTGATTCTAACAAATATATCAAATATCTGTTGTTATAATAACAACATCGATAATTTTTTTCCTTTTTTACAGAGGGCAATAAAACAATGTTATTTCTTCTGTTTTCTGAATTGAAATACAAGAGAATGAAATTTGCACAATGTTACCATTGTAAACTGATATTTATTCTCTATATCGTCTTTTTTTAAATATTAAAAAATACTTTTTATTAGAAATACTTGATGATAAATAAAATTTTTGAAGTGGAAAATAGGTATTTAAAAATGTTTTAAGCCATATGTGGAATATTTAATTTGGTCAGCAAAATCGAATAATACTTGTATTGAGCCAAAAAGGTCATCACAGGTATTATAAACTGCATGAAATTAATGCTGGTATTACACTTAATCAGAAAAAAATATAATTGCAGTGCATTTGTATATCAACTCATGCTTTATATGTATATGTAAGCAAAATAAATCAGCTTCTTACATGAAACTTTTACTTCAATATAACTGTATCTACAGATGATGTACTAAGATAAATTTCGGAATTTTTGTTTGTATATATTGTTCTTATTAGCCTACACAATATGTTCTGGATATTAAAACATGATTTAGATTGAAAACATGATTTAAAACATGATATATGAAATCATGGGAGTATGATATAAAATCTGTTTTCAATAGCAGTTTGTTATTTATTTGTGTGTTCAGAATCTAATTAAAAGAAATCATTTGTTTTGTTGATCTGTAATTTTACAATCATTTTCACTGCTGTAAAAATTAATTTCTTCTATGTAGAAAAATGGATTCTAGCTTATATTTTCATACTTAATTATAATAATAGATGATGTAAAAATTTCATAGGAACCACCTATTCTCTACATTTTACTCCTTAATTCTCATTCACTACTTGAAAAAAATTAATGCTTTCTCCACAGAAAAAAATTAAATAAAATAATAATAATAAATAAAATGTGATATAATGTATGTCCTGAATGAAAATTTTGAATTTTCTTAGTTTATTTTTTTTATTCAGCTTAAAAAGAATTTTTTTACATTCAATATCATATATGTCATTACAGTAAAATCTTATTTTATCATTTTTCAAAAGATGTCCTCCTTTAACTTATGACAGCTTAGTATATAATAAAAGCAGTTCAATATCAAGGGAACTCAAAAACTAAAATATATAGGTACAAAATATATAAACAGGAATCCACTGAAATCTTTATTTCTCTTTTTATTAATGGATAAATGTATATAAGAAATACTTTCATAATTTCTTTAGGCTTTGTGTATGAAAGTAACTCTTTAATAAATTTCAGGAAAATACGCTTGTGATATTTGTGGCAGAATATACACTATGGCCTGCAACCTTAGTCGGCACAGAAGAAGTCATCTCCAAGAACTATCCTATAGGTGTGCAATTTGTGGTGTCACATGTACTAGATCTGACAATTTACGTGTTCATATTAAAAATGTTCATGGAGGGATTTGAAGCTTAATATCCATTGTTAAACTCCCTGAAGGCCAAGCTGGCTCTACTGGCCTTTTGAAGAAAAAAAATAATCTGTTCTCAAGGGGAAAATGCTGGAATATTTTTTCATTATAGGAAGAAATTTCAACACAGGATTAACCAGTGATTGATCTTAAAATATCATCGAAGATGTGTTTCAATAGAAATGGTCTTGTAATCTATTTTGTTGAAACTAGTCTCAGTTGTCAAAGGGTAAAGCTGTGCTATACAGCAAGTCAAAGAAGTACTTTGCAGAGTTTTGTAAGGTTACAGCTACTGCTTAAACCTAGTGATTCATCACTCAGTTCCCTTGTATCAACAAGAGGTCCTATGTAGGGTAAAGTCAAAAGGAAGATCAAGTGCCTACATTTTCTTATAAATATTTTAAATTTCAGTTAAAAAGTAGTATTGGAAGTAAAACATGCAATGAGAAATATATATTTTTAAATCATTTAGATCATTCATTAAATGCAATAATAAAAAAAAGATTTCATTGAAACAAAAAGATTTATAAATGTTGGAGATATATTTTGTTAACCAAACTTTTGAATAGATGCAATGAGAATTGTTATAAAACCTAATGAAGAAAAAAAAAATATCGCAAGATCAGAATTGAAAAGGTTTGATGTGTCTGACGATTTGAAAACAACACACCATTTAGGTGGACTGTCAATTTAGGGATGTCTTTGATGAAAGAATTTATTAGGGAAAATCTATTGTATTAACCTAACTTTACCACAGTTGCAACTGGTTTTGAACTCCTGACCTCAGTAATTGTGATTTTCAGAGTTCGGTGGTATCATAATCCTACAAGTACTAGTTGACTTTACTAAGTTTTGTCAACACTGACAATATCACAGTCTGAAAGTGTAGGAGGTTTAATGTAAATTCTTCATAGATATAGGACCTAAAATATCCTATATCTTATAAATTTTAGAACTTTAAATATTGACAAAACACATTCATGTGCATTAATCATTTTAGGCATATAGAAACTTTTTGTTTCTGAAAGAATATAGACTAATGTGTTAAAATTACAGTTAAATGGAAACCTCTTTAAACCAACATAAGGTAACATGATCAGTTAAAATTTTGAATCATAACAAAGCCTTAAATGGATATGTTCTAAACTCTACTTTTTCTCAAAACAGACGAATTATGAAGTAATATGATTCTACACAAAGAAGTGAATGAAGTAATCAAATGAATAAGTAAATACTTTTGAATGATGTTGGATGTTTATTCATACTGGAGTGATGTTACTGATTTTTATATCTATATGCTTGGATAAACTCATAGTGTGAAAATAATTATGGACTTTAATCCTAGAGTATATCATTGCTTTTTTTACAATCAAACAATCCCTCCAGCTGCATATGTCTAAAATGTAATTCGTTTTCCCCGATAGAACTGTCTAACTTTAAACTATATTGATTACAGTTGTTTCTACACATGTATTAAAGATTTAAATATTTTTCAATATACGTATTAATTTTCTCATATTTCCAATTTTGTTCCCAAGTTTTATACTGTGTATAATGTGATGAACTTAATTTACTCGCTGTTGATACTATATTTACTGTTAATTTTTATGTATCATGTTGGATCTAAAATAAACTTTTATGAAAGTCATTAATTTTTCTCAAATTATTAAAACATTAACAAATTAAGATATGTTTATTTTTAAATTCAAAAGTGATAGCCTATAAAAAAATTTTTCTCTATTTTAGTTACATAATTATTTTATTTCAATTGTATAGTTAGAAATAGTCTTTTCTCAAGTTTTAAGAACAACAACCTGAAAAAGAAAGATGTCTAGATATCAACTCCAACAAATTTTTCTGACAATTAATAGATCAAATGGGAACTTATTCACTCAAGTAAAATTGAAGAATTTTATTAAAGTTCACACTGATACATGTATGCATTCTTACTACATAATTTTTTATTATATCATAGAAAATAACATCACTTGTAATCAACTGATTCAGAAGAAATTCCACTGTCAAGCTATTAATAAAAAACTCATTTAGTTCTATTTGTTTTCAGTTTCTCATAAAAGGGAAAGTAAATCTGTTAAGGAAAGAAAAAAAGATACACTGAGTGGCCAATTTATTATACAACCTGACAATTTTATGCATATCAACTATGACATGTTGTTTCTGCTACAGACTGGTATAACACAGGATTGCTGGATAATTGTAAAGACACTTGAAGTGTATTGCTTTGAAAGGAGGCATATAGAAACACAATTTAATGGGCTTTGAACATGGAATGATTGAGGGTACTAGTAGCAGTGGAGCGAGTAGGAATGAAACTGCCTGTAAAGAGTTTCAGGGCAGCTGTTATTCATGTTTACAAAGAGTGGTGGGCTGTGGAGCAAAAAACTGGATTTCAGCATAATGCAGTAGTCATCACTGAAGTTATAAGGCAAGTTTCCAGACTTGTCCAGTTTAACATATAGGCAACAGTATGTCAAATTATAACTAATCTTAATCAGGGACCAACTTTGAAGGTTTCATAACATACTATAGTCGAACCCTGTCATAAAGAACTTCAAGGGACCAAAGGTTTTGTTCGCTTTATCCGGTGGTTTGCTACATATGAACTGTTAAGAAAAATGCTAGAATTCACAAAATGTATAACTCATTAGTTGCAATGTGTATTAAAAAATGATAAAATCTATTAAAAATGATCATTAATAAATTAAATCGATTACATTTAACTGGCACAATACTAATTGAATTACATACAATAGGAAAATGGCGGGACCAAAATTTTCGTTCATTATATACTGGGCTCACTATAACGGGGTTCGACTGTATTTACTGCACATTACACAGTATTTAGTATGGAGGCCAAGGGCCTGTTTAAAAGCCTTTGCTGTCTGCATCTAACAAGATCAAACGTGTCTAGTTTGCACAGGATCACAAGGATTGGACAGTAAATAAAAGGTAAAGGTTAATGTGGTCCAATGGATCACATTTTCAACTACACCATACAGATGGCAGGATGTGAATATGGAGAAAATATGAAAGCATGAATGCTAAGTATGTTGCCATAACACTTCAAACCAGTTAAGGCAAAAGATATGTTTTTCTAAGAGCAAATGATGGACAAACGATGCACTGAGTAGGTGGTCATAATTAATTGGTCACTTAGTATATATTCCAAATTATTCCAAAGGATTGGATGAAACCTGACATAGCAACAGAGCCTTTCGGATTAGATCCCCATTGGCGAGTAATTAAAAATTATTTATAATATAAAAGAATTAATGAAAATTTTTTTTTAAAAAGCCCTTAAATTAGAATTTAGAAGCTGCTATAAAAATGAAAATTTAAATACAGAATTATCTAAATGTCATCAAGGACCTTTGTTTTCCACCTTTTATGAAGATCATCATATGAATATCATTTTTTTTTCTCCTTATATAGTGGAATCCGGTTATTCGGACCAAATTCTAAAGAACCAAAACAAATCCTATTGCATAAGCCTAATAGGGCATGTTTGTGTAATCGGACCAGCCGGTTATAAGGACCAAAATGATTGCATCCCAATGTAGTCTGATTAACCAGAATCGACTGTAATATAAGAAAATGTTGAAGGGTTTATAGGACTTCCAACACTAAAAGTAATCCATCTTGCAGAATTCTTTGTATTTCAAAAGTCAACTGGTTATATATGCTTTCAAAAATTACACATATATTATTTTAAAATTTTTATTTTACAGTTCAGATAATACATATGAGATTTTCACATCACAATATAATACATTATACTTGGGAAATATACATATATTAATGTTGAATATAATACAATGCCATTTCAAAAGTCACTAATGTTGATGAATATATATTATTTTAAATGCATGCTAAATCTCTAAAATTCTTATTTCACTAGTCTTGCCAATTTGATTTATTGAAAAAAGAAAAAAAAAAATGCAGCAGCTCAAATATATTTTCAAACGTGAAATTAAGAGTTTAGAATTCCCAGACTTCACAAACTCTGTTCTTGCAAACTTCCATTTTTTAAACTTGATTCAGGGCATATATGACTCAATAAAGATAATGTAAGGTATTGCATTTCTCTTGACACTTCATTTATAAATTATTCTTTTGAGGATTAAAATATTTCAAAGGAAAGATTAAAAAATAAAAAACTACAGTAACACAGGTGTGCATATACATTGCATAGTATATTATTGCATATTTGATTAATATTTTTCCCTTTAATTTCTTATAAACATTTGATACACAAAGTTTGTATTATAAATTATATTTTTTGTGATATTCAGCTTTTAATGCATATTTAAACAATTTCTTATGAGGGAGATGGGAAATACTTACATTTGAACTGCAGTTCTATAAATAATCAAAATTTCACTACACTTAACTTGCAATATAGGAAGTTTTGAATTAAAAATGATAAAGCATAAACTTACAAATAAAATGTACAAGATTAATTTTCTTAAGTACTAAATTTTCCAAACATTAGACATTAAAATAAGAGTATTACAATAGTAGACTGTAGATGAATATGACACTGAATAATGATATACAAGTAAAATTAATCTCCAGACATTTTTTACATTACATTGTTTATACATGACTAGATGAAATTAAACTCTATACTCATGGCTTTATTGAAATACATATAAAGAACCTTAAGTCACGTACTCAAATTCTGAAACAACTGGCACATCACTGACTGGATAATTCATAATTATGCTTCACTGCCTAAGAAATAGTATTAACAGCGACATAAAAATGATTATCAAAATGCCACTTTATTCCTTTTAGGTGCAGAAGAAATCTTAATTGAGGAAACTATTTAAAGACTTGTAATTTTAATTGTCAAACCCAGAAATTATTTGAAATTACAGGTTTATACACTTTGCCAAAAATCAAAAATACAGATCTTAAGCACTTTTTAAAGGACCTGAGGTAGTCTTTATAAGAACCTTAAAAATGATTTAAAGCATGTTTTATTTTTTTTTTAAATGTAGACATTTAAAAGTATCCATTTTAGGATCACAAATAATGTTATGGTAATTTCTCCTGAAATATCAACTTTATAATTTTATAATATTAATAATCATACTTCAAAATTATTTTTACAAGTTGCAATCTATCTGGTTTTCTTTGCATTTAACTTGACAGATTTACATAGGTAAGCAGTACCATGGAGAGGAAACCAAACGTTTTTATATAAATATAACTATACATATTTGGAGTAGTTGGGGGGGGGGAGAAGAGAAGGTTAATAAACAAACATTCTTATCCTGAACAACAGTAATACAAAAAAAAGACTTGCACAAAGAAAAAAGATCTGCATTTTCCCAAAGGCGATTGTTAGCAGTAATAAATTGAAAATTCTTGCATTTTAATTCGAAAATTGGTACTTCCTAAAGATCAGATAGCAAACGTAAAAAAAAGATAAGGACTTTGAATGCAAAAATAAGTACTTTTTAAAAATTTCTTAAGGGTTCTTAAAAACTAAATCTGAAAATAAGGAGTTAATATGGACTTTTAAAGGTTGTATGAACCCTGAATTACATATATACATGTATATCTTCTTTATATTATGGTCCATAAAACCTAAAATTGATAATAAGGACCATAATATAATGATCCAAACAATCTAAAACTGAAAATAAGGAGTTCATAAGGACTTTTAAAGACCACACAAACTGTGAATTATATATTTGCATGTTATGTTAAAAAGTTTAATGATTCAATAAAACATATACTGTTAATTATAGTGCTTTACTTTCTTTATAATTATTTAGTTCAACTTTACAGACAAAAGACTTTACCATAATTTTACCCATTTTTTTTAAAAAATGGGTAAAATTATGATAAAATAACTATGCATAATTTTTTAAAAAATTTATCAAGAATATGTTATAGCTTATTTGATTAAAGTTTAGCCTCAATCTTATGGATTATTGAAACTCTTTATCTCATTTTCATAATCTTAATATGCTTAAAACATAAAACCACCTAATTTTAGTCAGGATATCTGAACACTAAGCAATTTGACAGGTGTTTTTTTATTCTGAGTATTAGCAAAAGGTAGAGAAAATGCTACATGAAAGGCTGTGCCATTTTCAACAACACAAAAGCAGTACTCTTAAACTGAATTGCAGTACCATTATTAAGAAAAATAGTGATTATTTGAATGACCATTTAGGAAACGATAAAGCTTGAGAATACTATAAACATGGAAATCTGAGATGCACAAATAATTTACTTAGTCAGATTTTTTCCCCATCTGCCCACTTTTATGTTACTGAGACAGAATGAAAAAATATATATATACAGTCGATTCCGTTTAATCAGACCACATCAGGACGCAGTCATTTTGGTTCTAATAACCGGCTGGTTCGATTAAACAAACATGCTTTATGTTACAAGATGGGATTCGATCCGAATACACGGCTGGTCCGATTAACCGATGGTCTAATTAACCGGAATCAACTGTATATATTAAGAAACTGACAAATTTAAGTACAGGTTTGGATGTATTTACATCAACATTGCTGAACTGTCAAGAGCTCTCCCAAAGACGGCTTTTATAAATAACACTAAGGGCCTGTTCACATAGGAGTCCGGTAGCGGAAGCGTTATAGTATTGAAATATATTCAACCAATGACAAACCTCCAAACAATTAGCAACGCAATTTTTAATGCCTATGATTGGTTTATTTCAGACTCAATACCATGTTTCTTTTTATGTTTCCACTACCAGACTCCTATGTGAACAGGCCTTTGGTCTGATAAATAGCGTAAAAGGATTTATTTGCATGATAATAAATTTAAAATTGATTGAAGTCTTATCAATGCTATTCCGTCTCCTTTGAATTCTATTATATTCAAGTTTGAAATTATTTTATGCTTATCTACAAACATTAAGTAAATATTTTTTTTTTTTTTAAATGCACATAAGGAGGATTATAAAGCTAGAAATATTTTTGCACTATACTGGCAATATAGGGTTCCTACTCTCCCCCATGAACTAAATAGTGGCTTTTGCAACTATCAAATATTTTAACGCCAGCACATGCTGATTATACGCAATTCAATTAAGTTAATTAGTAGTTTAAATAGGCTCTTTTTTATGAGGCCTCAAGAAAAATTTTAAATATTAAAGTTTTTTTTATTATGGCCCATGGGAACTTGTAGGCTACATACTACAACATTAGTAAACAAAAAAGTAATTAAATCTATTTTAAAATAAATAATTCCTAAATAGATTCCTTCTCATAGTTTAATGCTGTGATATTTAAAGACCAATCTAAAAGGAGTTTATTTAAGGGGGGTCTGGGACACGTTTAATTTTTTTTTTTTTTTTTATTGATCGAGTTAAAATTTTGAATCTTTTTGTGATAGTTAACCATATAATTTGTAAACAAATCACATCATAAAAATTCTCATAAAGTTTTTAAAAAATTTAAAAAGGGAGGGGAATTTAAAATCGCTATAACTTGAAATATTTTTGTCAATTTCAAATTTTTTTCATTTAATTAAACAGAAATATATGTTTTATTTTTGATTCGGCATTCTTTAAAATTTAATTTTTAAAAAATTACAAATATTTAGAGTAAAAATTTCAAAAAAAAAAAATGTAACTTACTTTTAAAAAATCATAATTTCAAAAGTATGGTGAAAAAACCCATCATGCAGAAAAATGCATTTACAGGTTTAAACAAAGATTGGCTGCTATAAAAAAAAAAACTGTAATTGTTTTCTCTCAAAAGTCTTCTTTTGAAAAAGTACCATCTGTTTGGAAAGAAAAATTGATGCAAAAAAAAATTAATATCTCCTGTTCTAATTAAGATAGAAACATGATTTAAATGTCATTTTAAGTGGAAAAGAATACAGAATATTTTAATGCAATAAATTTTTTAAAGAAAATTTGAAGAATTTTGTGTCCTGGACCCCCTTAAGAAGGAAGTTCATTAAAATAGATCCTTAGATAGGAATCCTTTTCGCCCAACCATTAGTCTTTCAAAAAAGGAAGATCCCTATAAACATATCATTACAATTTTTACTTTCCAAACAGTTTTTTTTTTTTTTAGAAAATGATAAGATGAAAAAATATATAATTTTAACAGAGAACTTATTTATTCATTATAGTAAAATAAACTTATAAGAGTGTATAACTGATTGCCCTATATATATATATATATGTAAGCATGCACATATATAATTTTTTTTAAATTTAATACATCTGTACGCTTGTATGATTTGAGTATTTAGATACTAAAGAATCTTGCCTTTGGGGTGGGGAGCCTTAAGCACTTGTTTTCTGTTTGTTTTTTGTCTACATTCTTCCTATAATTACCTTGCTCTGCTGGATTATTTATTTTTAGTTATATGAGTATTTAGATTTAACATAGGTCCAAAGAAAATTTCAAATTTTTGTACATTGAAATTTGTGGCTTTAGACAAAAAGATAACTTTGAGTATTTAATTAAAAAAAATTTATTCTAATTTATGCAATTATAATTTTTTTCCAAACGACAAAATTTGCTCTCTTCTTAGATAAGATAATGTTAGCAACCTTACCATACCATCTTTGGGATTCTCAGTGTACATCATACGATTGCAATCTAATTGAATGAGATAAAAATCTTCACAAATATTAATTAAGATTATAAGATCAAAAGCTTGAAAAGAATTTCAATTGTTTTACACTAAGGGAAAGAAAATCCTGTTTGCCATAATATGTTTCTTACAAACCAGCTTTTCACAGTAAAAATTCTGTATTCAAAACACCAGTATCAAATAAATTAAAACACAAGTTGCAACTCAAACGATAAGATGCGTGATGTCATGTATGCACAGGGTTGTAAAATGTAGTGAATATTTCAGCATAAATAACTTCATAAAACAGAATCACCAATGTCAACATAGTTATTTAGAGTTTTCAAGAACATTTTGAATTTATTACTTTTAACACCATCGAATGAATCACCAACACAATATATCTGGAATAATCCTAAGATCTGGGAGAGATATTTCGGGTATTCAATACCGCAAGTATAATATGTAGCAATAAGTATGACTAAACCTTCATACAGTTCAGTAGCAGTAGTTTCTATGACAGTTTTATCTCCAGCGACATATATTTTCTCAATATTTTCACCTCTACTAAAAACATAAAGCAAAGGGAATGAATCTTCGACTGTTTCAATATGTGACAATTTTTCCTCATCTGGTATATTCTGAAAAAGATTCTTCAATTATAAATAAAGAAATGGAAAATTTATATATATATATATATGTGTGTGTGTGTGTGTGTGTGTGTGTATGTATGTAACAAAGAAACATGTCCTCCTATTAAATTACATTTAACGCATATTCTAAATTATCTATTTAATAAAGCACAACCCCTCTTCCAAATTTCAATCTAAAAATAATGTAAGTTATAATTTATATTGGCCCATAAGGTATGTGCAGATCATTAAGCAGGCATTTGAAATATCTGAATTCAATAACATCCCCATATATCTGGTTGGAATCCGAGCAGGCCCTGATTTTCCATTAGGCCCAGTAGGCTCGAGCCTAGGGTCCCCCCCCCCCCCCCCAAATTTTTATTTTAAAAGAAAAAATTCCCAATTCAAATTTTTTTTTTAATTTTACCTTTTTTAATAGCAATTTTTTTTATATAGCCTTTCAAATTTGATGGATAGGTTCATAATATGTATAGTTATATGTATAGTTCATCATATGTATGCTATAGTGTATATAAGGGATTAATAAGTTTTTCTGGTTGCATTGTATTAGTGTTTTAATGATTAAGTTAATATGTTGTATTGCTTTTTGTTATTTGATAATGTTCTAGGCTTCTATGCTTCAAATAGCCAATTCTTGGTAAAATGATACTTCCAAAATAATTCATGATTATTTATTTTTTTTGGTGTGTGTATTTGTCGTAATTTTGAAAATTTTACACCCACATCAGTGTTAGGGGGCTCCCCTCCCAAGTTGTGCCTATAGTCAAGAATATTCTAAATCGGGCCCTGAATCCGAGGGCCTTATTAAATTTGTATACAATAAATAAGACCTGTTTTAAAATTCTTCCTTTTTGGTAAAACCCAGAGCAGCACGTGATCTAGCAATTAGTTAATCCCCAAAGAACCATGACATGGACACATGAACTTCACGAGACTAAATTCATCCCCCCAGCAAGGACAGAGTCGGTGGGCATCCCCCCGACTAAATTCTGCATCACGGCTCTTCTCTCAAAAATCTCCTTCTATGTAGACCTTGTCTTTTTTGCATTCCATCCTGGTGGATGTTGGACAAATCCCATGGCCGTTACTACTCTTCACTCCTAACTCCCTTTGCACGTAGCTGCTGCAGATCTACTGCCAGATATTATGTTCTTTTTCGGTCAAGTCCACTGGCTACTACAATTAATTCTTCGTAATGGTTACTGAATAAAGTGCTTTTCTGATCAATAACTGCCATAATCTTTCCCATGTGTTAATTATGGTTTATTATCATACACATACACATATATATATGCATACTAGCTGAATACCCGTGCTTCACTACAGAATACATTTTAGGATAATTACAATGAAAAAATAATGAAATTGCATTTTAGAGGATTTCCTTATAAACAATATTTTTTGTTTCTTCATTGGGCAGAACTAATATTACCAGGCTCATCCGCAAACTTATGCGCTAGCAAGCTGCATAAAACTGACTGTGGGAGAAACAATTTTCTCTTAAATCTACGCCAGCGTATTTTAAAGTTTGGCCTTTGGACTTACTTATCATTATGGGCGAAGCATACTTTGAGGGGAAATTGCAGTCTATTAAAGTCAAAGGGGAGGTCATTGGGTATTAGAGGAATGTGTGGCACGAACACCTTTTCTCCTTGAGCATATCTGGTTAAAATAATGGCTTCGATTAAATTTTATGTTGGCTTTGACTTGTATTCTAGTGCCATTACACTATTTTGGTGGTTTTAAATTCTGAAGGAGCATTATTGGTGTGTCCTTCTGCAAAAAGAGCTTATGGTATAGAAGACCCGGTGGTTTAAGGGAATTTAAAAACTCTACCAGGTAGTTAACGGCATCATCTGAATTACAGACAATGTCTATCGACTTGTAGACCATTTCTTCGCCGTCAAAGGACTTTAGCAACATGTCATTAATGAATGCAGCTTGATCGTTTTTTGGAGTCAGAATGGCCCATTCTATAGGTTTATTCTGTATTTGAGCAATGCCTGGATAAATGTGATATATCAGTACCTGGATGGTAGTCACTAATTTGAATTAAATTCTTAAAAAACTCCCATCTGAATTAGTCTAGGGTTAAATTTTATCTTTTACTATATTTTAATATTTTTTTGACAATTTATTTTGTTGTTATGCATGTGATGATAAATTAATTTATCGTCACTTGCATAACAACGTAAAAGAAATCACGTGATCAACATTTAATAAATTAAATTCAAATAATTAATCTTTAAAAATTCATCAAAAATCAGAAAAGGGAGGTAAAGATTCGAAAAAGATTACATTTTAAAGGAATTTTTATGATCTTTCTCGTGATATGAATTTTATAACCCCCAGATTATTATTTAATAAATGCAAATTTTAAAAAAGTTAAAAAACAGCTTAAAAATTTAATTTAAAAAAATCTAAGAAGAATTTTTCAAAAATCTTTCTTAATGCACCCCTACACTATAAGAAGAATCGCCATACAAAATTTCAACCCTTTAGGTCCAGTGGTTTGGTCTGTATGTTATATGTCAGTCAGTTATGGAACTGTTATATATATATAGATATACACACACAGTGAAACTTCTTTAAGAGATAGATAATTATGTTATTTGTCAAGAGAAATAATTGCATTTAATGCTCTAAAACCCCATGAAAAGCTATATCTGTTGGACTGAAACTAATTGCCATCCTTAAAAATTATTGGAGATTCACTCTTAAATAATATAAAAATCACAATAAAAATTTTATATGGCTTATTTAAATCTTAAAATAAATTAAAAATCTATGAATGCTTGGAAAATAATAATTAAATCCTTTTAACCCTCCAACAGTCATGTGGGTGACAGGTGTCAACCAGTGAAATTTGACATGATTCAATCAAAGAACAGTTAGAGACTAACTAAAGCGAAAAGAAAAGGGACAAGAGGGAAGGCTCATTTGAAGGTAGAATTTAAAGGGGAGACTTCCAACCTTCCGATGGTCGCCATTAGGGAAGATGAAAGCAGGTGGGTGACATATGTCACCCACACGAATGTTGGAGGGTTAACAGTACAAAATGTTCAGTTGTAAAGGTAATTGTGTTAATGTAACAGTATAATGACTTTTTCAATATATTTTTCCTAGAATAGTTGTCTTTTTCTTTTGAAATAATAAATACTAAGAAATATACAATAAATTTTGTCCCCCATGGTATAGGGATAGGAATGTGTGTAGATTTAATAATAGCTTCTGGCACTGTTTTCTTTCTTTGTACTGCCAGGTGATGGCCGAATGACTAGCTCACTGGTATTTGGTTCAGATCCTGTGGGTTCGAGTCCCACAGTTGGCATGGATGTTTGTAGCCATTCGGAATCAGCTTTAAACTGTAGGTCCCGGTCTAATTAGCTCTCGTGTAGCAAAAAGTTGACCATAGTGCTCCAAACAAAACCTTTCTTTGTACTATCCAAAATACTATACATGTGTCTTCTAATTTATTCAACTGGCAACAGGGCCCGGGGTTGCCTTTTTGGTTGGTGGATCTGTACTGTCCATCCGGCACTCGTGGGCCCAACAATAATTAAAAAATGTCACTGAACTTGGGAAATTAACCCTTGGCTACGAGTACAGGTATTGCTACGTAGTGACTGGTTGGCAGTTTGATCAAGGCATATAAGCACAAGCTGGGGTGGCCGTAATTTATGAATACTTATTCAACTTGCAGGGGAGTTCTACTGAATTTAAATTATTATTAATTTTACTTAAGAGTGGTTCTGAATCAATGATTGATCCCTCCATCTTCATCAATAGAAAAAGATTGATTCCCCCTACCAGTAAGATTAATAAGCTGATCTTTAGAACTGGATGGACAATACTGAGTGATGGTAGACAAAGCAAGCAAAATATACTGCAAAAGCTATTACACTGTTAAAGCTGTTACATTACCACACATATTGTTTTCGTCAATGCCAAAAAAAAAAAATAATAATAATGATAATAACAATAGTAAAGAAAATGAAACAAAACCATAGATACTTAATAAAGACTTGAAAATTTTTTTGCTCATAATAAAGGAGTAGGAATGTATGCAGATTAATTTGACACTATATTTGTCTTTAAAATTCCTGAACAACTTAAAGACGGAGTAACTCGGTGCTTCATTTGGAAAAAAAAAAAAAAATTCAGTATCTAGATCTAGCATTCTGGTAGAATGTAAGGTCCTTTTGTTCTTGGGAAATGTAATACTTTTATGATTGTTATACATAACATTTTATAAATTTTGATCAAACTAAAGAACTTTCTGGGTTGTGTTTGTCTACATCTACATACAATTAGACACAGTAAAAATGAAATTACAATAACAGAACTTTTTAATTTAAGCCTACAGCAAAAAATACAATGATTGCATCATACTTATTGGTCAGTAAGTAGCACTTATCAAGAGTAAGACTTTATTATTTAATCTACAAAATTAGACAGTATATTAACCCCTTAAAGATCACATAATTTTCAAGAAAACGATAATAAAAGTGCTTATTTTTTCCAGAGGATTCCATTTATTTCTTGATTTGCGACATCTTGTTTAAAAAATCTATCCCAGATTACATTATAAAGTCTGGTGCTGCCATCTGGTATGTAAAATAAGAAATAAATTTTTTTCAGGGTAAATGAAATGGATTATTTTAATTTTTTTGGTGCGTTACTTTTAAACACTCCAGCCCGGAAATATCATGGGCACAAGAAACAGAAGGCGAAACCTCACACTGTAATTTTGACAGGAGTGAGAAGGAAGGGGTTAAGCTCTTTATTCTTATTTACATTCAATAGTGCTGATTCTTTAATTTAGAGGGCAAACCTCACAGCTCGGCAGAAAATATCCAAACTTTTCATCTTTACAAAATCTAGAATAGGCTAAACAGCAAAATTTTTTAAGTAAATAATATAGCTAATAAGTTCTGTCCTCCAGTAGCAAATTCGCGTTGAATTTTTTCAATGCATAAGTTTGGCCTCCGTGAATTTTTTGTTGCTGTTCATGCATATGAGCCACAATATTTTCATACCAGAGAATTAAAAAATATATATATTAATCTTTATAAAATATCTTTATGCATAAAATATCTTTATGCAAGACAGCTAAAGAATGAATATAAAACTTACCATTTTGTGTACCAATATACTTTTTAAAAATGTTCGTCTACCTTTCTCAAAGGATATTTCTTCTTCCAAGTATTTCAAAATTTCAATCTGCCGCAAAAATGCCTAGAAATATGGAAAAAAAAATTTATCTAACACCATGTTATATTATTATTCTTTTTTAAATAGAACAAAATTTCATTATTTGTATCATTGTATACTAATCTTTAATTTTCATTTAAAGCAAAATCTAAATGTTTGGAACTGAATTTAAAAATAAATATGAATCTCTCTGAATTCATACTAAAGCTATGGACTCAGGTTTTCCTGTCATTTATAGGCTCTTCAGCATAATATAACCACAGAATATATGAAAAGCATCCTCACACACACACAATATTCTTGAAAATATTCCCTCAATACAACTAGAATTTTGAAAACCCTCAAATAACGCATGTACATGCAAATATGTATGTACATATATTGCACATGTAGGCCTATGGCGACCTTGTGGTACAGCACGCTGGCTTTCAGCACTGAGGGTGCTCGGATCAAGTCCCGGCATGGTTCCACTAAAATGGCTCTGTTAGTGTCGTCCATTTCCTAGAGGCTAATGCTTTTTCCCCTATATGGTGTCGTCATAATAAAATGGCCAGTTAAACTGCGGTGTATTATAGAAGAATGTCTTCATGACAAGTGCCTCTGCATTGGTTAAAGAAAAAAAAAATTATTAGACATGTGTGTTGTGTTCCTAGCATATAAATATATAAACACACACATACATATGTCCTATTACACATAACAGAGAATGCATAAAAACCCATTAACAAATTTTACAGATCAAAAGTGCCAAATGTTCAATTCTCATTTGACACTAATATTTTTTAGAAAGAAAGAAAAAAAATGAAAAATGGTTCCTGGATGACAGAATCATCTTTTTCCTGGTTCTAAAAAATATGAGACTATTTTAAGACTACAGCACATTTTTGAGAAAAGAATTTACCACTTACATATGGTACACTAGCAATTGGCCCAAGGTAGCCTAGCAGTAGCATGTCAGCTTTCGGCACTGTGGGTGCTTGGATCAAATTCCAACTAGCACCATTAACTCTTTTAGGGGTAGCAACCTCCACCGTCTGCATGGTGCATTTTTTCCCCCCTAATTTTTTTAACCAAAAAAAATCTTAAAAAATTTTCCAATTAAACATTGAAAAATATTTTTACTTCTTTAAACTGATAACAGATGGCAGCACTAACTATTTTCTGCTCATTTAACTGGAATACATTGAATGCAAGTGGAAAAAAAAACTAGATTCAGGCATTTGCACTGTGTAAACAGCGCCCCTCAAAGTGCTAAATACCTTTGTGTCTAAGCCAGATATTGGCACATTAAATTCATCAACCAGGAAGTTCTTCTAGAAGTTAGAGAAGATGGGAGAAGGTACGATAACCCCCCCTCCCCCCCCCAGATGTCACACCTGTGGGTGCTCCATCTATAGAGGTGGCCCTTGGATTAGTCAGACTGAAACCCTTGGGGTGCCATTATAAATTGGAAATGTACCCCTGAGCCCACAAGCCTATATGGACCTGGTCTGGAAATTTTCTGGCAGGGGGCATTAGCAACAACAACAGCAACACTAACAATTAAAATTAGACTGGAAAATAAAATGTATGCAAAAAGGGTTAAAATCTGAAATTGTTAAGATATAGAGCTATTAATATACAGCTCATGTTATGAGAATTGATAACCTTCAGCAACATATTTATCTGCTCTTACCTATGTTATTCAAATGAACGTTGCTTTGGTAATGAAGATGAAAAGATTAATAAACCTCTTGCATAAAAAAACTTCAAAGTTATAATAAAAAAATTAAACCTTTTAAACATAAATGATTTTGATCGTCTATGGCTGAAGGGCTATCAAGTTAAGAATGAATAATTAACATGTTTGACAATTTCAGAAGCAAATAGATAAGAAAGATTTTTTTTAAATCTGCATAATGTATTCTCAGTCATTTGACACAATTTATATACAGTTCAAGTTACCACTTACTTTGAAAATTTGCAAATTAGGTAATTTTCTTGAGCATATGATTGATTTAAGATTATTGACAAATTACTATAATTCCAGATAATAAACAAAAGATACATAAGAAAAAGCAATTTTAAATACCACAAAATCTACTTAACAATTTTAAGGCTTCTGAATTATGGAAATAAGGTTCAATTTATCAGTAAACAGCCAGCCACAGAGATTCAGTTTCAATAAATAATGGTAATAAATATGTAAAGAAGTAACATACTTTACTATCTACAGGAGGTTTCATTACAGATCCTACAGCTGAAAACAGTGTATCAAATTTACTCAACATCAAAGCAGTATCTTCTTGGTTTACAGTGAACAAAAAATCTTCAACAATCTAAAATAGATTTACAATGATAATTACTATTTTTTTCACTTTTATATATTTTAGAAAAAACTCAATGCATAAGTGAATTATAGCACACCTAAATGTTATATATACATACATATACACACACACCTATATATATACAGTTGATTCTGGTTAATCGGACCACACCAGGACACGATCATTTTCATCCTTATGACTGGCTAGTCCGATTACACGAACATGCCCTATTAGGCTTATGCAATAGGATTTATTTTGGCTCTTTAAGATTTGGTCTGAATAAGCGGCTGGTCCGATTAACCAGAGGTCCAATTAACTGGATTCGACTGTATATATATATATATATATATATATATGACAAGCGTCGAATCACACTCGTTAGTCTAACATGGTTTTGTAGTCTTTCTTACTCATACAAGTCCGTGGCGTCATGGTAAGGCACTCCCACACATTCAATACATACAACAATGTCCATTTTCTTATGTTTATTCCTCCATTTCAGAGTTAAACTACTCTCCAATCTCATATTGAAAACCTGGCCCTCTGGCCATCTCAAAATATGGAATGCTGGAATACGCGTCCACACTACTCCCTTACATTCCCCGGTATATCTGATTCTTTTCCTGCTCACTGCATAACGTGCCAAAATACTGCTTAGACATGCAATTCAAACCTTCCTGCCAATTTCTTCAAGGCTCAAATCTATTAATAGCTTTTTCACGGCATTCCCGTTCGACTCTCTTATTTGTTCTATGAAATGTCAATAATCCCAACGTTTGACGCCTTAAAACTCAGATCTGCTCTGAAAGCCCCCTTTAAATTATATTAACTATTTTGCCATCTCTAAAAAATCCTTTAAATATATATATATATATTATGTATATACTCAAGAGAAGAATATACAGATTTTATAATACAATTCCTCTATTGAATGAAATCTGTTTGAAGATCATTGATTGCACAGTTAGCAAAAAGAAAAAAAATTACACATTCTTTTAGTTCTGCTATGCAAACGATCTTGCGAAATCAGTATTGTATAAAAAATACTTTATACTGTTCCAAAAGGTTTTTGAATGATTCAAAATCTAGTTCCACTCTTTATCAGTTCGAATAATTTTAAATGCCCAACTATAAGAGAACCACTGTTCTCAAGAAAGTCTAGAATTTGACAAATACTAGATCAATTCAACAAATAGATCAAATATTTGGATACACCCAACCTGAGAAGGATGATTACTGCTGATTCACATTATGAAAATACAGATTAATCAGCTCAAACTTCATCTGGCAGTTGATGAGATCTAGGATCAGTCTAGGTCAGTCTGATCAATATTTGATTGCACCCAACCTGATTAGGATGATTATTGCTAATTCACAGTATGAAAGTACAGATCAATCAGCTCAAACTTTACCGGGCAGTTGATGAGATCTAGGATCAGTGTAGGTCAATCTGATCAATATTTGGTTACACCCAACCTGATTAGTATGATTATTGCTAATTCACAGTATGAAAATACAGATCAATCAGCTCAAATTTCATCTGGCAGTTGATGAGATCTAGGATCAGTGTAGGTCAATCTGATCAATATTTGGTTACACCAAACTTGATTAGTATGATTATTGCTAATTCACAGTATGAAAATACAGATCAATCAGCGCAAATTTCATATGGCAGTTGATGAGGTCTAGGGTCAGTCAGTTAAAGCCTTCAGTCTTATAACTGACATAAGTGTATTAGTATGCATATACCAGGTTTACTGTATATTAGGGAACATGAAAATAAACTGCCTTCTTTTACCATAGTACTTGACTACAGACAAGTCTCTAGTCAGTCCTTAATGTAAAAAAGAAAAAGAAAAAAAAAAAACACCTCTGATTAAATTTGTCCACCACAACTGCAATTATAGCAAGTATTATGGAAATTAAGGATTTTCCCTAGATTTTTAAATCAAAATGCAAATTTATGGATAACATGACTTACAGTACAATTGTGGATGACAAATACATAATGAACACTTCTTCAATTTCACAATAAGTTAAATAAGGCAGTGGCTGCCCATTTTGAACTGTTTAATAGTTCATAATCTGGCTGAAGAGCACTGGTGTGATTGTTGCAATTTGCAAGCATTAGTGAATTGTTCATTGTAACAATCAGGGCCATGCTCCTTGGCTTAATGATGAATTAATAATAGTTTGAAACATGTTAAATAGTTCAAAACTATTTATAAAACTATTTATCTATAAACATGTTAAATAGTTCTAAACATGTACTACCCCCTATTTTAATTAATTGTGCATTTGTGAATTGTTGTGACCTTCATGCCAACACTCCTTGGCCTATTGATGAACTATTAAATAGTTTTAAACATGTAACCAAGCCCATTTCTAATTTATTGTAGCATTGAAGAAGTGTTCATCATGCACATAAATAATAGTTAAAAAAAAAGGAACAAGCAAGATAGATGAATACACTAGCTGAATACCTGTGCTTCACTACAGAGTACATTCAGATTAAATACAACGGTCAATGTATGCAATTAATGCCCCCCCCCCCCCAAAAAAAAAAAAATAAATAAATAAATAAATAAATAAAATAAAAATAAAAATTATATTTATAAAAAAAATTGTAACAGATATTTTTATAGACAAAATAATATAGAAGAAAATATTCAAATTAAATATAATGGTCAATGTATGCAATTAATTTATATGTTTAATATCCGTAAAACATACTAATTTGAATTAAATTCTTAAAAAACTTCCATCTCAATTAGTCTAGTGGTTAAATTTTATCTTTTACAGTATTTTAATATTTTTTAATATTAACATTTAAAGAAACCACATGATCAGTATTTAATAAATTACATTCTAAATATTAATCTTTAAAAATTCACCAAATATCAGAAAATGGAAGTAAAGATTCGAAAAAGATTTCAATTTAAAGGAATTTTTATGATCTTTCTTGTGATATAAATTTTATAACCATCAGATCATTATTTTAAATGCAAATTTAAAAAAAAGTTACAAAAACAGCTTAATTTAATTTTAAAAAATCTAAGAAGACTTTTTCAAAAATTTTTCTTAGTTCACCCCTAAACTATAAGAATCGCCATGCAAAATTTTAGCCCTTTAGGTCCAGCAGTTTGGTCTGTGTGTTATCTGTCAGTCAGTTATGGAACTGTTTTATATATATAGATTATAATTTTAATATCCTTAATTAAATGGTGAACCTGTTCATTATTTTGACAATAATTTTTATTCACAGGGTGTAAGCAAAGTTGAAAACTAGCTTGGTATACTTTTAGCATTACAGCAACTCTACTATTAAGAAAATCTACACTAGCATGGACCTGTAACTTGTATCAGAAGAAAAAAAGGGGGTTGGAAGTTAGAAAATGAATTAATAAAATACCCATTCTTTTGAAATAAACATGAAAAAAATGCACTTACATATTTTGCATTCAAAAAACATGGATATTCAGTTATCAGGGATGAAATTTTGCGTCTTGGATGGGATTCAAGCCATGTCCTACGACCTTTATTGGTTTGCTTCAAAATATCTAATATTCTGTATTCTGAAATTGATTTATTTTTCCATCCTTCTACAAGTTCCTTAGATAGAGCTTTGTACAGTTTGCTGGGTGTATATCTGTGATCTATCTTTCGTCTCACAGACCGCAGCTTAAAATTCATAGATTCTCTTGACTTTCTTTCTCTAGGGCTTCGGGCACTCATGCCCATCTTCTTACGCTTGATTTTCCATTTTATATGGCGAATTTTTTGGCTCAAACATTTACAAAAGAATGACTAAAATTTAAAAAATATATATATATCATTATAAAATAGAAATAGAATAACTAACATTGATATCAAAAAACACAATACAGACAATAAATCTCATTTTATGCATGTCTGGGTACCATCCAGGTTATATATATATATATATATATAACATTAAAAACCCCATACCATTTTAAAATCTAACATTATTCTAAATTCCCTTGGGCGTACGAGCTAAATTTCGCTTTTGATTCTAAGTTCTAATAACCTCGAGAGAAAATATTAAATGGTTTCCTTTTTCAAACCTGCGCGGCGTCCCCCAACATTTCATATAGGCTCTGCGCAGATTACATAAAACCACATGTGACTTATCGACAACAGCAAATCCCTAATCACTATCATGATCACATGACAAAGTTTATATAAGCCGCCTGAACAACAAACCTGTGCGCTTTTTTCATTTGTAAGTTGCCCCGAGAAGTTGTATTGTGTATCTTAAAAATAAAAGATGTAGTTAAATTAACGTTGTGGTGTTTTATGTGTCCGAGGGTGAGGTTTTATGTGTCCGAGGGCGGGAAAGAAAATTAAACATGTGATGCACGGCCGGGCGACATGATGAACCATTATTCCAAATTATGCCACTCAGCCCTTCCTTCGTCGGCCTGCGCCCGTGCCATTACAGATATATATATATATATATATGAAATAAATTTCAAATCTTTTCATTATTAACACGCCTTTTCCAAATTCTTACATCCTATTGCAATAAAGCATTACCCCTCAAATCCAATCAAAGTAATCTATTAGTTTTTCCCCTAAGCCACGTGCCGATAGCCTTATATAAGGGACATGTTCTAGAAGCCTGGCGAGATCATCATCCGATAGGACGTGCTAGAGTCAGGTATACTAAACTGACCAATTAAAGTTCAGCCCGCCTGAAAATCCACGCTTTTCTCAATAATTCCGTAGGTTTTGTTTGCCTGCTCTCAACCAGAAAAGATGTAAGATTTTCAAGCTGCCAAATTGCGGGCGGGGCCCCGTTCCCCGCTATGTGTGATGTGTCCGTCAACTGTGTAAACCTATGCCTAAGCATTAAGCATAATCAACTTTGTACATTGTCTAGCGATGGTGTCAACTAATAAATCATCCTATATTGTGAGAAGATCGCCTCTTCCTTGCTGCCTTAGAACTTAACTCATTATCTCCGGCATGCCTGCCTCCACGACCACGTCTATTTGCCTAAAATTTGTCCGACTACACGTTATGCATCCCGTTTTGAAGTTCCCGGCCAGTTGCATCGCCCCGCCACAGTTTCCATTTGCGCATGTAGGACTACACCCCAAGCTTACTCCACTTATTATTTCATATATATATATACTAGCTGTACCCGTCCCGGCTTTGCGCGGGTAATGTAATTACCAATTTTTTAGTAGCCTTAACCCTTTGTTAATGGGCGTCGCTGTCATCCTTTTCCTCACCACGATACATTATTTTACCCATATAAATTTAATCCTTTCTGGCACATTTTGGCAAAATTTTTGACATAGGATTACTAATCGAATATCACTGCAATAGTAATCGATTTCCTTGAAAGCGAATATATCACATCCTCCACATGCTGAAATTCTTTGAAATCTTCATAGATTTTTTCCACAAATACATCACAAATTATATGATATTAACTAAGTGGTGGCCAAAAAAATTACGGCATTACTAAATGTGATTTTTTAATCGATTATCACTGCTATAGTAATCGATTTCCTTTAACCCTTTGCTCCCCGGTGTTCCATATAGTGGAACACCAAAATTTACTCGCTTCTAAATCCGTCAAAATTCTGCAAAAAACTAAGCAATTAGCTTCATTTTTTACTTTGATCTACTCTTTTTGATAATACATGGCAGCGTGTCACAAGCCCATACATACCCTTGTTCCAGTGGCGTTATAAAAAAGAGCCATATTTCAGAGTCATAATTTAAAAATCATTTTTAAATTACAAAAAAATTGCAAGGAAAAAAATTTCTATGTTATTGTATTGGCTATACTCTAAACTATTTATTCTATATTATTTTAAAGTTTTTTATACCGAAACCATAGCAATAATGAAAGATTTTCAAAAGGTGTTCCATGATATGGAACACTGGGAAACTAGAGCAGTTTGCGCAGTAGAACACGTGTTTCTCTCTGGATACCTCTCTCTCCAGCTTAGCCAGTCCAAACCGGTTCAACTTCTACCGAATACCTCGAACAAAAACCTATGTGCAATACTAGTCCTCCGGGCTCCTCGTTGTTCGTCGATTGCCTGGGCAGCATCCTGGCATCCCCGAGTTTACGAACTCGAGTAAACTCGAGGACCTGCAATGTTGCAAAACCTTCAATGTTGGTTTTTGCTTTTTTTCAAAAGGGACTGACGTGCTTCCAAAAATATCGCGAAGCAAAAAAATAGGTTAGTGAATATTTTTAAGTGTAGGAACTGCTTTTGTATATAGGAACTGTAAATATTTATTTAAAATCATATATAATCAAAATTTTTTATTATGTTTTTATTTGTGTGTTTTTTGTATATAGGAACTGCTTTTGTAAAAATAGGAACTGCTTTTGTATATAGGAGCTGTAAATATTTATTTAAAATCATATATAATCAAGTTTTTTTGTTGCATTTTTATTTGTGTGTGTGCTTTTTTCTTTTGTTCACTTCACCACAATGCTCGCCTAGCCGCACTTTTCAAAGCGCTAGTTTCCCAGTGTTCCAGGTCATGGAACACCCACAAAATCGAAACCGGAAGTGCAATCTTTATGAAATTTTAACCGTGTGCTCCTTTAAGCCTAAAAAGAATGCCTACAAATTTTTAGGTCATAATTTCAAATTTAAAGGGTACTGGGAAGTAAAGGGTTAACCACCGAATCCCTCATAGAAAACAAACGCCCCAACACATCACGTGCATGACGTCGAAAAACTGGTTTTTCTCCTATTTTACCTTCGTCCGGAAATGAAGAACGAAATCTCCAAAATGAGATTTCTCGCAAGAGTTTCCGAATCATAAAATAAATTATTAAAAAATAACTACAATTTGTAAATTAATTTTGGTTCTGGCTGTCGAAACTGTGATGTCTAGGGTCTCTGAGATAAAAATTTCGTAAAAATGTAACGACATTTACGTATCGATTCGACAATTTGGAAAAAAGGGTCACGGACAAAATCGCGTTTTTTCCCGAAAAACGGGTGCGTACAGGCGATCGAAAAAAAATCACAATTAATCGATAAATTAAGACAGACAATTTTAATTGTGATTTCCGTATAGTGTCATCTTTCCCGTATAGGCTCGTCCGAAAAAAATAATTCTTGGACGGATACGTTAGGATTTACGGGGCTTTTACTCGTCCGGGAGCTCCAAATCGCGACTAAATATTTAATTACGGAAAATCTAATTAAAAAATCGAAAAAAGGGCTTCGAGGTGCATAATGAGACCTCGGGAGGCATCTTCGTGTCGAATCTCAAGACTGTCTGACCTACCGTCTTTGTGCTGCGCCGCGAGCAGACAAAAACTCGGTCACACACACACAGACTTTGCCTTTTATATATAAAAGATATATATACTAGCTGAATACCCGTGCTTCACTATGCAGTACATTCAAATTAAATACAACAGTCAATGTATGCAATTAATGCCAAAAATATATATATATTTGTAAAAAAATTGTAATGGATATTTTTATAGACAAAAAAATGTAGAAGAAAATATTCAAATTAAATATAACAGTCAATATATGCAATTAATTTGAATGTTTAATATCCATAAAATAATTAGTCTAGTGGTTAAATTTTATCTTTAACAGTATTTTAATATTTTTTTGTCAATTTATTTTGTTGTTATGAACATGGCGCAAAATTAATTTACAGTATCACAAAAAGAAAAGAAACCACTTGATCAACATTTAATAAATTAAATTCTAAAAATTAATCTTTAAAATTTCACCAAATATCAAAAAATGGGGGTAAAGATTCGAAAAAGTTTTCATTTTAAAGGAATTTTTATGATCTTTCTTGTGATATAAATTTTATAACCCTCAAATTATTATTTTAAATGCAAACTTTAAAAATGTTACAAAAACAGCTTAAATTAATTTTAAAAAATTTAAGAAGAATTTTTTTTAAATCTTTCTTAGTGCACCCCTACACTATAAAAAGATTCACCATGCAAAATTTCAGCTCTTTAGGTCCAGTGGTTTGGTCTATGCGTTATCGGTTAGTTAGTCACTCAATCAGTCAGTTACGGAACTGTTTTATATATATAGATATATATATGAGTGTGTGTGTTATGTTAAAAATTATTAGCATTCAAACACATCATAAAATTATAGTTGTATGGCCGAAGTAGCCAAACTTCAATAAAACACACAATCATATAAAAATAAGATTTTTTAATGTATTACTAAGAGCATGACAACACACGTTTCCCACACCAGGGATTCTGACGTGTCCCTGTAGAGAGTAAATGTAAAAACAAAATTATACATCACTTCATACCCCAAAGTCCCCAGAATAGACCCTTCGTGTGGTCAGAATTGTCATTAGGTTAGCAAATTTTGAAGTATGCAATGCCTTATATGGTAATGTTCTGTAGTCTAAAACTGCTTTGCTGGCTATTTTATCACGTGTCAATTTTAGATAAGCACTCACCTGAGGGTAAATATAAAAATTATGAAAAGTTTAAAAGGGGTTGATAAAATTAATAATTTATCAGACAAATTATCTTAACGAATGAGAAATACTTTTTTTGTCATTATATATATATATACTAGCTGTACCCGTCCCGGCGTTGCTCGGGTAATGTAATTACCAATTTTTTAGTAGCCTTAACCCTTTGTTAATGGGCGTCGCTGTCATCCTTTTCCTCACCACGATACATTATTTTACCCATATAAATTGAATCCTTTCTGGCACATTTTGGCAAAATTTTTGACATAGGATTACTAATCGAATATCACTGCAATAGTAATCGATTTCCTTGAAAGCGAATATATCACATCCTCCACATGCTGAAATTCTTTGAAATCTTCATAGATTTTTTCCACAAATACACCACAAATTATATGATATTAACTAAGTGCTGGCCAAAAAAATTACGGCATTACTAAATGCGATTTTTTAATCGATTATCAATGCAATAGTAATTGATTTCCTTTAACCACTCAATCCCTCATAGAAAATAAACGCCCCAACTCATCACGTGCATTACGTCGAAAAACTGGTTTTTCTCCTAGCTTCACCCGCTGTACCTTCGTCCGGAAATGAAGAACGAAATCTCCAACATGAGATTTCTCGCAAGAGTTTCCGAATCATAAAATAAATTATTAAAAAATAACTACAATTTGTAAATTAATTTTGGTTCTGGCTTTCGAAACTGTGATGTCTAGGGTCTCTGAGATAAAAAATTCGTAAAAATGTAACGATATTTACGTATCGATTCGACAATTTGGAAAAAAGGGTCACGGACAAAATCGCGTTTTTTTTCCGAAAAACGGGTGCGTACAGGCGATCGAAAAAAAATCACAATTAATCGATAAATTAAGACAGACAATTTTAATTGTGATTTCCGTATAGTGTCATCTTTCCCGTATAGGCTCGTCTGAAAAAAAAAATTCTTGGACGGATACGTTAGGATTTAAGGAGCTTTTACTCGTCCGGGAGCTCCAAATCGCGACTAAATATTTAATTACGGAAAATCTAATTAAAAAATCGAAAAAAGGGCTTCGAGGTGCATAATGAGACCTCGGGAGGCATCTTCGTGTCGAATCTCAAGACTGTCCGACCTACCGTCTTTGCGCTGCGCCGCGAGCAGACAAAAACTCGGTCACACACACACAGACTTTGCCTTTTATATATAAAGATATATATATATATATATATATATATATATATATATATATATATATACATATATATATATATATACATATATATATATACATATATATATATATATATACATATATATATATATACATATATATATATATATACATATATATATATATACATATATATATATATATATACATATATATATATATATATATATATATATATATATATATATATATATACATATATATATATATATATACATATATATATATATATATATACATATATATATATATATATATACATATATATATATATATATATACATATATATATATATATACATATATATATATATATACATATATATATATATATACATATATATATATATACATATATATATATATATATATATATATATATATATATATATATATATATATATATATATATATACATATATATATATATATATATAAATAGCCAAAAGAAGATGTTTCATAAATATTTTAAGTATGCAGTATTATTTTAAATATCCCAATGTCATTCTAGTCTCATAAATCCTTACTCTCTATATACTTCTGTTATGTTATTAATAGTCTACCATTTACCAACTTTATGAGGAAAATGCCTGACCCTACAAGAAATGGAATAAAATAAGGCAGTATCAAAGTCTCAATGAAATGCAAATTTGATAAAAGTAGTATATACTGTCAATCCAAATACCATATATTGAGAATAAATTGAGACAACAATGAAAGTTCCAAACTTAACGTTCAATCTTAATACATAGCAGAATTTTATATTAACAAACTGAGAACAAGTTTTCATATGTATGTAAACCAAAGTCATTAATTACATCTAAAATAATGAAAAATTATGAAAAGTAAAATTTATTATGTACATATATCTCCAAATAAAAGTTCTAAAACTCAATAAAAACTTGCAAATTAAATCATTACAGAACTTTTTATAAATACTAAGAGAAATGCTAATACATACAGTCGATTCCAGTTAATCAGACTACATCAAGATGCGATCATTTTGGTCCTAATCACCGGCTGGTCCGATTAAACGAACATGTCTTATGTTACAAGACAGGATTCAGTCCGATTAACCGGAATCAACTGTAAATGCAAACTAACTTATATTCTATAAAATCAATTACTTTACAAATGATATTTTGTATAGCATTAAATTTCTTTAAAATTAGCCTTCTAAAACCTACTTCATTTAAAATGTGTTTTTTTAAACCTTTCCCAATTTTCACTAATGCGGTTTTTTCCGATAACTCGACATATGGAAGGTTGTGGAACATTCCATGCAAATCTAAGCAGATTTATTCTAGGCAGGCTTGCGAACAATGAATAGGGCAGAACGATGTAGAGATCGCGGGCACCAGGATGCATTTGTTTCAAAAGTGAGAGGCTGACGGTTCGAGGGAACTTAAAAATCCCTATGCTGGGTTGAAACTTTATATTAATTTTCAAGAATAAACTAATTTACTTATAAGTTAAAGTGTGATCATTCTCACCATGACTGAAGACAACTGTACTGTGAGGGAATTCGATATGACAACAAGTACAAGCTTAACATATATATATTTAAAAAGTATTTTCATAAGGCAATAACATGAGATTCATAAAAATTATGATCAATTGTTAAACAAATTTATATGGTAATTATATCCAGGAACTTTAATATTTATGAACTTCTCCTCGTGTGTACATTCATATTCATAACAATCCATGTATACAGAAATCCAAATTTAACAGCAGACTAAATATTTAGATCAAAATTTGATGTGACTCATAATTTTACAAACTGTTGTCATTTCCAGCAGTAAATAAATACAGAAAGAAAAAGAAAAGAAAAGACAGAAGGGTAATAAAACTTTTCCACACTTCAACTTTCAAGTAAAAATTTAGAGACCTACGTTTGACAAAACATATGCAAATAACACATTATTAAAATAACGTACATTTATAGTATGTATTTATAAGAAAGAAAAAAAATTGCTTCTTACCCAAGGCTCCTTCCCTTCATATGCAATAAGAGGGTAGTTTGCATACATTTTTCTGCCAATGGTTTGATATTCACTACTGTTTTGGATATTTGGAAATTTAGCAAAGTAATATCTGGCACACTCATCAATGAATGAGCCCCAAACAGCACTCACATCACCATGAACTAAATTTTGCCTCACTGAGTCACTGAAGTCCGGAAGAGGAGTGTCATTGTTAATGACTTCAAATTTTGCAGCTGAAAGCAGAAAAATATTAATCAATGCAGTAAAAAGTAAGAAGGAAAAAAAAACTATAGAAAACCATTCTAGTCCCATGACATTAAAAATGCATATGAAATCCCATTTTCAGTATGAAAGATAAATTTTAAACAATGGCATGGTAAATATTAGCAAAAGAGGCTTAATATAAAGTTGTTTTACACAGGTAAATAGATAAAATAAACTATCTCATGACACAACAGTCTGAATTGCTTTTCAGTACTGTGGACTAAGACCTGTGGTGCCCATCTCCGCTTTCATGACTATGGGCTTGGGGTGCCACATAACATATGTCTCGATCAGGTGGTCAACCTGACACGGGACCCACAGAGTTAGTTCCCAAGCATGCTTGGTCCTCATTTTATCGACCAACTCAAGGGATGAAGGGCATGAGTCGACCTTGCCCAGTCACAGGGTTGAACCCTGGACCTGTGGTGTGGCAGTTTGATGCTTTTAACCACTACGTCACCGGGCGTCAAATAGATAAAGTGTGAGCATTAAATAAAAGTCAAATTCTAAAAAAAATACTTAAATATCTCATTTTATTATAGTCTATACCTATTATGTTTACTAGGATATGTGATCTGAGGGTGGGGACAAAATGTTAGCAAAACGTAAGTTTGCTACTCCCTTTTTGCCTACCTAGCTATTGCGCAATTACGTAAGGGAGTTAAAATAAATAGCTTGCATGTGTAGTCGGCGGGTGGTGGCTGTGCTGTTTCTCAGATATTTGGTTGCTTGTTTGAGCTTACAGCTGGATGTGCAGTCTGCCACTAATTTAATGGCTGGGCTTTTATTGCCATGCCAAACAGTCTTTAATATGTGTATTATCAGGAGCCTGCCGCTGTCTTTATTTAACTTATTTTTACACACTGTTTTGGTACAACTTGCTAGGTTTTAAGCTACGCAGCCGCATATGTTATTTTGAAATGCTAAACAACTTTAGTAGTACATTCACCATGCCATTTTTAGATATGGATATATTAAGTGGCGACTTATTTATCATCACTTATTTTTTTTTTATGCCTGTAAGTAGTACTATGTTTTTCAGATACCGACAAGTCTATTTCTTCTATGTAATTATATACTTATACAAAGTGATACTATTACATGGATACATGCATATTTTATCTGTACTGTTAATGTACATCACTTATTTTCTGTACCTAATAATTTATATTTGACATTTTTTTTCGTTTGTTATTATGTTTATATTACGAATAAAGTAATTAGTTGTTGTTAAAACTTAAACCTTCTGTTATTTTGTTGCAATATGTTTTAACTTAATACATAACATTTATTATCCCTAGCTTCCATTTATTTAATTTATTTAGTAAAGTTAAAGAAATATAGCCATCTTAATTTACCATATCACGCTTCCTCTGCATAACAGGATATACTGCTATTAACTAATTTAATTGCTGGGCTTTTACATATGGCAAACTTGCCTTATGCCCAACAGTACATTATCACTAATTAATAGAAATTGCGGTTACAAAAACCAAATTTGACAAATCTACAAATTACAATTTTTTGTTTAAGACCAAAATGAAGTAAATTAATGAAGTAGTTTTCTCTCATGGACTGCCCAAAAAGTCGGCTTAGCAACTTAAGTATATAGATATTTATAAACAATTTGATAAAATTTAAGTATACTCATATAATAAAAAATAATTACTATCTGATGCAGTATTTGATTCTTGACTTTCCTCTTTAGGTTCTTCTTTAATATGAGCGGTATCGACCATCTGCTCTTGAACTATTTCAACCTCACTTTGTTGTCCCCAGACACCACTATTAATCAGAAAGAGCTGAGGAAGAGATGGCAAACTAACTGGGAAAAGGATATTATTGAGTTTCAGAGGCTGAAGAGTTTCTGGCTTTTTTGGAATGATTTTCACACCTGTAAGAAAAGAAATATTGCTCTAACTTTTCCTACTTTTTGAAAGTCCTACTATTTATAAACTATCTTTTAAAAGTGTCTAAAACTAACAAAACCAATTTTAATAAATATAGCAAAGTAATAATTATGCTGTTAAAGATTTTGTTTTAAATTACGTGAGACAACTTAAAAGAATGAAACAAAACACTAATTTTTTAAACAAGATGATAGAAAAAATCAGCAGTTACAAAGTATCTAAAAAAGAACTAAAGAAACTGCAATGACATCTTTCTTTCGTCACTTTCATCATTCATATATATATATGCAGAAAGAAAAACAATACTATAGGATAAATACTTAAATAACAAAAAATTTTTTTAATTCATTTCAAGGAAACTCAATAACTTAAGAAGTCCTCTTAGCAAATAATGACTTTGAAAACTATTGAACAGTAAGATTCACATTTTCAAGAAAAAAAATTCAATTGTTATTTAATTCTATTAGAATAAAACTAAATATTGAATCCAATAAAACTTTGTCAATATAAATAAGCAAAATTATTTTTAAAAATCAGTTAAGGAATCATAAATAAATTTATTACAAGCTTATAATTAAAATAATTCATCTGAAGCCTTCTTTCACAGTAATCAAATAATCAATAAGAGAGAAGAAACATGAAAGACACACACAGATAATTATACAAATAACTCAAATGTTATTCAAGGCAGCATCCAAATAACACAAACTTTTAAAAAACATAAAAAAGATTATCAAATATCTGAAAAATGCACCACGGGTAACATCCTACAATGCATCTGTATGTTTAGGATCAATGCCTTAGAAGTTACAGAGAATAGTTCCTTCTAAGAACCTGTTGGGTGAAACATGACATATGAGCATGAATATAACATTCTTATGAGCTACACATACGTTAAATATATTGATAATGTTGTAAACATATATATCAACTTCTAGACAATAACATACAATCCAGACAAAAATATTAAAAATAATCATATATTATACTTAAAATAATACTTATTTTAATATCAAGATATCAATATTTGATTATTATACATGGTCAAAATATTTAGCTAGATAAATTCTTTCTTTATTAAATAATCTTTTCATTTTAGATTATTTAATACCTCAGTTTGTTTGGTTTATAGTATACAAGAGTAACATATATAGTAAATAAAACTTTTCAGTAACAAAAATTTTTCATGCAATATGACAATTATTTAACTAAAATTAAATTTTTTTCAAACTTCTAATTATTATTACACATTTAAAAAAATATGATTTCAGAAAACAATGAGAGAGATCTCACTGTAACTCTAAACATTTCCTCCATAAAAGCCCTACTTATTAAAAATAAAGAACATAGATAGATACAAAATGTAACATAAACATTCAATTAAAAATGACAAGGAAACAACTTACCTTTTCTTTGTTTTAAATACAACTTACTTCTCAGAGAATGGTGACCAATGAAATATAGAAATTAAATATAAATATATAAATATAAACATGAAAAATCCATGATGTAAACAAAATTATAATTTTATGATAGAAAGAAAGATAAAAGTAAAAATCTATTTCATAACATACACAAAGGAATATATGTATGTGTATACATACATACATGAATCATATTTGAGGAATTTTTATTACATGTGAGAGTTGAGTCCACTCTAAAGAGTAGCCACAATTTACACATTCATTTTCAATATTTAGTTATAACACAATGACAGGGTCATACACACCAATATGTCTGCTCCCGGTATTCGGCATGATCTTGGATAAAATTTTAACAAATCGCCTAATTATACATTTAGAAATGATGGATCTTTTATCAAGTAAACAATACGGATTCAGAAGAGGTATTAGTACATTACACGCACTGCATAACATAGTAAGAATTGTTAATAGAAATAGAGAGAAAAAGGAACACACATGCTTGATATCATTGGATATAAAAAACACCTTCAATTCAGTGAGGAAAAATAGTATCATCAGAGAGTTAAAGAAATTAAAGTTAGAATATTATTTGTACAATATTATAGGAAAGTGATAATGATGAATGGAGATTATGAATATAATGTGGGTGTGCCCCAAGGGACATTGCTGAGACCGATATTATGACTGGTGATCAATGATTTACTTAAAAAAAAATGAACTTAAAACTGATCAATGATTTACTATCAATGATTTACTAAATATAAGGAATTATAAAAGTCACTATCACATTCAAGCGCTCACAGACAACATTATGATATTGATAAACAGCCTGATGGCATATAAGTTAATTGAGTTATCAAAAGTAATAGATAGTTGCAGTAGATGGGCAAGAAAAAACAGTTTAGAATTTAGTATTGATAAATGTAATTATACAATTGTTCTGTGTAAAGGAAACATTAGCACAAAGATCACAATTTAACTAGGAAATGAGAGTATTAAGTACAGAAAAGAAATAAAGTACCTAGGGGTGCTAATAGATAATAAGATGAACTACTTTCAGCACATGGAGATGGTAATGGAAAAATCGATAAAATATTTTTATAAACTAATAAGATTGATGAAGAAGACATGGGGCATTAGAGCTGAAATAATAAAGGAAGTATACAGAGCAGTAATAGAGAAGATCATTTTATATGCTTCAGAAATTTGGTACAAAGACAACTCATATTGACACCTCGGTCCCCTCCACTTTCGTGTATCGGCACATGAACCACTGAAGACCAGTTGCTATGTAGCAATACCTGAATATGGTACAAAGACAAAGAGACAATGAACAGAAAGATGAGACAAGCTCAGAGGCCATTTCTACTAGCCATCACAAAGTGCTAAAAAACTGTAGCTACTGATGCATTGAATGTTTTAGCCGGTGTATCCAACTACAATAGAAAGCTAGAGGAGGCAGTAAATTATACAGGATATATGAGGAAGGAGAGGAGATAGAAGTAGGAAGAGAAATATTCAATACAGAGAATAGCAAGGTTCATACGAGAAAAGTAAGAAAATTAGAAGATCTTATGGTTGTCTAGACAGGACTTATGCGTAATAGTATATCAAAAAGTAAAGTAAAGATCTACACAGACAGATCAAAGATAGAAGAAAGAGTAGGTGCAGGAGTAATTATCTATGGTGAAGAGAATGAGAAGGAAGTTATCAGAGAGAGAATAGAGGGCAGTAATTCTTATATAGCTGAGTTAAGTGCAGTGCAAAATTCAGTAGAAACTATAAAGGATAGAGGGATCAAGACTTATGATATCTACACAGACTCGAGGAGCACCCTAGAGGTACTTCGAATGACAAATTATAGGAATGAGATAGCAGAAAAGGTCAAACAGGTTACCAAAACTTCAAACAATAGGTTGATATTCTCAAACAATATTATTATTAATAAGACTTCAAACAATAGGTTGATTTAGTTTCTACATCAGCAGATCTAAAAAATATAAAAGTTATAATGATAATACATACAAGTTACCATTGAGGTAAAAATTCAAATAACAAATTAAAAAATAAATAAAACATTTATCATAAAATAAATTACCTAAAAATTGAAATAAAAACCATGCTTGGTTCAAGATTTTCTTTTTTCAAAAGATAAATACAATAAATACATACAAAAACTTGATTTTTGAGATGACTGGAATATATATACAAAGTTTCAGTAAAAAAGCAATGACATTTTAAAGGAAAAGAGTAAGAAAACAACTGTAAGACTGAAACATAATTCACATGACTAAAGAGAAAATAATTTAAATGAAAACTTAATTCTAATGGCAACATAAATAATTTTTAAATAAAATTTTATGATATAAACAATTTATCATGCACATTTTAAAATATCAAAAAGGATACTTTTGAAATGCATGTTGAAGTCATAAATATATCTTTCCCAAAAATTGCTCACCTCCTTCTTCAATCACTTTATTCAAGAAGTTTACTCACTTCTCTGGCAATTGAGATACTTTTGACAAAGAGCAACAGCTTTCTTGCAGGTTCAAGAGAAGGATATTTTGTTATCTCTAGGAAATAAGATTTAAATATTATTTAGAAATATTGTTGCTTTTTTAAATGCAACAAAGACTTAAAACTGAGAATTTGATTTTAAAAATAAAAAATAAAATAAAAACTTCTGTAGATTCCTTAATTAAAATTATCCTCAAGTATAAATTCCATTTCAGGGACACCTTCAGGAAAATACTATGTATTGCTAAAATAGCATGATTTCTCTCTTTCTGCTAGCTGTATATATGATTAAAGTGATACCTTAAAAAATGTATAAATCAGGTTTCATAAGGAGTTGAAAGAGGAACTACTGTCATTTTTCATTTTAAATTAAAATCAAATACATTAATCAATTCCTTACATTTCAAATGAGTGCAGCGTAAATACCATGAATTATCAGTTTCTGTTAAAAGAATTATATAGACTGATTATTACATCATCTCATATAAGCTGACTTTGATTAACACACAGTCAGAATTTTTGCACAACTAGAGGTACGATTTGTAGGGATATAACTTTCATATGAAGAACGCACAGATTCTTAAAATCCATAATTAAAGATGAAAGAGTGGCAACTAGTTTTAAACTAATTATTAATTCTTCATCAGGTTGAAGAGAATTAGAAATGATTGTCTACATGGACAATCCAAGCATTTACCACACATTTCATGTAAGTTATAATTTTCACTTGTTTATATCATTTAACATACAGTAGATTGTCTAATCATTTAAGCCTAGGGTATCCGACCTTTTGGTTAGTCTGAATCCTATTTAGAGAATAGGAATTGCCTTGCCACATATAAAATATATAATATACTTAATGTATATAAGCAACAAATTTTCCTTTAATTAAATTTTTTTTATTATAAAATATTAAAAAAGGCTACTTAATAAAATTAGTGGGATAATTGACCTTGTTTTTGCAAAACTACTGCATTTACGTATGGTTTAATGGAAGTGGCTGCAATTCTTAAAAAGATCTTAAGATGCTCAACAGAATTTTTTTCATAAAATTTTACTTTCTATATGCTTCACTTTTAAAACAAAAATTTGTAAATGTATGTAATGCCAAACAGCTATTAAGGCATGATTGGGAAGCATGGGATATTTCTCTCTAGGAGGATACATCATTAAATTTAGGATCTTGTAGGTCATATTACTGGCTGTCTTGGGCTGCATGTGGCCTGTGTGCCAGAAGTTAGAAAAGTTAAATATTTGGCATAAATTTAAATAAAAGGAGTTTTATAAGATTCTCATATACTGAAACTATACAATATCAATAAAATAATTATTACATTAAGATGTAATTTCAAAATGGTTTTCATTGAGTTGACTTAAAACACAAATAAAAATTTTCTGTCCATTATTCTCGCTGATACCTGTTTCAGAATTTTGAAAACAGAACAGCACTGTCTAGAATCTGACAGCTTCCGAGTTCAATGTAAAATATTTTACAAGAAATTTAAACAGAGCAGGTTTACTAAGGAATGTGTTTTGCCCAAGTTCAATATCCTGAAAGTGTAAATTATGTAGGAGTAAAAATAGTGCTGAAGACATACACCTTGAAAATCAAGATAAAAGAAACTATACCAAACCTGCTTGTGAGATTTTGAAAAACTATAAAGTATTAGAATGAAATTTATTAGAATTTCATTTTCAAATTATAATACACCAAATTTTTAATTACTTACCTTTTTCTATAATAAAATGATACCTAACATTTCCCCAAAACATTTTCAGGAGGGTGCAGCATCCAACTCCATTTTTATTTATAAAAATTTTACTCTATTTTTTTTTCTATTTTAATTAGGAAGTTTGCAGCTAGAACCCTATTTTTGTAGATATTAAAATTTTGTTAAAAAATTGTAATATTTTAAAATTCAGTAAATATTACACAAAAATAACTAAATTTAGTAGCAATACTTATGACTAAGCAATAATCATGACAAAATTTAACGAGTCCGCTTTAATGAAATTTGCCTCTTCTTTTTATCTACTTGATAACATTTTATGAATGTGTTCCTTGCCCATACTTTCCACACCCTTTTCCCCTGGCAATACTAGATACTATTTCTAATTTCTATGTGATGCATATGTATTTTAAAAGAAAGGAAGCACCATTTGGAAAATATCCTTAAAAAAGAAATAAAATATACTATTCAGAGCTACAAAAAATTGATTAAATATGATTTTTTGTAAACAATTGGTTATATAGCAGATTTCACTTACAGTTGTTCAAATTGAAAAGTTACTCAGTTCCATTACAAGAGTGTAAAAGTTATCAAGAAATCATTTGTCAATGAAAGTTAAATATTAATTACTTTCTTTAACTACCATTTGTTTTAGATTAATGCAAAATTGTACTACAGGGTCAATTATGAATAAAATAAGGATACATAGAAATTTAAAGTTAACTTATAATTAGGACAACTGCAACATTCTTGGAGAATTGCTAAAGAAGTTATGATGACACCAAAAAATCTTGTTAAGATTAAGATCATGTCCCAGCAAAATTAGATAAAGTACTTTTAGAGAAATAGTTCTATATAGAGGGTAAACAATCTTTTAAGTTATTTTCCTTCTTTCAGAGATGTCATGTTACAAATTTATACAACAGTTGAATTTTTTTATCATTACAAAGCCACATAAACTGGAATGACATTTATTATTCAACAGGAAACACATAAAATCATATTCGCTTACTGTTAGTGCTTAAATCTAATACATAAATTTGCTTGGCTAAAAATCAAGAATCTTTTGAAATAGCATTATTCTACGTACTTAGAAAGAATGAAGTACTTCTTCATCAGAGTCTATTCTGAAATTTCACATTATAATCGCCAAGACATTTAAAAAAAAAAACTTCTGTTAATCCCTATACCACTTCTTTCCTTTTGAGTTTCGTTGAATCTTACAGAAGTTATATACCATATAGATTGTGCTATCTGCCAACGAATTCCTAGATTAAACGAAAAAATGTAAAAATTTGACAAGTACAAGGAAGCAGTTATGTTAATACCCTTAAAAGTTAGAATTGATAAATTTAACAAATATATTTATTATTTTCGTAACAGAAAACGTCAAATTATGTTAAGATCACTGAACAATAAACAACTTTCATAAGGAGTTTTGAGTAATATTAAACATGCTTGGTAATGTAATAAGTTTTACGATACAGAAAGCAACGTATTGATTTACTTCAATAAATTCTTTCACTTAACAAAAGTTTAACAATTTTATCACTCAAAGCTACAAAAATATAAACATACGCAATAACATCATATATAATACAAAACACAAAAAAACTAAATAAATTCTCTTCCCCCGTGCACTAATAATTAAAACTACAATTTTGCAATGTACATTTCCCATATTATAATTTAAAAATTATCTACAAACTTCAATTTTTATTCTAAACTAAACAAAAAAAAGTTTAAACTGATATTTAGAGTATACCTATAATTTAACGATTTTTTCATAAATCCAACGACACTCTTGAGGAATCGTCAAAATAAAATATGCCATAATAACTTGCAGAGCAATTTTAAAGCTTGATTTATGATCAAAACTGAAAATATTTTATTATACAAATTTACAAAACGGACGCTTTAACAGAAACTCCGGTGTTAAATCAAAACAAATAGCATGTAACAGCGAACGGTTCCAGTTACAGCTATCATTCCGTTATCGACCAATCAGGTATACTCATAACAGTAAAATGACGTCATAAATTTTGTTGCTGTACACTTGGAAGGCGAAATCCTTAGCTTTAAGTTTTGAATATCATTTATAGTGAGCATTCTACCCATTACATTCCATTGGGAATTTTCGATACTGCATTTAATGGTGAGATAAGGGCAATTGAGGACTCCTTGCAGCTTTTGAGTTCACGTCTTTCCGATTTTGTTCAAAGCTTCACGTCTTTCCAATTTTGACCAAAACCCTCCTCCAGTGCCGTTTTAGACTGTCGATCCATTCTGAGCGAATTGTTAAAATTTAGAAAAATAGTTCTCCAACGGATCCCATCACACTGTGAAAATCACGGTAGCGAGATGGTGGATGAGTTGGCAAAGAAAGCTAATAATGTCATTCAAGCTTTGGGTAGTTCAGTTGACTAATAATTAAAACTTATATATAGATCAGCTGCACATTTAGTAAATTCGAAAGTTAAACGACTACAAGAGCTTGAACTGACAGAACTTGCCAAAGGAAAATCATGGCATCTCCCTATCCTTGGGTTGCCTGAACGCCCAAAAGACTGGGCTGTCGCAGCTTTTAGATTTACGACGGGGCATGACTGTCTCGTCGCTCATCTCCATCGAATCAACATTGTCCCGTCTCAAAAATTCAATACTAGAAATTATGGTTAAAATCTTAGTTTACCTGACGGGTCTTTTCGATTACGCCGGGGCTGTTCTGAAGTTAATCTGGACTCAAGCAAAATCATGGTCCTTTTACATCACAAAACATTTATTCTTAATATTTTCATGAAGAAACTAGCACATTTCAGAGGCGAATTACACCCCTGCCGAAATATTACAGCCATCAGCAATAAAACCTTTCCTCAGAGTAGCACTTTTAAGCGACTACTTCTACCCTAAAAGAAAGAATACGGTACAAAAAAAAGGCATGACCATAAATCTATTTCCGTCCTAGATGACAAACTTCCAAGGCCAAAGCAAGAAACAAAACATGGACGTAGAAGGTCCCGCCACCTGCCGGCAAGAACGGGTCATCCTCCAACCTTTGGTTTGGTCATCGGGACTCAAAATCTAACAAAAGGAAAAGAAAACATCAATAAACACGTTGCACTAAACAAATAAATGGGAAGCAAACGAAACAGTCAATGATTTCATAAGTTCAGTCTATTTGGAGTCTTAATGAGTCTGCCCTTTCTAGTAACTCGTGGTTGCTAACTGGATCTCATAACAGAGTCCGTCTTCTTGACAGCATTGGGGTCTGAACTCGGGGTCAGCTTCAAATTATCAGTGCATCTCTTCGAAGTTTCTCGAGGAGGTATCTTAGCTCTAAGTGTAGCACATTTTGTTCAGATGTTGCCACTTTCCTCAGCAGAAATTTCCAAAGGATACAGTCTTTGTACTGGACGTATCAAAAAACCGTTCTCTGTCTTAATTTTAGCCACCCTAAGGGCTAGTTCACATAGGATTCCAGTAGCGGAGCGTTAAAGGAAAGATGACGTTAGGACAAAAATAAACCAATCATAGGCGTTAAAAATTCCGTTGCTAATCGTTTGGAGGTTTGTCAGTGGTTAAATAGATTTCAATACTTTAAGGGCCTGTTCACATAGGAGTCCGTTGCGTAGCGTTAAGGAAAAGATGACGTTGAGACGAAAAGAAACCAATCATAGGCGTTAAAAATTTCATTGCTAATCGTTTGGAGGCATATGATTGGTTTATTTTCGTCTCAACGTCATCTTTCCCTTAACGCAACGCAACGGACTCCTATGTGAACAGGCCCTTACTGTTGAGTTTGTAACTGTGCGCTGAATAGCCATTGTTTTTGTATCCCCCTTCCTCACTTGCGAGCGACCATATTTTGTAGACCGTGCTGTGGTTTTTTGTCGCGCGTGGCGTGTCGAGCGGTCTTTTGAAATGAAAATCAACAGAACGCATCGAAATAAAAGACGATGTTGGTTGACTACGTAGCTTTCTTGAGTACTCGATTCTAGTTTTTAATATTTTGGCGTCCGCGACAGGATTCTTCTTGTTACAAGGTGACAAAAATGTTTCAAAACGTTAAAGGTTTCAATAGAGAAGATCTGATTTTTGTAGTGAAAGAAATTGGTGAAAGTGCACCGTCAAGTACAACTATAGATGGTCTAAAAGATTTGATTCTAAAAAGTAGAGAGTATGAGAATGATCCAGAATTTGCTCAAGATCTTTTGATAAATGCTATTGAGGATCGAAAATTGATAGAACAAAAACAAACCGAAAAGGAAAAGATGGATCATGAACTTGAATTAGCAAAAATGGTTCATGAACTAGAACTGTTGCCACTCAACTTAAGTTTAACATTTCCTGTTTGCTTCTCGTTAATAACTGAATTTCATTTATATTTGAGTTTGCAAATCTGAAGTCGACAATATTTTTTGTGTTCTATGTTCTTTCAATTTTAAGTTAGGTAGATAAGTTTTAAGTTCAAGCTATAAGTTTTAAGTTTAAGATAAAGTCTACGATATGTAATATTAAGTTTAAGAAATATATATAATTTTCATCTTTTCTGATGTACGAATATATATTATAAATAAATAGTAAGTTGAAACCACTCTTAAGTTAGAGCATTGTGGCGTCCGTGACATGGTCATTGTACTCTGCATTACGTAGTGAAACTGAAGTCGACAAATTTACGAACTGGATATTACTTTAAGATAAAAATGGTACGAGTAATTTCTGAATTTTTGATTTATGACTGCTTCAGTGATATATGTATGAAGTTTTGATTTGTGCAAAGAGTATATGACCGATTTGATTTAAGTTTAAGAAAGTAAAATGACTCAAGATTCAGAATAAGCAGAGATTGAGAGCTGATTAAACGAAATATTTTTAAATAATAAACCGATTAAAATATTTAGAAATATGGATGCTCTTAAGGCAATACGAAAGTCGTTAAGAATTTCATTCACGACTGCAGCGAATAAGTTAACACAATACTTGCGACATCGGAAACTGACGCCAAGGATGTTGATCGGCTGTATACATTAAAGTCACAGTTGCAAGATAAATTTACTCGTTTGAATGAGGTTCAGAATGAAATATCCTCATTACTTTTAGAAAAATCTGAGACCGTTGCCGAATACGAAACCGATTTTGAAGCAGCTGAAAATTACAGAGACAATTATCTTGAACTTGAATCAAAAGTCGAAAAATTTTTGAATAAAGATTCTAGATCCGTCGCCAAAGGTTCTTTAGAGGACAATACTGTGAAACTGAAACTACCAAAATTTGAATTGAAGACGTTTTCAGGTGATCCTAAAGAATATCTCACATTCTGGAGTATTTTTTTCAAAAATTCACGAATCTGAGGATTTATCTGCAATAGACAAGTTCCAGTATTTATACCAATCTATGGTACCTGATTCCAGAGCAGTAAGATTAGTTTCCAGTTTCCCAATAACCGCAGAAAATTATCCAAAGGCCATTCAACAGCTAACATTAAGATTTGGCCGGGAGGATCTCCTAGTGCAAATTTACTTTCGAGATCTTCTTTCTCTTGTTATGAAGAATGCTACTGCTGGAAAGAATTCACCTGATTTAGCGACCCTCTACGATATGCTGGAAACGAAACTAAGAGCTTTGGAAAGCTTGGGGCGCACAAAAGAGAAATTTGCTGACTTTCTAGAGCCTTTTGTAGAATCCTGTTTGCCTGAAAATGTTATGAGAGCGTGGGAACGAAGTAGAATTTCGGAAAATACTGATGACGCTACAAGTCAGAGATCCCTTGAAAAACTAATGTGTTTTTTGCGCCATGAGGTCGAATCTGAGGAAATGATCAGTTTAGCTCGTGAAGGATTTGGAAGAGATAAGGGAAGCGGCGAAAAACGAAAGGATTACCATAAATCGGTCCAGAGAGATGAACCTACCGCTGCTACACTAATCGCCAAAACCTCCCGAAGAAAAAATAGTTGTATTTTCTGTGACCGTCCTCATTCAAGTCAAGTCTGTCAGAAAATAGCGGGGATGAGTTATGAGGACAGAAAATCACAAGTTATACGGAAGGGATGCTGTCTTGTGTGTCTCAAGTCTGGTCACATGGCAAAAAGGTGTCACAGTAATGTAAGATGTTTGATTTGTAAACGGAGACATTATGCATTACTTTGCCCCGATTTACGTAAAGGAATTAATTCTTCATCTAAGGACAGAATAGCAGATGATGAACAGAAATCTACAGAAATATTATTAAAAAATCTTCCCTCTTAGCGTGAAATATATTTCAAAACAATTACGATCAGACTACGAAACAGAGACAAGGAAGTCTGTGTTCGAGCATTAATGGATGATGGATCACAGCGTTCCTATATTGAAAAGAGTTTAGCTGCAGAGCTAAATCTTTCTCCCTCTGGAAGGGAAGTGTTTTCTCAAGGACTGTTTGGCGGGGGAATTTCTCCTGCTTCTGAGCATAGGAGATATATGGTAATTGTTGAAAGTTTAAATCGCAAATATTCAACTTCATTGTCTTTCCTCGATCAACCGAAGATCTGCTCATCACTACCTAGAATACATGATGGAAAGTTACTTGCTGAGCTCGCTTCTCGAGGAATAAAACTAACAGATGTCGAAAGAGATACGCCACCTATAAGAGTTCTTCTGGGAGCTGATGTACTTGGAGGCATTTTGACTGGAAGAATAGAGGTATTAACTTCGGGAGTGTCAGCCGTAGAGACCTTCCTTGGTTGGACAATTTTTGGACTAGGAAGGAAAAGACAAGTGGTTAACTTAGTCACATTAAGTTTGCAAAATATGGAGTTGCCAAAGATATGGGATTTGGATGTTTTGGGAATTACAGATCCCGTAGAAAGAAAAAATAAGGTCCTTCTTGAAGAGGAAACTTTGACCCATTTCAGGGAAACATTAAAGATTTGCGAAGATCAAAGATATGAAGTAGCTTTGTCATGGTTGGCTGGACATCCTGCTCTTTATGATAAGTACGATATAGCAGAGTCCAGACTTCGAACAGCAACTAAACGTTTGTTAAACGAAAATCACTTTCAAGCCTACGATGCTGTATTTAAACAGTGGGAATCAGAAGCCATTATAGAAACTGTACCAATGGATCAGATTACGAAACCAGGTCATTATCTCCCCCACAGACCTGTTATCAAGCTATCCAGCAGTACTACGAAGGTTCGCCCAGTCTTCGACGCTTCGTTCAAGAAACCTGGATTTGCTTCCTTGAATGAATGTTTGAGTGTGGGACCGAGTCTTATACATAAGATACTGCCACTACTGTTGAGATTCCGTTCAGGCGCCTTTGGAGTGATTGCCGACATAAGACAAGCCTTTCTACAGATACGTTTAAGAGTCGAAGACCGAGATGTATTAAGATTCTTGTGGTGGGAAGACGCTGAACGCACAAAATTTAAGATTTATAGACACTGCTGAGTGGTGTTCGGCGTTTCTTCCAGTCCCTTTCTTCTGAATGCCACAATAAATTATCATCTGGGATTGCAGAAATTCCAGACAGAGAGCCTTAAAAATACGATTGATAATTTGAGAGAAGGATTTTACGTGGACAACCTAGTCACAAGTGTTAATGACGTGAAAGAACTGGAGCAACTGAAATCCCAAGCTATACAAGTCATGAAAGAAGGTGGATTTGAATTACGATGATGGGCTTCTAATAACTCTAATGAAAAGCAAGATACACAAATGGTACTTGGTTTGAGATGGGATGTAGTCAATGACGAACTTTCGTGCAAGTTACCGTCAAATTTAGATCGTACGGTCGATGAAAAGACGGTTACGAAAAGATTACTACTTTCTGTAATCAACAGCATTTACGATCCGATTGGCTTCACTACTCCAGCGTTATTATTGCGCAAGTCGCTTTTGCAGGAAGTCTGGAGAGAAAAGCTAGGTTGGAACGATGCGTTGTCTGTAGAACTTGAACAGAAGTACAGACGGTGGGAGAAAACCACGGCTCTCATACCTAAATGCACAATTCCACGAAGAATATTTCCTGGAAATTACGATGATCTCACGCTACATATTTTCACAGATGCATCTTCCTTCGCATATGCTACTTGTGCTTTCTTACGATGTGAATACCGAGGTCAAGTGACAGTCAGATTAATAGCAGCTAAAGCTCGACTTGCTCCAATGCAAAAACCCACTATTCCACGACTTGCACTGTTAGGAGCTGCCCTTGGGGCTCGATTATCCGCAACCCTGCATTCTGTTCTACCCACTCCTTCTAGAACCCTTTATTGAACTGATTCAATGATAGTGTTAAGTTGGATCACAAAAAGGGAGCCATGGAACACCTTCGCTGGAAATCGAGTGAAAGAAATCAGAGAATTGACCAATATAGATGACTTTAAACATGTGCCTGGAGAAGTCAACCCTGCCGACTTGGCAACCCGGTTTTGCGACTGGTCGGACCTCATGCAAAGTCAGTGGTGGAAGGGTCCAACCTGACTATGTAAAAACGAAGAATCTTGGCCAAATTCTGAGATATCTGTTCCGAATGAAGCATTTCTGGAGCGGCGTAAGACATTGTTAACAAATTTAGCCGCTGAAAAGAAAGAGAAATTTGGAGAGAGATTTTTATATTTTTCAAGCTACACAAGGATTCTTCGAATGACTGCCTATGTTTTGAGATTTTGTAACAACATTAAGAAAAACTCTCGTAAGTTGACCAATGCGATTTCACGTGAAGAGATTGAAAGGGCAGAAAACACTCTGATAAAAATCATGCAGTCTGAATGGCCATCTGAAAAACATGAGAAATACAAGGATACAATACAATTTTTCTTAGAAAATGGACTATTGAAACAAGAAACTATTGATTTAGATTTAATTGACTCTCAGCATTTACTAAAACACGTGCGCTACCTTCACACCTTACGACTAAATTTACGAAAGCGTTTCTATAAGGAATATCTTGGAGAGTTGGTAAGGTGTCCCAAGACAGCTTCAAGGAGAAAGCTGATTTCTCCGGGAGACATTGTCTTAGTTGAGTCAAAGAGCCCAAATCGAATGAATTGGCCTTTGGCACGGGTAATTGAACTGTTTCCCGGCAAGGACAATGTTGAGCGCGTGGCCAAACTACGAGTAGCCAGTGGTGAAATCATACGACCTGTCCAACGAATTTATCCTTTGGAGCTTAGTTCTATTGACAACCTCAGTGAAGATCATCAGGAAACCGGGCCGACGCCAGAGCCTGAACTTAGTGATGCCGATGTTCCGGAAAAAACAAAGACAACTCTATGTGGTCGTCGAATAGTGCCTGTAAAACGAATGAACTTGTGAACTGTTCATAACTTTAAATCACTTGGAGTGTTGCAGTATCATGTCTATAACTTTGTTTCTATTTTTTGTATTGCTTGAGAGCAAAATATGCCCGTAATACAAAGGTGGGAGAATGTTGCCACTCAACTTAAGTTTAACATTTCCTGTTTGCTTCTCGTTAATAACTGAATTGCATTTATATTTGAGTTTGCAAATGTGGCAGCGACAATATTTTTTGTGTTCTATGTTCTTTTAATTTTAAGTTAGGTAGATAAGTTTTCAGTTCAAGCTATAAGATTTAAGTTTAAGATAAAGGCTACGATATGTAATATTAAGTTTAAGAAATATATATAATTTTCATCTTTTCTGATGTACGAATATATATTATAAATAAATAGTAAGTTGAAACCAATCTTGAGTTAGAACAAGAACTGACAAAAATCCAAGCTACAAATCCAGGTACGTCGTTTCCAAGTACTGTTATTTCTGATGTAAATAATTCAAAAAGAAAGTTTACTCTACCTAGACTAGAATTTAGACAGTTCGAAGATGATATAAAAGATTGGCTACCGTTTTGGAGTCAATTTGAACAAATTCACAAAGATGAAGAAATAGCACCTGAAGATAAAATGCAATATTTAATTCAAGCAACAACTGCTGGTTCCCGTGCTAGGTAAGTTGTTGAAAGTTTTCTGCCAAATGGCGCCAGTTATGAGAATGCTGTGGAGAGTTTAAAATCTCGATTTGGCAGATAAAATATGTTAGGAATTATTAACTTATGAGAGAATTATTAATTTTTTTATTAACGTATGTACTTTGGCATTAAACGGAGGCCACCCATTTATTTATATTTCAATTCTAAATGCAAACACAGCGCATTCAAAACGTAAACACAGCGTGATTCTCACTAAAAGATGAATCACTGACAAGATCTATTTTACCATCATGTTTTGTTTTGCTATTATTGAAGTGTGTATAAAGTTTTTCAGTGTGATGTTTGAAATTCAGCCTGTGTGATGTTTATATACATTTATATCAGTGTGACGTAATATTATATTTGCTTGGTTCCTGCACCTGCGATTGTTTGCGTGCTTGATACTATATTTTGTGTTATTGATACTTTACAATAACTGAAGATGGCAACTTCGGTAGATATTCAGTCAGTATGATGGAATACGTTTTAAGTTGTAACGCTCTTATCTGTTCGTTTAGCTCTTTAGTACTGGCTCTTAGCGTACGCTTTTTCTAGTGATTTATATTATTTTCTTTTTATTGTCGTTGCAATGACTGATGTGGTATTAATTTGGGATCTCCCAAGAAGTGAAGAAGAATCAGTGTCGTTTTTGATAAGTAAAGGTTGTTTGCTATCGTCTAAACTATTTGTCAACGGCCATGAAATGAAATTGTACTTTACTAATGAAAACCAGTTTTGGCAATGTAACACCAGACCGTGCCGGTAGCAGACTGCCATTTGTGACAATCGTTCGCTTCTTGTACTGCTGGTGCGAGGAACTAACCTCAGTATCTTGGTGTGAGAAACAATTAAAAATGGCGCCAAACACAACAGTCGACTGGAATCATTATATGAGGGAAGTCTGCGTTTTTTCCGTCGAACAGAAAAATGAAGGTAAGATTGGTGGAGAGGGGCGTATTGTTGAGATAGACGAGAGTTTGTTTACAAAACGTAAAAACAACGCTGGCCGGGTATTACCTCAACAATGGGTGTTTGGTGGTTTGTGCCGGGAAACTGGAGGACGTTTCTTAGTCAGAGTACTGTACTTGAGTAACTTTTTGTACTTTCGGTAAAATCCTAGGAGAGCCCATACCCTTGGCGACAAACCGAAAAAAAGCGCCAAGCCAGAACGAGATGTCGCCAAGCGAAAACGACAATGGCGGCAAGTGAATATAGCGGGACAAGGTGGATGCGTAATGAAAATATATGTAAACAATACAGAAATTAATCAGATATATTTAAGATAAAAAGTAAAAAACAGCACCTACTTTCTTACTGCTGATCTTTTCCGAGTGGAGGGTACAGAGTAACAGCAGATTTAAAAAACGCCTTGAAGGCCTCATCGCTAAGCGAATGACCATGGGAGCGCCGCCATATATATTGTGCGAAGTAATGGTCGAACATACCTTCGGCGTGGCTGGTATGGTTTCGAAGAAAACGTTTAATTGCCGACCATGTACCCTCAATAGAATTTGTGTGTTTTCACCGGTATCAGGATCCTTAAAACATACGCTAAGATTGACCTCCAAATGTTTAAAACCCTCATCTGACAAACATTTATACGCTTACCAACAATCAGACACAATCGTACTTCCAGGGAAGACCCATTCCTTAATCACACACAACAATTCCCCCTTCATCCGTCGTTCAACCACTCGAAAAAGAACATCTATTCGTTCCTCTTTCTATACCTCCAAACACCCATTGTCCATTCACAGGCTTGCCTCTTCTAGACTTCATTTTCCCAAACTTACTCTCGTCAATTTCAACGATAACATTTACTCCTCCAATTTTCACACTATCATTCACAATCGCATTCATACAAACCTCTCGACAAAACATAAACCAATCAACAACTGTATTCTTATTCAATTTCAATTCATTCACAATATAATCATTCATACATCTTCCAAACCACATTTTAGTTACACGCAAAATATCATACATACTTAACTTACTATTGGAAAACCACGAATTCTTTCTTATACTTCTGCAAACATCATGCGCATTCACACCTTTTTTTCGACATCTCCATTCAAATCCATCCAAAACAACACTCTTTCGTTCGTATAATCCTTTTCGCTCATTACATTTAGGACATTCATAATTCGAAGCAATCAATCCTTCCTTCATACACCATTCAATCAATTCTTTCAAGGTATACTCACTCACACACGAAGCCATACTTCCAGCCCGGTGCCCAACGACAAAATGACGAAATTCGAAATGCCCGCCGACAAAATGGCAAAATATGAAAATTCCAGAAATAGTTAGGTTTACGATATCTAGTGTATCAAAGTAGGGTTACCAAGATGGCGCAATTACCGCCAACCAAAATAATTCGCGCCAAGGGTGTGGGCTCTGCTAGGATCCAACCGTACTTCTATAATAAAGTCTGTTGTTTGTGTTCGTAATGGAATTTTACATTTTTTCCCAATTTTCCAATACTTAAATGGGTGGCCTCCGTTTAATGCGAATGTACCAAATTAATTATAACTGTTCAAACAAAAGAAAAGCTTTCATTAACTTCTCTGCAAAATAAACTAGAGTCTTTTTTACGTGCTTTAGAAACACTAGGCGTAACTACAGATACAATCCGACCACAGTACGAAGAACCACGGTTGGCATAGTGCCAAGACGATTCTATTCACGTTGTAGGTAAGGCTGCTGAGGAAGGAGGGGGAAAAGTCTCGTCTCTCGAAATTCTTTAGAATCGGTTACTAACTGCGCTTGCTTGCTTTTTCCTCGTCTGTTATTTTGATTATTATATTGAAATTAATGGATCCTTTACCCAACACAACTGCTCGGAATAAGCCGTTCCGTAGTGATTGTAAACGTATAATACACAATGTAATTAAATTGTATGATAAAGAAGCACTAGAAGGAAATGTTATTGTTCCACTTTCGCAATCCGTAAAGAGAGCTAGTGAAATGACCGGGATATCAATGTCCAGTGTAAAAAGAATACGCAGAGAAGCAAAGGGTGAAGAAACTCCAAAATTTGAATCTCCGAGGAAACTTCAGAAAAAAAGAACCACCGAAAACGTAGCTTTAGATAATTTTGATTGTGATGTAATCCGAAAATATCCACTCCTATAAAACTCCTATTTTTTAAATAGATTTGCTTCTTTCTTTTTATTATTTTGAAATTATTATTCACATATTCGATCAAAAATAAAGTTTTAATAAATAACTTTAAAATTGCTGACAAAAAGCAGTCTGAAATACATTCCGTATTTCACAAACAAACACATCCGAAAATATGACGTTTTCCCCTATTTTCAAAGTAGACTAGCTTTTCTCGCGCATGCGTAACAGCTTCCAGGGACCTTGCTTCCGTGGTCGGACAGTAAATGTGCTTCTCTTTTATATCCAATGGTTGAGTCAAATTTTCCAGCTGAGTTTTAAAAAGCATTTAATCGTAGTAATATTTCCTCCTCTAAGAGTGAAGCTAAAGAAAGACTAAACAATTTGATGCAATTTCTCAAAACGGAAGTGGAGGGGGAAGAGATAGCTGTAGCGGGGTTTGGTCTGGCAAAGGGCCAAGATTATAAATAAGCCAGAAAGAAGAATTTCAATTCGGACTATACGCGAATCAAAACACCAACTGCAGTGGGTTTATGGACAACCGCTTCCATTTCAGAATTTAGGAAATATATTTTTTGTTGGGATAAACATTTTAGTTCAGAATGTTTAATTGCTCAAAAAATGAGTTTATCGGAAAAAACAGAAAATTTTAAAAGATAAACACTGTTGCTTTGAATGTTTATCACCTGGGCATACAGTTAAGAAGTGCAGAGTATTTCTAAAATGCTTGATTTGTTCTAAGAAACATGTTCCTTTAATGTGTGATGTACTCGATTCACAAATAAAAACTGATCAGAAAAAAGAAGAAAAATTGGCGGAAATTGAAGTTAATATGTCCAATTTCAGTAAATGTAGCCCTAAAGTATTTCTTCAAACTCTGAAAGCTGCACTCATTTCTGATAAAGAAAGAGTTGTACGATTGCTCCTAGATTCGGCATCATATAAAAGTTATATTTTGAAAACTTTGGCCGAAGAAATGAACTATAATCCCCTTAATCAAAAAAAATTGATTCATTCGCTTTTCGGCGGAATAACTACGAAGGAATGCAAGCATAATCGTTATAAAATAAGATTACAAAATTTGAATAAAACATTTAGGTGTAATTTTGAAGTTTTAGATCAAACTACAATTTGTGAAAATATACAACCGATATATGAAGGCTCGTGGATAAAAGAGCTAAAAAATGGCATTGTTTTGACTGATGTCAGTGACTGTTGTGAGGCTATTGATGTTCTCATAGGAGCTGACGTTATGGGGAAAATGTTGACTGGTAGGAAAAGGGAGTTAGCTTCGGGTCTTTTAGCTATGGAAACCTATTTAGGATGGACTTTGATGGGTAAAGTGCCAGAGGCAGAGTCTTCAAATGAAAACTTAGCCATGACAGTGACATCATTGTTTGTTAACGAAGCGACTATCGCAGATCGGTGGAGTTTAGACGTAATAGGGATCAAGGATCCTGTTGAGAAAAAGTCTAAACATGAGATTGATCTTAAGACAAAGGAGCTTTTTTTTAGAAACTGTGACAATTAACAGTGATAGTCGTTATGAGGTTTGTTTACTTTGGGAGGATGATAAATCACCTTTACCTGATAATTATAGTTTAGCTGAGAAAAGGCTGAACTATACTACTTCGAAACTTTTAGCTCTCAATTTGTATCAGGAATATAAAAACGTTTTGTGTAGTTGGCTTAATGAGGGCATCATAGAAGAGGTCCCAACAGAGGTTGTAAACTCTTACGGCAATTACTTGCCTCATCATCCAGTGATACTACAACAGCAGCAGTACTACTCCAATCCGTCCAGTATTTGATGCTTCGGCTAGATTAGCAAATCACCCTTCTTTTAACTAATGCCTACAAGGTGGTCCTAATTTAATTGAACTTATTCCAGACATTCTACTGAGATTCAGAGAGAGAAAATTTGGTGTTATAGCCGACATTAGAAAGGCTTTTCTACAAATAAGTGTTCGCAAGGATGATTGAGATTATTTGCGTTTTCTTTGGTGGAAAAATTTGAAGGATAAAGAACTTCGAGTTTTTTGCCACAATAGACTTGCTTTTGGTGCAAAACGCAGCCCTTTCCTTTTGGCTTCGGTTATCGAGTACCACATTCAGAACAGTGAAGGATTTGATGCATCTTTCAAGAAAAGACTTTCACAGAGTTTCTATGTGGATAATGTCGTTACTAGTGTTCATAGTAAAGAACAGTTAGAGAAGTTTATCTCTTATTCAAAGATTTTGATGGCCAAAGGTGGGTTTGATGTAAGAGATTGGGAGTATTTTGGTGACTTCAGTGAAATCAATAATAAGACAGAAACACAAGTTCTAGGGTTGATTTGGAATAAGGAACTGAACACACTGAAAATTAATATGAAATGGATTAAAGATCTCAGCGTGGAAAAGTTAACAAAACGAAGTATATTATCGGCAGCTCACAAGATATTTGATCCTTTTGGTTTTGTCACTCCAGTTACACTTTGTCCCAAACTAATGCTACATAAAGCATGGAAGATAGGAATCAGCTGGGATGAAGAGATAACCGATGAACTCCGTAAAGAATATTTGAGCTGGTTCCAAGATCTTAAAGTTTTAAGTGATATTCATATTCCTAGATTCATCCAAATTACTTCAGAAGATTTAAATAAGGGCGCCACTCATACTTTCGTTGATGGAAGTAAAGATGCATACGCAGCTGTCACATTCTTGAGGATTGAGAAAGAAGACCAAATTGAAATGTTTCTTCTCCCTGCGAAGTCCCGAGTTGCTCCTTTAAGAGGCGCAACTATACCGAGAATGGAGCTTCTTTCTGCAGTGATTGGAGCCAGATTAGCAAATTCAATCACTGATGCGCTAGGTTCCAGAAATATTGAAAGTTATTACTGGAGTGATTCTTCGACTGTGCTCGCATGGATATCAAGGGAAGAGAACTGGTCCGTTTTTGTACGAAATCGTGTTCAAGAGATCGGAAATTTGAGTGACCTTTCGTCATGGAGACACATTCCTGGGGTAAAGAATCCGGCAGATTTACCGTCCAGAGGCTGCCGGGCGAAACCGCTTGTCACTTCAAGATGGTGGGAGGGTCAACAGTGGATGAAAGATCCCTTAGAATTCCGCTATCTAATGAATTCCTCTTGCCTTAGTTGGAATGAAGAAGAGATTGAAAATGAAAAGTCAAAGACAATTTGTATGCTAACAAGTCATAAAACCATTTGTGATACCAGTTGGTACTATAAGTATTTTTCTAACTATGAAAAAATCGTACGTCTCGTAGCATGGATTCTCCATTTTAAGCATAATTGTTCAAATCCACAGGAAAGAAAACACGGAGAACTATCAGCTACAGAATTTCATCAAGCAGAGATGAAAACACTTCTTATGATTCAAAAGGAATAATTTGTTTCGGAATGTAATGGAAGATTGAAAACTCTTCAAACATTTAAAGATGATCAAGGAATCATTCGTATAAAAACTAAAATACTTTTTAGAAAAGACTGTGAAGATTTTGTTATATCTATTGTTCTTCTTTCAAAGCACGAAGTTGTAAAAGACTTATTTTCTAAACCCATATTAAGAATTGTCACGCCGAAGTCCAAATCCTTTTAAATTTGTTGAGGGAAAAGTTGGATTCATAACGGTCCGACATGTCGTAGCTATTTGTACTATCTGCAACCGATTTAGTTTAAGGAACTTAGAAACGGTTACTCCTCCACTTCCAGAAAATCGAGTAAAATATGCTGCCGTATTTCAAATTTCGGGTATTGACATGGCTGGCCCACTGTTTCTCAAAGAGAACAGGAAGAGTTGGGTGCTGATATTTACTTGTGCAGTGTATAGAGCAGTTCATTTCGAACTTGTTACACCGGCCTCAGCAGATGCCTTTTTGATGGCATTGAGAAGATTTATAGCTCGCAGAGGAAGATGCTCTATTATATACTGTGTAAAGGATCTTTAGTTGTGGCCGTGATTATATAAGATCAGCACATTGCAAAAAAATAAAAGAATAAAACTGGAATTCACTTACCACACTTTATTTAAGACAAGTTAGGAGAGCATAAAAAAAATATTTTGCACGTGGTGCATCACCATTTATACCACGCATGTTGAGGTCAGCACAATTGTTAGCACGAAGATTATATGCTCTTTGAAAATACAATTCTCAGCAAAGGAACCAGGAACCATCGGTCAATTCCGTATTTCTGTAAATCTTTCGTAGACCAGTTGAGTCACACTTTATTACTCGCGCAACCACGTGCTTCAGACAACCATCTCTCCAAGAACAAAGACGTCAGCTTCGCCGAGGGCATTCGAGGACTCACTTTTTATCATGTCCTTCCGCCGGAGAAATTTTTACCCCTTTTCTGTTGCCAACGTTCTTTTAAAACTTTGTAGGAAGATCTGGAGAATGTCCGATTGGGCGATCAGGAGTAAAATAAAACCGGTTCCGTCTAGTTTCAAGTGCGCTGCTTCCGAACCAGTTTTACGCTGATGTTTTCACAACATCTCTTCCCCCCACCAAATAAAAAAAACAAAACAAGAAAGATGGTGATGCATAAAACCAATATAAAAATTACATAGTATCCAAAACCACATTACAAATAACAGACTAATATACACAAAAACACAATATACACTAATTGCTCTCTGGAGTGTGAATAATTACATAGTATCCAAAACCACATTTCAAATAACAGACTAATATACACAAAAACACAATATACACTAATTGCTCTCTATAGTGTGGTAAGTAGTTCTTAAAGGAAAGAGGAAAAAATACATATAAGTCTATATACACCATTCAAACCCCCTTTGTAGTAACGTTATGTCATATTAAGCTTTCAATTATCACCTTGTATCTTTTAATGGCTGAAATTCACAGCATACATATTTGTTGAATTTAGTTTTTAACTTAATTAATTCTAGCAGTTGCAAAATTGATTAAATGTAAAAAAATTTGTCTTATTAATTCTATATATTTTTGCATGAACATTTCAATGACTGTACATTGACATCAATTAAAGATTTTACACAATATGAGTTTGAACAGTTGACCTTTTACTTTAGGTACAGCAGCTATTATATTTTAATTATCAAGTTGTTGTCTTGGATTAACCCAACTTTAAATTTAACTATTTGTCTTGAAAATACAATAACTCATACAATTTAGTAGGAAATTTGGATCAGCCTGCAATTTCCCAAATATGTGCCAGGTGCTTTGACACATAAACAAACACTGAATAAGTCAGACAATTACTACAATGCTAGAAATATGAGCTCTGAATGGGTCTATGGTATCATACTGAACAATAATCTATAGCAATTAACACATATGTACATACATGCATAAATAATAGAACAGGAAAAAAAATATGATCGAAGCACAATTTATATCTCATATTCCTCATTCCTTTTAAATATTGTACCCAAATCACACAAATATTTATTATTGTTAACAACATTTAACCTATGTTATTCGCTATGGAACAAAAATTATCACCATTTTTTTTGAAAATTTTGCTAATGTGAACCTTAATTTCTCTGGCTGTGTCATCATTAGTTTCCCTTATAATATAGTTATTATTACGAAGTTTTTTCAATATTGTGTAAGGACCAGAGAATTTTGGCCTTAGAGAACCAGGATTATTAAAAGCTTTTAAGTACACCAGATCCTCGGTGTCGTAATTTCTCATTTTATTCCCTTTTAAATATTTTTCATTCCTATTGAAATATTCCGCTTCATTATTAGCCACCAACTCTCTCACTGCTTCAATATGTTGTTGTTGCAGTTTTAAATATCTAGATGGCTCTTGAGCCTGTTGGGAAGGAGCTATTTGATCCAATGGAATATTTAAATTCCTTCCAAAGAATAATTGTGCAGGCGAGAAGTTAGTGACTGCATGTTTCACATTATTGTAATGTAAAATGAAAAATTTTAATCTATCGGACCACTCAATGATTTGCTCCGATAGTGAAGCAATGGATTCTTTAAGAGATCTGTGAATTCTTTCAATCACACCATTTGATCTTGGGAAATAAATTGACGCTTTTCTGTGTTCAATATTTAGAGATTTTAAGAAGTTTTCAAATTCTGATGATGTGAAGTTCGCGCCATTATCACTCAATAAGATTTTTGGGATCCCAAATCTAGAGAAATAGTCATTTAAGGCTTTAATTACACAAGCTGAAGTTACGTTCATTAAAGGAATCGCCTCTAGGAATCTGGAATAGTGATCGATAATGGTTAATATATAGAATTTTCCATCATGAGACCTAGGTAGCTTTCCTATCACATCGATTGCTAACATTTGTCCTGGAATTAAATTACATTTAGTAATCATATTTGGCTTGGTTTCTAATTTTTTTGACCTATTTTGCAAGCATTTATGACATTGACTACAAAAACTTTTTGCTTCCTGAAACATACCTTTCCAAAAGTATTGTCTTTTAACCAACTCATAGGTCCTGTGGCTGCCAAAGTGAGGTTTGTGAGCCTCAACAAGGCAGTGTTTAATCAAAATTTTTGGAATGACAATTTTGTTTTCAAAATTTTGGATGCTGTTTGCTGAATTTGCTTTAATTTTAATCATTAATAAGTTTGTGTCTGTGTCAATAAAATATTTAGATTCTATGTCTGCATCATTTTCCAAATTTTTTTTTCTTAAGCGTGTTAATTCTTGATCTTCTAACTGATGCTTTAAAATATTTTCATTATTTAATTCTGTGATTTCAGAAGCAAATATGTTTAAGGCATTTAGATTTAGATTTTGATTGTTCTCAGTAACTCTGCTAAGAAAATCAGCTGGGTTGGAGAAACCAGGAATATATTCAATAGTGTAGTTGAAACTTTGCAAGTATAATAACCATCTAGTGATTATATCAGGTTGTTTATCTAATCTCATATGAAAAGTTAGCGGTTTTGCATCTGTTAGAATTCTAAAACTTCTTCCATATAGGTACTCGTGATAATGCTTAACTGAAAGGTATATAGCATATAGTTCACGCCTGATCGATGGATACCTCGATTCTGCAGGATTTAGTTGTTTCGAATAGAACTCTATTGGAAAAAAATTGTCATTACTGCGATAACGGCTCTAATTTTCTCGGAGCAGCCAACACTTTGAAACAACTAGACTGGAATCGTATACAGAAGCATGGGGCTGTCAACTCTATTGAGTGGAAGTTTAATCAGCCGACGGCTGCATGGTGGGATGGTTGGTGGGAGAGACTTATAAGGATAATGAAAGATCTGTTAAAAAGAGTATTAGGACACTCTTGTCTAAATTACGAAGAAATGATCACGGTTTTGGCAGATTGTGCGAGTGTTATAAATTCGAGACCTCTAACTTATATCAGTGAAGAGGAAGCTATAAAACCCATTTCGCCATCAATGTTTCTTCAAGATGTTCATGAATACTGTACTCCTGATATCGATGCTGTAGAACAAAAATCTTTAATTAGAAAACTTAAATACAGGCATTGCTTAAAAGTTTAAGAAGTCGGTTCAGATCGGAGTACTTAGTTGCACTCATTCAACGAGTGAATAATAAAATACCAAGTCAAGCAGTTAATATTGGGGATATCGTTTTGGTGGGAGCCGATAATAAAAAGATAATTAACTGGCCCCTAGGTCGCATCACCAAGCTTATTTCAGGCAAAGATGGCAATGTACGGCTTGTGAGAGTGCAAACGGCACATCAAGAACTGCTCCGTCCAATTCAGAGGATATACCCCTTAGAGGTATCATCTTCTGCTGATGGTCCAGATACTGTGGTTTCCCATGTTTCGAAACAGACGGTCAGAAGTGATGACAGAGACAAGCCGAAATTAAGCAGGTTTGGAAGGACAATTAAAGTTCCAGAGAGACTGGTCTTATGAATTTAACTATATTTTTTATTGTAATTTGTTTTCATGTTTACTTGTTTATTGATTTATTGTTATAAGTATTTTTGCAATTGCTTTAGTATACCTAAGATTGTTTAATTTTTTGCTTATATGTTTTATATAAGTTTTTTGAAATTTTGACTACCTTTTATAATCCAAAGGTGGTAGGATGTTGAGTTTGTAACTGTGCGCTGAATACCCATTGTTTTTGTATCCTTCTTGCTCACTTGCGAGAGAACATATTTTGTAGACCGTGCTGTGGTTTTTTTGTCTCGCGTGGCGCGTCGAGCGGTCTTTTTAAATGAAAAACAACAGAACGCATCGAAATAAAAGACGATGTTGGTTGACTACGTAGTTTTCTTGAGTACTCGATTCTAGTTTTTAATACTAACCAATCCATCTTCACCAGGATATACTTCCACTATCTTAGCCAATGGCCAATTGATTCTTATTTGGTTATCGTGACCTACCAGAACAATATCTCCCACAGCAATTTTCTTGTTGTTCTTGGCCATCCCTTTAGAATTTTTTAATTACCCCCGGTACTCGACTCTGATTCTGCTACGTAAATTTTTCTTCAACTTTAACAAATATCGAAGTCTTCTTTTTAGATTCACGTTTTCAAGGTTATCTAGGTCGGGAAGTCCAGTTTCTGTAATTCCTTATAAAAACATATTAGGAGTCAAGGGAACCAAGTCATCAGCATCTTCGGAGATCGTAGTTAGTGGTCTAGAGTTCATCAAGCCTTCAATATAACCGTATAAAGTTCTTCAAAATCCAAGGCTGCTCGCCCCAATACTCTTCTTAAAATTTGCTTTGTGCAGCCTATTAACACTCGATTACTAACCTGGTATCCATGAGATACACGGTAACTATTTTTGCTGACTGCAAGTCCATCCGTAGAGAGGGAGGCTGCTTCCCCCGTCTATCTTCCTAGCAGGAGGGGTGCTAGATGTCAGTTTAGTTTTCGTTCTTATAAAGTAAAGGTTATTGACATCCCAAGCCTTTTATCTCTCAGATACGACGACAGCAGATTCGTAAGTATTTATGATCAATCTGATTTTTTGTTTTGTAGCTGTATTTTTGTGGACTGTTGTTGATTCCAAAATGTTTTATTCAACCAATTTGGAAATTTATGCTGGAAAGCAAACGGACGGGCCATACCAATTGAGCAACAAGAGCACGGGCATAGTAGAAAGATTGATTACTCCCATCACTAACACCTGACGCAATGTCACTGCTGATAATTGGTTCAGTGATTTCTCTCTGCTGCAAACCTTATCAGAAAATTTTTCCGTAAATAAAAGACAAAACAATGCATACCTCTAGTTATTTACCCCCCTTTTACTTAAAACTGTTTTACTGTGAAAAAAATTCTAAAAAAATTCTCTGATTCAATTTTTCTTAAATTAACGACGATGAATGAATCACGGTGAATGAATGACTCACTCTTGTTTACATTTTCAAGTTCTGAGTATATAAAATGAATACTTGTTATTAATTTAATGGAAACACTATGATAACCCGAAAGGTGGCAGAATAGTTAATTTGTGTCGATATTACGTTGTTTCTAATAAATTATTTGGGTTTAGATAGCAAATAATCTTTTTGAACTTTACTTTTAACTTGTTAAACCTAACTCATAAAACAAAATGGATGCCATAGGCTGATATATTTATGAAGCGGTCGCTCCGGAAGCGTTAGGGCCTGTTCACATAGGAGTCCGTCGCGTTGCGTTAAGGAAAAGATGACGTTGAGACGAAAATAAACCAATCATAGGCGTTAAAAATTTCATTGCTAATCGTTTGAAGGCATATGATTGGTTTATTTTCGTCTCAACGTCATCTTTTCCTTAATGCAACGCACCGGACTCCTATGTGAACAGGCCCTTTCATGACAGATACATACACAGAACACGACAACTATTAGGGGAATAGAGTTCATCAGTCTAACTCCCAAACAACATGCTAGGAGTTCAAGTCTGGAAATTGAGACAGATTTCAAAGGTGCTACACGAGCACGAGCTTGAACCAATTGACATTTAGCGCCAAAATCATTTTCTTGTCTAAGATATATACAGGTTGCATAAACGTGTTGTGACGCATCACAAAACACGTGAAATGACAAATTAGTATCTAGATCAGAATTTCTCAATATTATTCTAGGGATTCTGATATCTTGCAAGAATTTCAATTCATTTTTCCATTTTTGGAATTTTTTCTCGAGATCACTGGATAGTCTGGCATCCTACGGAAATTTTCTTCGCCAACATTCTCGTAATAAAATTTTCGGAATCAAAATCACAGGACAAAGAATACCTATCGGATCGAATATTTGACTAGCTAAAGACAGAATAATTCTCTTGCTCAAATTTACATCTTCGTAATCACTAAATTTCGGATCGCAGTATAGAATATCCTCCAAAACATTTCTATTTAATCCCAGAACAGAAACAGTTTCTTCTAGAGTTTCTGATGTTTCTGGTTGCAGACCATTAACCATCCAACCCCTAAGATCAAAACATGCTGAAGACATGATCTCTTTTGATTCTTTAATAAAATTAATCATTTCTTCTGAGTCGCAACTCGTAACGCAGTTGCCACGTACATAGACATCTTCAGTTTGGATGCTGTCTCTTGCAAGTAATCGGGAACATTTCTTAAATGGCAGTTCAGGGTAGATCCGAAAAGGAATGGACTGGAGTTCACCCCAAAAACTACTCGACGATGTCTGAAAATTTTCATTTTGTTAGGATCCCCATTCTCCCACCACAGAAATCTGAGAAAGTCGCAATCCGCTTCATCTATTCCAATTTGCAAAAAAGCTTTCCGGATGTCTGCAATCACTCCGTACTTGTTCAAACGAAACTTATTCGAAATGCTGGGAATTAACTTGATGTAGTTTGGGCCTTTAGTTAGACAATCATTAAGAGAGAAGCTACCCTTTTCTTTCGCGGAAGCATCGAAAACGGGTCGAATCGTCGTCGTCAACTGCTCCTTGATGACTGCTCTATGTGGCGGGTAATGACAACTTGTCTTCTCTAATTCATCGGGTTTCACTTCTTGATTATTTTTTCACCAAGCCATTCATTAAAGACTTCTTCATAATCTTCAGTTAAACCCTTATTTTTTAGCATTCACAGTTGATTTCAGTCTTCGCTCAGCAACAACCTTATTATCTGAGAGAACTTGGTGTCCCTCTATCTATGGCAATGAGACCACGTATCAGCCATCACCATCTCTACTTAGGGTCTTTTCAAAATGTTTTCCAGATGCCTCTTCAAGTTCTAATTGGGATTGCTTTTCGGCAGGATCTCTGATTTCAAGGCTATCTAATTCCCACAGGTCTGCAATTCGTACATCTGTAGCTAACATCGATGTGACTACAAGGTTTTCAGTCTGTTCCGAACGTCCCTTTGTACGACCCAAGACCGTCCAACCTAACTTTGTTTCCACAGCTGTAAGACCAGATTTAAGTCTTTTCAATTTCCCTGTCATTAGCTTACCGGCCACATCTGCACCCATGAGAAGTTCTATGGGGCCAAGGAAATCTTCTAAATGTATCCCCATATCGGGCAAATCATCTTCATACAGTTGTGTGACAGGTGACATAGCTTGACAAATTATAGTCTGGATAAGAACATTAAAATTACAGCGGTAGTTGCCACTTACATAAGAGAGGTAAGCTTTATAGACATCGTGTTTACAAGTATTCGTTCTTGAACCACCAAATAAGGAGTGTTTCAATTTTTCCTTCCTCATCGACTTATAGCCGACCTTTTTCCGCAGTGCTTTCTAACAGGTAGGATCTATGGGAGGAGGAATCGATTATTGCACGGATTTTCAAACTCTTGTTGTCACCCTTCAAAACGCCAACGAGTGTTTGGCAACAAAACTCTTATGGAGTCGAAGAAACATTAGCCAGTGTTTCGTCTTGCACGGAAGTAGCTTTGTCACTCCTAACACCTTGTGTATTGGGAGTGAATTTTTGATTGTTTCTGCAGAGGAGACTATTCCACAAATGTGGGATTTTTCACAAATCGTGCAGTTAAATTTATTTCTCGGGAAAACCGATAGAAACTAAATATTAAGACTAAATGAACTTTTTATATACTTTTATATATTCTTTCGAGAGTAATGCGATCGCACAATTATTGTGATAATTTATTAGATATCCTTTCTTAGATTAATATACTAAATTTTCGAAATCTTTGGTAAGGAAATATTATTTTGAAAGTCGGAAATATCCTTCAAATTAATACTTATTTCACTGTGACCCTTATATTAAAGAAAAAGCATCATATATAGCAAAATGTGTTACTGACATAAATTAATGAGAAGTAATACTTTTTCTTAGGTATAATACAGTCGAACCCCGTTATAGCGAACCCGGTATATAACGAACTCACGGATATAACGAACGAAAATTTTGGTCCCGCCGTTTTCTCATTGTACGTAATTTAATTCATTAGTAGTCCATTTAATTCATTAATGATCATTTTTAATAGATTTTATCATTTTTTACTACATCATTATTGAATACACATTGCAACTAATGAGTTATACATTTTGTGAACTCTAGCATTTTCCTTAACGGTTCGGATATAGCGAACCACCGGATAAAGCGAACAAAACCTTTAGATCCCTGAAGTTCGTGCTAAAGGAGTTCGACTGCATGTGCCTGAAATCCGTTCATTACAGGACCATTGAAAAGTAGCATTATATAAATTAATTCGCTAACGATGGAGGAGAGTGAAATAGCTTATTTTTTGGCATTAATCAACAGCAGAGTTATGTTAGATGATTTTTTTAACTTCCATGATGACATTTTCTGAAAGGAAATGGCTAAAAATTTGAGCAATTATATTTAACCCTAGATTCCAAAAACTTTCAAAAATCCAAGCAATCGCATATTACGAACCCACAATCTGTTTCGCTGAATGCCAGCGATCTAACCACCCAACCATTGAAGCAGTTGCCAAGCAGAGATTTGATGATATTTAAAAAAAGTTTAATTTACGAAGCTCTCGCGATTTCTGTAGGACGTCATACTATACGAGATATGTGTACTTATCTCCCTATTATTGTAGATTAATTGTAGAAAAATAAAATTTTTAGTCTATATCCAATGTAATATATGTCTATGTGTGTCTATGTGTGTCTATGTGTGCGTTAGATTTATGTATGCGAGATCTAATATATAAAAATGAATGTTTGTCTCTCTGTAATTGTATAGAAATCCACAGTTTAGGAGCAACGATCGTGAAATTTTACATACAGACGTCTTTAAAAACAGCCGAGGGTCTGAAGAACTTTAAAAATCGAAATTAATTACCGTTGATTTTTAATTAATAAAAAACCAACAATTTGTAAGCTGTTACACTTTGTGGAATCACCCCTCTGAATATGGCGTCCACGTTAGGGTTAGCTGGCAAACAGCGAGCGAAAAGATAAAAATAAATAAAATCAAAAAGTTTCAAGTTATATATTAAACCAAAATAATAAATGAAAATAATAATCTTTCAAGTCAGATTTTATACTCTAAAATAAATCGGATCCAACGGCATATTGACACTCTCACACGCGATGGAAAATTCGAATCAACCACGCTAAGTGTCACGATCTTTTTTAATCACTACTGCAATTCCCCTAGCTTATGTCTTTGTGTCTATTGAAGAGTTAAAGACTAAGCTTCTATCCTGCTAACTTATTTCTCACTTAAAACTCCTCTTACTCCATAAATGTATGTATATTCACCAACCCATAGCAACTTTCCAAAAAACTCATTGCGTATATTTTTTACTTTACTCAACAGTGTTGCGTATAATTGTCGCGCATTCGTTAAAACGGTTCATTTGGTACCCCGTAAGACTCGGGTTCGAGTATGGGATCGTGCAAATTTTGCTAAACCTGTATTTTCAGCTTTTTTATGAAGGCTTTTTTATTTCAGCTTTTATTTTATTATTTTTTAATTATTATCTTTATTTTATTTTATTATTTTTTAAATTATTATTTTTATTTTATTTTATTATTTTTTTAAATTATTTTTATTTTATTTTTTTTTCAGCTTTTTTATGATGAAAGACCGAATATAGCTGAAATCTGAGGAGTTTATTATGCATTTATATATTTTTAATTGGTTTTCATATTATTAATGTGTATAACATTTCGTATGCTTTTTTTCTATGTTATTTATACTGTGTTTAGTTTTAAAATTGATTTTGGTTAACAAACATTCACCAATAATTTATTTCTGGGCATTGTATTGCTAACAATTAGGATAACCAACAATTTTTGAAGGATGCGATTCTTGATTCACAGATGTGCAATAGATGGCGCCACTATTTTAAACTTTTAGTATTCCATAAACCAACACCTCCTAAACGTTCGTTTAGGAGGTGTTCCTAAACGAACGGTACATTCAAATTAAATACAATGTCAGTGTATGCAATTAATGCCAATATATATATATATATATAATAAATACGACGATCAATGTATACGATTGATGTAAAAAAAACAAAAAAATATATTAATAAAAAATCGTAAGGGATATTTTTATAGACAAAATAATGTACAAGAAAATATTCAAATTAAATCTCATAGGACATACTAAAGAATACAGTACAGTTAATGTAGTACAGTTTGAGGAACATATCTTTTACGTTATTTTAATATTTTTTTGAATAATGTCCAATCGTCTGCCGCATTAGCAAGAAAAAAAGTATTTTTTTACCTATTTCGTTGTTATGTGAGGATAAATTTATTTAAAGTAACAGAAAAAGAAATCACGTGATCAGCGTTTAATAAATTAACCTTTTACATGCCAATGTTCCTTTTTTGGAACACCATGTTTAATATTTTTTTAAAATAAACTGTGATATCTGTCAGTTTGAAAAAATTACCGTATATTATAGAAGGCATGATTGATTTTTTGACTTTCTTTTTCAAATATGAATATTTTAGCGTAGAAAAATTTCTAAAAATCAGCTTTTTTCACAATTTTTACAGTACGTAAGAAAAAAAATTCTATAAAATTCCTAAAAATTCAAATCCACCCAAAAATTTCCCCATCGTACTTGCAAAGGACAAGTTTAACGAGTTAATAAAATAAATTAAAATAATAACAAGAAATATTTCCTCAAGACTGCGTAAAAATGCAATGTTCCAAAAAAGGAACATTGGCATGTAACGATATACAAAAGCAGTGATATCACACGTGATCAGTGATTCTGCCGTCAATCAGTGATTCTGCCGTCTGATTACTTAGAAAATTCAGCCGAACTTACAAAGCTGTATGCCCTACAAAAAGGAGACTCTTTAGACGTCGACGCAAATGACATTCGGCAGTTTCTTGGATTACTCACAGAGAAAAAAAAGCCGGTCAGTTTTCGAAAGTTCCAGGTTTGCAGACACACTTCATGTGGGTTGAAAATAAAATGGGTCGACTGACCTATCTAATGTGTTCCCCGCCTCACCCCAAAGCGAGCTGAATATCTTGTTTCCGGGTTGATGAGATTTTCCCGTTTTCCTGGCTCGCGCTGCGGGAGATTTTCTTCGGAAGAGCGTCGGAAGCGGGTCGAAAGCTGTACTTTGAAGCAATTAGTAGCTTTTTGGCTGGGGAAATAGGAAAAATGGCGCTTGTCGTAGAAACGGAGTGTCCACGTGTTATAGTGCATGTAAGTACATTTTTAATCTTTTGAACATTAAAATATATGCAAAATCCTTCATGTAAATCCGAATTATAGAGCATACTTCAACACAATAGAAATGTGAGGACTTTTAACGGAAGATTTGCTATTTGTTTAAATTTGAAATTGTTGTGTAAGGCTAAAGTTGCGACAATCGCGTAAGCTATTGCATGTTTAACATATAACTCATATATGAATTATAGCTGTATATGGTTGAGCATATCATGATAATAGATTTTTCTTGTCGCAAATCTTCCATGTGCTTGTGTGTGTGTGTGCGCGTACATGTATGTAATATCTAAACATTATGTATTAAAATTATTTTTACATTACATAAAAATCTCATCATAGAAAACTCTTAATTGAATGCAATTTTAATGAATAAATAGATTTTTATGATTTAAAAAAAACAATACGATTTCTAAAAGTAATTTTTGACATCTACTGATATAACAGGAACACACAGCTTTTAAATATCCACTATAAAAAATAAGGTTGACAACTTATTTTACAGATGTTAATGAGCTGTGTGTTCCTGTTATGCGCTTCCTACAACTTTTATTAATTACTCATCAATATTTTAAAAAAAGCTTAGAACCACAGAAAAGAAAGTAAAAGCATGCAGTTTGTTTCATGCAATGCTACGAGTAGTATACGTATGTATATCTATTTGTGTGTACATATAAGTTGTGTTTGAAAGTCCAAGTTCATTCTAAAATCCAAATCTACAGATGATACCATCTGGCGATAACATTTAATTATAAACTCATTTGACATGGTCGAATTTAGAAAAATGGATAAACTAGAGGGTGAAATCAGGTTTTTAAAATTCATCTATACATTACATTTATGTGTGGAAGTGTGTGTTTGTGAATAAGTAAATAAGAGAGTAGGAAATAAAAGAAATATCTTGTAACAGATGATGATCTATCTAGATAACTAATTCAAAATTCTACGAATTATTTTCCTTTTATACTAATAATTGTCAGTTTATAAACTAATTTATTCTCCTAAAGAGTTGATACATTTTAGCTTTATATAAACACCTTAAAACAGAAGGAATTCTGTAATGATAATAAGGTAGCTGGAAAATTCAAATTGAATTAATATTCATGCAGAATACTGAGAGGGGGGGGGGAGAGTAAGTATTTATTACTAGTTGTGAAGTATGCTTTATAACTTTTAATGATAATATTTTTAATGTTCAATAGATTAAAGAAGTGCTATTTTAATTCATTTTAATTCAACGCAAACAATGTCATCTTTATATAATTTATAGTTCTCAGGATGGCGAGTATCAAATAAAGGTGTCTGGAATAAAATTATAAATCACTTGCTTCAAACTGAGATACATAATGCAGTAACTAGGAATTATTACCAAAGCTTTAAATGATCTGTGTCTTATAATATTAAAAAATAATTAAATGTGTGTATATATATATATATTTAAAAAAAAAAAAATATATATATATATATATATATATATATATATATATATAGGCTCAATTCACAACTCGCTTTAATTAACTCATTCAAAGAGTTTTTAAACTCACAAAGGCAGGTAATGTACTCGTTTTCGAAAGTGGGTTATAGGACCCACTTTCCAATGTGGATTGTTTGACTCACCAAAAGCGAGTTCCACTGTACAGTGGATTTCAACCCAGCAAAGTGAGTTCACCGACCAACTTTTTTTTCTCTGTGCTGTTGTTTAGTGGCTACCACTCAGTACCTGATGAAAATACATATAGGAGCTTCCAGGAAGATTTGCATATCCTAATTGTTAACAATACAATGCCCAGAAATAAATTTCGGATGTTAAAAAAGTATTTCCACATTGTTGATAACAGTAAATTGGAACCAGGCGATAAATTAGGAAAAATTTCTCCCTTTTATAAAGAGGTTGGAAAAATTTTTCGTCAATTTGGATTTTTTTCATGAAAATATGAGTATCGATGAATCCATGGTTCCGTGTTATGGACATCGTTTGGCTAAGGTGTTCATACGTGGAAAGCCAATTCGCTTTGGTTTCAAAGTTTGGATGATCTGCTCAGCAAATGGTTATCCTTATGCTATGTCTATCTACGGTGGAAAAAGTTCGAAAAATGAAAATTTGCCACTTGGATCAAAAGTTGTCTCCGAACTATTATCTTTTATTGACAATCCAGAGAAACGCAAAATATTTTTCGATAACTTTTTTTACATCGTACAGTCTGCTGACAGATTTATCTAACAAAGGCTTTAAGGCAATCGGCACAGTGCGAGATTCCAGAACGGGACAATGTTCTCTTAAAACAGCAAAAGAAATAACGAAATTTCAATGTGGAGAGTTTGATTACCGATGCGATGGAGAAGTTTATATGTGCCATTGGAACGATAGTTTTGTTGTAACTATTACACCAAATTTTATCACTCACGAACAACTGGTATTCAATTCGCTGTTAAAACTTTATATTTACACCCTATTTAAAAGAAGTAGGGTGTAAATTTTTCAAAGAGGATGTTTCAACACCCAACTTCAAAGAAGTAGGGTGTAAATTGTAGGGTAGAAAGTTGGTAAAATCAAAATTTTGTGCAATGTATTTAATTTCTCGATTAAAAGTAGTTTTTTTCTAAAAATTAATTTATTTCGCTTGAAAAGCTAAATATTTTATGCACGCGGTTTATATTATTATTACTATCTTTATATCATAAAGTTAACTTCATACGCGAGCATTATTTTCATATGCTTTTTTTATTATTATCTTTATAATAGCTTTATTTTCATATGCTTTTAAACAACTATCGTTTTTATTCATATTATGTTGGTTTTTTATTAATTAAAAATTAAGGGTAATTAATTTCGATTCCGAAAGTTCTTATTATCTTTATTTTCATATGCTTTTTCATTTACGAATTATTCAAATGTTGGTTAAAAAACTTATGTAATTCATACATTTGCGTGAGTTTAATTATTGTAATTAATAAATTTATATTTCTGGAGAGGATGTTTCAGATTTTAGTGGTACTATGATGAAAGGCTGAATCTACCAAAATTCTGAGGAGTTTATTATGGAGAGAAAAGGAATTTAATATGTAGAGGATGTTTATAGGAGTTTAATGTGGAGAGGAGTTGAATGGTTAGCAGCCCTCAATCAAACACTTCATTTTTTAAGAGGCAACGCTAGAGTCATATGGTTCTATTGGAAATTTCAGCTAAACCTGTAATTTCAGCTTCTTTTTTTGCCCAAATGATAAAAGGCTAAATCTAGCTGAATTCTGAGGAGTTTATTATAATTTTATATATTTTTTTATTGGGTTTTCATTTTATTCATGTGTATAAGATTTCACATGTTTTTTCTATGTTATTTATAACGTGTTTAGTTTTAAATTAATTTTGGTTAGCAAACATTAGACAATTTAACATTTTTACTTTTCAGATTTTAGTGCTTCAATGATGAAAGGCTGAAATTCCTGAATTCTGAGATGTGTATAACATTTCACATATAATTTTTCTATGTTATTCATACTGTGTTGATTTTGGTTAACAAATATTGTTAAAATCCCGGGAAATGCCGGGTACTTCAGCTAGTATATAATAAGAATGGTGATCTCTTATTTCAAATAGCATTCTTCCCAAAGATGGTTGATGGTTCGAGACACTATTCTCATCAGTATATGAAGATAAGAAGATTACCGGCTTAGTTCGAAAAACCGACAGAAACTCAATATATTGTCCATTTCTACAGAATAGTTTTAGTTTTCAGAGAATCCTTCGAAAGATATGAGATCGCGGAATAGTGAGATTTTTTGAAATACTTTAAAATTCCGAACTCTTTGGATAATGAAATATTACTCTGGACTCTTAGGACGGAAAAATATCATGCAAATATTTCATTTAGCCCCGATCTTTTTACTAAAGGCATCATATTAGTAAGCATCATATTAGTAAGTTAGTTCTTAATTTGCACGGTGAAAAAAAAATTAAAATCTTCCTGTTTTTTAACGTCCCATCTTTTTTTTAGAAAACAGAAATACTTTTCTTTTCTTTTTCAATATGCATATTAAGAACTAACTTACCAGTTTCTAACATTGCTTCCTTTCTTGAATCAAACAGGACAACAGAATATTGAAATAACAAAAATATGTGAAAACTTTATTAAGCAATTTAAACAAATATTTTTAAAGTGTTATTTTTTAAAATCTAAAATAATTCCATAAACTTACGTTTTCTTATTACTACAGATGAATCTATTAATGTCTAGACTTTAGTGAGGCTGTCTTAATTCTTTCAACAGATGATAAAAGTTTCAGATTTAAATATTTTTTATTTTGAGAAAGTCATACCCAGAAGAACATTATGTCAATAAATATTTCAGATGAAGACACTTTTCAAAGTTCAGTATCATTCATATATTATTTTTGACACTAGTTTTCGTTCACTTTAGTGGGACACTGTAAGCTCGTTCATAAATTGAATCGTTTCCGATTGAACTACTGCAGTATCAGGCGATGGATACATAATGTCACTATATTGATCACTGGAACATAAGTACTCTGTAATGTATTGAACATGTAGTTGAACTATGGCAGTATCATACGATGGAGACATAATGTCAGTATATTGATCACTGGAACACATGTACTCTGTAATGTATTGAACATTTAGTTGAACTATGGCAGTATCATACGATGAAGACATAATGTCAGTATCTTGATCACTGAAACATAAGTATTCTCTGATGTATTAAACATATCATAGCTGAATGAACTACGGCAGCATCATGCGATGGATACATAATATCAGTACCTTGATCACTGGAACACAAGTACTATCTGATGTATTGGACATATCGTAACTGAATTAACTATGGCAGTATCATACGATGAAGACATAATTCCAGTAACTTGATCACTGGATAAGTACTCTCTGATGTATTGGACATATCATAGCTGAATGAACTACGGCAGTATCATGCGATGGATACATAATGTCAGTATCTTGATCACTGGAACAGAAGTTCTCTCTGATGTATTGGACATATCGTAGCTGAATGAACAACGGCAGTATCATGCGATGGATTCAAAATGTCACTATCTTGAGCACTGGAACATGAGTAGTCTCCGATATAAAATAATGCGGATTGGTAACGAGATCCGCAAGGATCAGTTGCGGGGCTGCTGATCCGACACTTTTCGAGGCACGCTCTGTAGCCTTTTTGCTTTAATGTCTGCTATCAGTACGCTCGGTAGGAACTTCTATCACGCCCCCGGCGTCTTCTTCCTATTCTTATCGGAGCGATGCGATTCACCGTCGAAGTTTTTACATCCGTCACGCGAAGGACGACCATGGACACCATCTCTAGGAGCTCGCAAAATGCCAGGACCGAAAATCCAAGCCATAGACTAAGGTAACCACCGAGATGGCTGAACACTTCCACCAGCTGAAAAAAAAATGGTGACTCTCTCTTGAGAAGGAAGTTAATGACGAGGTTATGTTTGTGAAGCTTTTTAATCATTTCTATCACACAGCACTGACCGATTTTCTACAAATGCGTTTATAGAGTATAGCGAAAATAAGAGTATTTTAAGGATTTATTTTGTTAAGCCTATTGGATATTTCGAGCCAATATTGTGTTGGGTCCAAGGTAGTCTAGTGGTAGCGCGTTGGGTATAATGACTAGGGGTACTCGGTTCGAATCCCGACGACGCCATTAAATAACTCAGTGTCTAGGGCAGATATGGGCACGTTAAATCTGTAGACCAGAAAGTCCTTCTATGAAGTCAAAGAAGGTGGAAGAAGGTACGAGCGCATCAAATGTCGCCCCTTGGGATGCTTGGTCTAAATTGTGATGGCAGCCTATTCATCGGCAAGGATTCAAACCCGGACGGTCTTAGTTGCTATGTCGGGCCTTGTCTGGTGCATTGGAAATTGGAACCAATATTGTGCCATGGAACTTTTCATTAGCCCGCATAGGAAACTTTTCTTCAGTCAGTTTTGTAAATGGACCCATGGAAAGTGCGAAAATTCAGAGACGCTAGGAATTTGTTACCCAGGTCAAAGTGATGTCACGAAAAAACGCAAAAATGTCCCTTGCTTTCATGCGAAATTTTTTTTCGTTAAAATATTTTAACTATCTACAACTATTTTTTTCTTTAATAAAGACATTTTATCTCTTCATTCTTCCTGAAAATACCCCGAAGTGCAACAACCTTCAAAAAGAATAATAATTAAATTTCGTTTTACTCTTTAAGATTTTAAACTAAAAGTAATTTATATGCTAATTAATAATAAGATACTTCACATTCTGTAGATACTTCAGTACCTTACATGCGGAAATTTAAGCCTATACTTTGTATATTTTTTACTTTCAATTCTTAAGTAATACGATTAAAAGCTCTTTTTCTAAGAAAAAAGTCTGCGAGTTAAATTTGAAACTTTATAACTACTACTGTGCTTCAATATTTCCGAGTCATCGTTTTTTTTCTTATTGAAAACACAACTGGCGACCCGGGAATCGAACCGGAATTGTCTGAATTCCGGACAAACGGGCTGCACCCACTTGACCACTAATTTGTAGTTGTTTTCTCCACTAACGAGCTTCATAGTATTCCTCGCCTGGTAGTTTCTAGAGAAAAAGAGCAAATCTGGGATTGGCATTACTCAATTCGCTCTCGTACCACTGAAACAAATACTGGGCTAAATATTTTTCCATTCATTAATTTCTACTCTCACTTGAAAAGAAAAAAATATATCTAACCCGCTAGGGAATCAAGCCTGGCACCTTCTGCATTTGGTACAGACATGCTCAGCATTACGTCACAAAGTCACGTTTTAAGGCCTGTTCACATTGCAGTTCGTTAGCGTAAGCCATGAAGCTAAAGAAGGAGGAGTAGCTCAGTGTTAAAAATGTCTCTCACATTTGGTCGCCGCCACTAGGTGGCGCGCGCGACGAACGCAGGACTTTCACATGGAAACCATAATATGGATTTTCGTATTTTTCAAGAGAAAACTTTTCTTTTAGTGCGTATTTAATATGAATTCAATTATTCAACTTAGCATTATATATACAGGGTGTCCCAGTTAAACGTTTCAGAACTTCTACGCGGGGTAGGGTGCATCCTGACGACTCGAAATCATATAGCAATGTGGGGTCGGAAATGCTTTCCTGAAGCGGTAGATGGCGTTGCGGGAAAGTTCCGAGCGCTCGAGCAGGGAATCGTCATTTCGCACAAGGACTCAGAGTTAGTAGGATAGCTAATTATACGAACGCAGAGTTAGCCGACATGCATTTAGTGTACGGGGCTGCAGATTATAGTGGGGCAGCCGCCGTAACTAGCTAGAAGTCATATTTGGCCAACAGTGGATCGGACGTGGTGGTTTCGTGCGTTGGCCTGCTCGGTCACCAGACCTATCATGTCTTGATTTTTATTTATGGGGACATATGAAAACTCGGGTTTATGACACCCCCGATGCTGAGGAGCTGGTTGCAAGAATCGCAGTAGCGGTCAGAGAAATTCGAGATGAGCCTGGATTATTCCAGAATGTTCGGAATTTCGTGCGCCGAACAATTTAGTATTTGACACAAAAACCTGGCCAAAAGTGTAAAAATTAAAAATTGCGCAATAATTGTAAAAAGTGCATTTTATCATTTCTAACAAACTGCTGAGGGAATCACATCATTTCCAGCAGCATAAGTAACACTCAGCAGTTTCTAGCCTCAGTTGAAGAACAGATTTCTTTGCGAATGGACATGTCATTTGATTGCGTTTCAGCTTTGTTGTTAGTTTAAATCCATTTTTTGTGGTGTTAAGAATTAATGTTTTGAAACTAAATCAGGTTTCCGTGTTAAAAAGAGGTAAGAGCTTTGTTTTAAAATCTATAATAATTTACTTAGTTTTATTATCAACATATTAAAAAAAATTGAAAACTTGAAAAATGTTTTTTTTAATCCATTTAGTTGTAATTTAAGTTTCTTAAAGCTTTATGAAGGTGTTTCGGGGCTTGTCGGACCTAATTTCAATTATAATCATCATGGTTATAGTATTGAGAGTCTATTTCAAAGAAAAAATGTTTCGCAAACAGCTGCCATTTTTATATAGAATTTTTTTATAAAGAACCCTTTTTTATTTTCATGATAATTTCTTGACGGGTATGATTTCAAAATGACTTACAACTATAGATATTATCTGCATAAATCTTGTTAACATATAAAACTTTATTTCTTCTTAAGCCTTTGAGACAAAAAAAAAAGTTTTAAGAAATAAGAGTGATGAAGAATTTGAATTTCAAGAAGATGACAAAGGCCAGACTTCAGGAGAATCAGATTGAAAAAATTAAGCTTCTGAAGTCACTAGAGAACTAAGATCCCTATAGTTACTAAACTTTGGTAACTATTAAATGTAAATATATATATATATATATATATATATATATATATATATATATATATATATATATATATATATATATATATATATATATATATATATATATATATATATATATATATATATATGATAAAGATTGATTTATAAAGCTAATTTAAAAAAAATTAATTTAAAAATTTCTTTTACAAAAAAGGGAGTATTTACTATTACAAAGTAAGTTAAAAGTCAAAAGCAATGGTTTTAACTTTAAAGCACATGAAAAATAATTTTGGCCAGGGTTTTGCTACAAATACAGAGGCTGTTCGCACATTTTTTAGACGATTTTGGTAAGCGGTAATAAAAAAGCGTTTGCTGCAAAAGAAATAAATGCTATTGTACTATGTTTTTAAAAGTCAAAATTATCGTCTGCGGCTTGAAAGTTTTGTTTTTATTCAAAATGGCGTTTTTAACAAAGCAGTGGTTCGAAGGCTACATTTATACTCTTTCCGAAGAGAATACTCCGGATATACTCCGTTATCCAAAAACGATGTGAGAGTCATGGTTTTGTGATATCTAAAGCGTCGATAGGTAATATCGTCAACAAGAAAGGAAAAAAACGTCAAATTGGAGCCTCAAGTGGGACAAAAATTCCAAACAAGTATCCAAGGAAAAAACGCACATCTTCGACTATTGCAAAGGTACGTTGTTTAATGTTAAAAGAAAATCCCCCTAGTCAAAGGGCAGTTGCAAAATCATTAAAATGCTCGGTGTCCACTGTAAACAAAATGATAAACGTTGATTTAAATCTTAAGAAATCGAAAAAACGCAATGTGCATCGTCTTCTTCCAAATCATATCGCTGAAAGCAGGACACGCTGCAGAATTCTATATGAGAAACACTTATCCAAAGAAAAATGGAAAACAACTGTCACAATAGATGAATCATGGGTGTATTTAAATGATTGCAGCAAAAAAAGAGCCATTTATTATCATAAAAGGGGAGAAAAAAATTTAAGTACATGGTTCAAAGAATCGAAAGAAAGTTTTTCTACGGGATTCATGATTGTTGCTGGTTTTTCTTATAATGGCAAGTTAAAAATAAAGAGAGTGGAAAAAAATGTCAAGATTAACTCCAAATACTATCAGGAACATATTTTATCGCCAATTTTTCTGAATGAAATACCATCGCTTTACCCACAGTGCCATCAATCTGTGAGACTCCATCAGGACAAAGCTAGCAGTCACACATCAAAATTCACTGTAAATTTCCTAAAAGAAATGGAACAAAAAACTGGTATCAAGGCCATACCCTTCACTGATATCCCTACTAAATCTCCCGATGCATCACCTATGGATATTTGTGCTTTCGGACTTTTAAAATCTGCATTAGCCATACGTCGTCCCAAAACCCTTACAGAACTCTGGAAAGCTGTTCAGGAGGAATGGGATAGAATACCTCTTCTGACACTTCAAAAGGCATTATTATCCTGGAAATTGCGGTGTCGAAAGATAGTTCAGAATAAGAGATGTCAAATAGAACATTTAAAACATAAGAATTTTATGCAATTTAGTTTTGTGAATACAATATACATCGTCTAAAAAATGTGTGAACAGCCTCTGTACTCCACTGTGCGCCGGAGATGTGAGGTCTGCACTGCAGTCGGTGGAAAAAACTTCGAACACTTACTTTGACCCCTGTACCTTTTGTTTTTGTACATTTATTATTAAAATTATTATCCACTTACGGTCTCTTTCTTTATGATTTTCTGTGTACATCACCGCTTCAGGAAAGCATTTCGGACCCCACATTGCTATTATGATTTCGAGTCGTCAGGATGCACCCTACCCCTCGTAGAAGTTCTGAAACGTTTAACTGGGATACCCTGTATATATATATATATATATATATATATATATATATATATTAAAATATAAAAAAATACCAACGCTTTCTTAAAATAAATGTTTTGTTGATATCAAACATTTGTTCTCAAAGCACCCACCAGAAGTATCAAATTAATAAACCAAAACTATTCGTAGTGATTTCCATTGTAGTCCTCTAGTGTAATATTACACTGAATCACATGGCTATTTTTGAAACTGCATTAATATATTGAATTCTGGTGTTTGTTACTTATATCTTTCGATAAGTAAATAAAATCAGCAATGGAGTCGGCATTTATTTGAACTTAAATTTGACATATTCCTGATATAAATTCCGCTTTGATTTAATATTTAAAAAAAAGAAAAACTAAAATTCTAAGAAGGGTGCCCCGAGTTTTTAATTTCATTCCAAAGGGTGTCACAAACTTAAAAAGGTTGGGAATCCCTGGAATAGAGCTTAATTTGCGGTTAATATCTGAAGTTTTATCAATATAGTCTCCCATTACATCTGGTTAGCCCGGAAAGTTTCGGCTTTCAGGACATACATGTTGATTTTTTTTACGCCTTCTCTAAGATTTACCCCTTTTTTTCTGCTTACATGCCTCTGCTAATAACGCCGGGCAATGGGCGAATGGCTAGGGAGCTGGCATTCTGCACTAGAGTCCGTGGGTTCAAGTCCCACCCTTGGCATGAATATTTGTAGTCGTTCGGAAGCGGTTTTAAACCGTAGGTACCGGTCTAATTAACCGTTGTGTAGTAAAAATCAATCAATCACACAGTCTTTAAGGAATCCTTACGTTTCTTCACGCGAGGAGAGATATATCCCCAAATCCTCGATTGTAGCCGTTTAAGCGTCACGATAATGTCTACCTTGCACCAGTTTATCCCCTTTATAATTTTTTCTTTCATTGAAATCTCAATCGGCTATCCTGGAAATCTAATGCGGGAGCTAAATTTTCAGGAAAGACATTTTGACAAGTGCACTGTTATGCTTTGACCTGGACTTTACTAATGGGCGTTACTACTTCGAAATTGAAAATGATTTTTTTTAACTGTAACGCCCCTTTTTTGACTTGCAGTTGGAAATTTTCTGATGCGATATTTTAATGTGTTCAAAATTTATTACAGATTTAGAAAAAAATTATAAAGGAAACGTTCAACCGTTTAAGGCGGCTGTGCACTAACCTTATTGGATTTGCTGAACTTAATGTTAACTTATGGAGAAAATTCGTCCGAGGATTGCTGATTTGGATTGAAAGATTTTTTTAATTGTACCTCATAATAGAGAGAGAAATTTTACACCTTGGGGCATTTTTCTGTTTTTGATAAAAAGTAAATAATATTTTAAAATTTAAATTATTCGGGGGAAAAATCTGGTGTAGTGTGTTTTAAACGTACCCAAATTCCTTTGGTGGACGAAATTTCTAAAATGAATCCTGTTGCAAGGTGCAGAAAAGTTCAGGTTATCTGAAAATACCATTTTTATTGGATTATCAGCATTTATGAAGCTGTAAATAATAGGAACATTTTCGCCATAGTTTAACATTGAGGTGAGCGAATCCAATAGGGTACACAGAAGCCTTAAAGGCTTGACCGCAAAGAGTATTTTTGTCCGTACAGCTTCACGCATTAAGAGAAGAAGAGCTTCATGAATAATCTGGAAGTTCAAGTGAAAGAAGTTTTTACCTCATACTTGGGTTGATGTTCGTACATAGTAACCTCCATCGTACGTAAATACAGTTTTACTCGTACCAGGTTTTTCCTGCAATAAATTTAGGAACATATATTTGCGATTCTAGAATCATTGAAGCAATGAAAAGAAGTCAAGAGAACGAAAGATATTAAGTAACAGATTTAAGTTTGGTATTAAATTAATGAATGCATTTTCAATTATTGTAATTACAACATTAAATCTATACTAATAAAAGGAAGTGTTTCTCTGTTTGTGTGCGGCCTCTAGACGAATCTATGGCACTTACAGCCATGAAATTTGGCACACAGGTAGTGCAGACGATGGGTACATGCACCTCGAATCCCGAATTTTAAATTTTATTCTAGGAAAATTTTTATTCAATTTTTTATGCAATATTTGGTTCTATTTGTGCTAAGGTCCACCAGATGGCGCAACCATGTTTTGTTAAATTATTTACATTTTACTTAAATTTAGTTCAAGCGATACTTTGTTTAGTTTTTTTTTATACTGTGTTATTTATACTGTTATTTATTCTGTGTTATTTATACTGTGTGTTAGGTTTTAAATTGATTTTGGTTAACAAAATTGAGTTTTTTCTCTTCAGCTTTTTGTGGTAAAATAATGAAAGGTTGAATCTACCTAAATTCTGAGATGTGTATATGCTTTTTTTCTTTGTTATTTATACTGTATATAGTTTTTAAGTTGATTTTGGTTAGTAAAATTGAGATTTTTACTTTTCAGCTTTTAGTGGTAAAATGATGAAAAGCTGAATGAACCTAAATAATAATATTTCACATGCTTTATTTTATTAGTATAGATATAAGTTTTTAAATTGATTTTGGTCAATAAACATACAACAATTTCACAGTTTTACTTTTCAGCTCTACTTTTCAAAATTTTTTACTTTCCAAACGACAATTTGACATTTTCCCTTTTCAGCTCTTAGTGGTTTATTATAAATGTATATATTTTATGTTTTACTTTTCAGGTTTTTTTGCTCCAATGATGAAAGGTCAATTGAAGCTTAATTCTGAGGAGTTTATTATAAATTTATATTTTTTTATATTGGGTTTTCTTTTTATTCATGCGTATAACATTTCACATTCTGTTTTTCTATGTTATTTATACTGTGTTTAGTTTTAAATTGATTTTCCTTAGCAAAAAATTCGCAGCTCCAGACGAATTTATGGCACTTACAGCCATGAAATTTGGCACACAGGTAGTGCAGACGATGAATACGTGCACCTCGAAGCCCGAATTTTAAATTTTATCCTAAAAAATTGTATTAAATTTTTTATGCAATATTTGGTTCTATTTGCGCTAAGGTCCGTCAGATAGCACCACCCCAAAATGGAAAGTCCCGATTCAGACCATCCGATAACTTCTCGAAGAAATAATTTTTTGCCCAAACGCGGAGGAGTGGAAGGAAGGGGACTTCTCACCGGGGAGGGGGAGAATTTTTGTTCTGCATGCGACTGTTTGCAGGACGTGGGATGCGTAACCACAAAATTGAAATACCTTTATTTGTTGTTTTTTAGTGTTTCCTTTCTCTGATGATGATTGCTGAAGGGAACGGGTCTCTAAACCGACCTGCTAGACGGGTGAAGCCCCGCTAGTAATAACATATAATTAATTTAATTTCAAATATCCTAAGCACATCTTTTTCCATATTATTTAGAGATTATTACCTATCAGATACCTCTCCTATTTTAGAACCAAACTCAACATTTGTTGTAAATATTCTCGGCATTTCTAAAAAATTCTTTTAAATAGCCCTTTAGCAGAAAACGCCGCCCCCTCCCTCTTCGGAATAACTTAAATTTTTCAGGGTATGACTTAAATTTTTGGAAATCAATACACCAAAATAATCATCTAACTTCACGAAAAGCTTTACATAAATTACATCTGCATGAAAATTATACTTGCCAACATTTGTTTAATATTTTCATATTTACAGTCGCTCTCGAGCAACGGCGTGGCCGAACGGCTAAAGCACTGGTCTCCAATTCAGAAGGTCGTAGGTTCGAGACGGACTGTCGAAAGTATTTCCTGTTCTTTTTAATTTATGTTCGCTTTCTCGAAGCTTCGGGAAAGTACCAAATATGTTAATTCTCTTAATTTAAATAATTCTAGAAAGTTCTTTAGTGTATAAAAAGGCTTCCCTCAAGTTGATGGGAAGTCAGTTAGGTTCCAGCTGGGTGCATGTTAACTCGCTTGCTGTGAATAGAAGTCTCGTTTATCTAAATTGTGTTCTCTGTGTTAATCCCTCGATCCGTCTACGTGACAATATAATATATTTAATATAAAATATTAGTTTAAAATGAGTATGACCGCTGGAAGTATGCCCAAACCCTTTCAAGCATACCAATTGAACAAAAATTTCAGAATTGTGAAAATACAGCTTAGAATATGTAAACGAGTTTAAAAAACATAATTTGTTGGTTAAGATATAAATCTGGCTGTTTTAGATCAAACACAATAGTCGATAGACAATTCGCCACCTACGATGGGCACAATGAACCAATTTACTTGCATTGGTTTTTATATTTTTTGCCTTTCATTGTTTCCGTTCTTGGAGGAGTAGCCAAAAAAAAATCGACATAAAAACCGGATTGAAAATCCAAGGAGTTCTTAAAACGAAGCATGCTTATGTCAACACAATGTGTTTATAAAATGTTCAACTATACCTGATTTCGCTCAAATTGCGACTATTCCATATGGGTGCTGCATTTCCCATCTGTAGTAAAATAATAAAAGTTAATTACGAGAATTTAATGATAATCACTTGCACAATTCTATAAGAAATAATAATTTAATATAAACAATAGACGCTCTGACTTTTTGCATAGGTTAGACAAATACATAACTGATGAAAATTGCATTATAATTGGTAAAATGTTACTCATAAAATATTGTCTAAGAAGCGAACAATCTCTACCTATTTACGAGAGTATAAAAAAAATTTTTCCCCTCAAGAAAAATCCACTAAAGAGGCTTTAGTCAGCCAGGGAAAGCAAAAATAGCTGAAATGTTATGAAAAAAAGAAATATAAGCTCCAGTACCAGTTGAATTGTTATAAAGGAAAGAAATCTTTTTTAAAAATTCTCTGTAAATAATTATATAACACCAAATTTTATCAAAATACAGTCGTTCTTTAATACTTTAATAACTGATCAGAAAATGAACCTGGGAAGTCTAAGCATGAAATTCATGTAAAAGACAATATGAAGAACGAATATAATACAACTGAAAGGAGAGAAGGTATTTGCTATCTCCTTCCATGAATCATGGAAGGTATACAGGAGGGTCTTGGTGTTATAGTACATTAATTGATTGGTTTTTGTGCTAAATCATCTTCCCAGTGTTTTCTTTTTTAAAGAATAGTGTAGTATCAGACGCTTTCCGCCAGAGGATGTGGCTGATGCTAAGCAGAAAAAGTAAATAAACGAAAAGAAAGAGGGGTGAGGGACCAGCCCCAGAGAGAACGAGAGAGAGGAAGCGACTCCAGCGAAGAGGCTGGGCGTCTCGTATTGCGCCCTTTGTGTATAGAATTTTTAATGTCCATGTGTTATGTTTGCTCTGTTTAATAAATGTCTTTCGTTTTGTCAACTGCTCTTCATCACTGTGTAAAAACCAAGAGGTAACCACTCGCCACAAATAATAATAAAGAGGAATTTTTTTGAAATTGATTCTGTTAATCTGTACCGGAATCTATGGCTTATGATTTGCTTGTACGATCATAAAACAGGCATTTATTTGAGCAGTCCAATTGTGCTTACTCTGAATAGTAACTTAGTTGCTGTAATATTTTCTATATGTGATATATTATTTAATTTAATCCTACATAATAACTCTCTCTAACTCATCTCTTAACCATTAAATGTCCCAATGGTCTATCTCCCTTCTTAATTTAGATGGGTTACCCTCTTTTTTCTGCTAGCCTACAATTTCTTGATACTGTAATGACTTCGACATTCCTCACTTGGAATTCCAAGGAAGCGGTCACCCCTTTGTAAACTAAACTGTTTCATCAGTGCCGAAAGGTGACCTTACCATTTAGTGCCACAATAGACTAGGCTCAGAGACTCTTCTGATTACTTCTGAGAAGGAATATCCTTTTGAAAAGCCCCCTCGTTGACAATGTAGTCCCGATGACAAAGCCTAGTGCAAACTGCCGGAGCCTACGAGACACATGGAAGCGGCAAGCTGTAACGAAAAGGGCGTAACCTACAACATCCCCCAAAAGTCGAGAATACGAGATATACTCAACGAGCATAGCAGCGGACAGTGAGTTGTTCGTTATTTTCCGAGATGATAGGTGAGTCTGAATAGGAAATCCCTGGAACGAACGCTTCCCTCGCCAGAACGGAGAGTCCAGTCAACTCATCATGACATCGCGAACCCTATTGTTTTTGTAATTTTAATATTATTTTATACAGTGTACAGTTGCCTTATTTAGCCAAGAAAACCAAATAAATGTGTTGGTTAATTTTAAAGGCTGTCAGTCTCTTTTAAAGCAAAGTCCTTACAATATTATGATCTAGGAAAACTGGAGTCCAAATATCCGTAGTTTTTAGAATCATAGCACAAGTATAGTCCCAGAGTTTTCGTTTTTTACATTCTCACGACAGTCAGAGTTGCACTTCAGTGTGAATATTCGAAAACATGTAAACTCTTTTTCTAACCTTGGAATTGCTATAAATCGTCCCTTCACGAGAAATCTGAGTTTACTGCCTGCAATCATATTTTACACTTTGTAAGGAAGGCAGAAGCGAACTACGAGTATGCCGCCATCCAGAGTAGACGTGTTGTAAAGTAGCTGTTGAAATGTATTAAGCAGGTTGGCTTTTCCAACGTTCTTATGTCCTTTCTACACTGGTGAAATAAATTAAGAGAATTTGCATATTTTATCGAATTTCATGAAAAGAACTGAACTGAATGTAAAACCACTGCTTCTAGACAAAAATGCAAATCTTGTACGTCAAATACGTAAGCGTACACGTGTGTGTAGACGGAGCCACTAGAGAAACATGCTTTATAAGCGCGCGTAAGTTAAGACGCATTTCGTTCGCTAGCACACCTCGGCGAATTTCTTGGTGTTATTTTGCAGCAATAGGTTAATTTCAAATTGCAACAGTTTAAATGAGTACCACCAACGTTTAGATGATGGAATGAGGTGGCGAATTGGGGGGGGGGGGAGGCTAGAAGCAAGCCAATCTCAAGTCCAAATTTGTAGAGATTTCAATTTAACGCCCAGCGTCGTGTGAAACTTATGGAAACCGTTCAAAGATACCGGATCCATCGAGAGAAAGCCTGGGCAAGGTTGTCCAAGAGCCAAGATGGCCAGAGAAGATCGCCATTTGTCGATTATAGCGAGGTGTAACAGGAGTGCTACAGCTTCTCAGCTCTCTCGTGACTTGTATGATCGAATTGCTTGGTCATCGAATTGCTTGAATGATACGTTTCTTCAGTTCATCCACAGTTTAAATTTTTTGTTTATACACAACGTATTTAATGAATCCCCAAGCAAAAAAGTCGAATAACTCCTGATATGCTACGAAACAGTTGGAGAGAACTGGATTACCATTTAGACGTTAGTCGTGCTACAAAAGGTGTACACATCGAAATCTATGATACTATGATCGAAATCTATGATTGATATTAAAATTTGGTGAGATGATCTTTCGATTCAAACAAATATTTTAAAATTCTAATGGGGGTAGTTCCGTAAAAATAAGTCATAACTTTTGGGTACCTTTAGTTCGGACGCTCTGTATTTGGTTTGAAAAAGCTTGTATTCCTTATTAATTAAATAGTCTTGTAGTTAAAATTTTATTCTATCTATACAGTTATGTGCTTGTGTACACTATTTTTTGAATGTACTGTTATAATGGTTCCACTATAAACACAATATTGAGTTAATTTTATAACATATTGGTTAGTATAATTATCATAATAAATCTCTTTAATTAATATGTTTCTGATATTCTGAATGTTCTTAAATTTCTGTACTTTGCTTCACGTTCATAAAATTCTACTTAAATCGGTAACTAATGTGTTTGTAGGATTTTGGGCCGCCCAAAGGAGGGGGGGGGGGCAACTTGGGCACTTTGCCCAGGCCCCCAATTGCCGGAGGGCCCCCCAAAAATTAAAAAAAAATTATTTATTAGATTTCCTCAGAAAATATAACAAGAGAGCAGTCCAATGAAATATAATAATTATGTTAATCATTCATGTAATAAAATTTTAAGTATCAGTAACTTAATTTGAATGTGTGTTTTCGTCTCTTTGTATTTTTTATTTTTCTTGGGGACCCCAACAGAAGTTTGCCCCAAGCCCCGTAAAGTCTCTGGGCGGCCCTGGTAGGATTCAAAATTAGTGTTAGAAATTAACAAGCAATATATGCCCAATCCTACCTGCATTTTCCTAGGCCATGTCGAAGAGTCCACAGATGCCTCAAATGTTTTTCTCCTAAAGGTATTTAGAAAAGATGAAATGTAATAAAAGATATAAATTTTGTTGCTTAAATAAGTTATAACTTCCTTGAAATGTCTTGGCATGTTATATGTTTCGCCAATATCGGATTTACGTATAAGCTAAAAAATATACAGCTTACGGCCTCGCAATCTGCCGGGGCCTCAAAATCAAAACAAACAAACGAACAAAAATATGAATATAAAAATTGAAAAAAAAAGTCTCGTAGAAAAATCATTCAAATGAAGTCAGACATATCACGATAAATATTTTTAAATAATTTGAAATATACAAATTGTAACATTAAAATAATCCATATTTTAAATATTAATTTATTATATACATATATATGTACCTGTATTATTTTGAAATTTTGGGTACTCAATTTTATGTGATGTCTATTGTCATATTTTCACCTGAATAAAAGATTAACTTTCTATATACTACCAATTATGTTGTTATATTAGCTTAATTTTTAGCTTTTATTTTCATATTTTAATTTGAAACTTTCTGTTCTATGAGGCTTATTTGTCGTTTTTTAAAACACTTTAATTATATAACTGTTTCTGTGATTTTGTAAACACATCCTTTATTATTTTCTTAATAAAAATTAAAGGGCAATATATTTTCATTTATTAAAAAGGCGTACATATTTAAAATTTTTCTGATACCAGCTGATGTAATTTAAAACAGTAGGGGGCCTGTGGGGCTTGTATTGCTTAGGGCCCCAGCAAGTGTAAATCCGACCCTGCGTTCCGCCTTACAGAATCATACCTAGATAATTCAGATCTCACTGGCAAAGAAAATAAATGTAAATCCGAGTATTCTTCAGTGCAAGGAAAACCAACACCATAATTCCATTTGATGTATTTCGAATAAAGTTTAATTAATATTTATAAAGCGATTTTCGGGCTTGTTAAAATATCGGCGATACCTTTAACTACACGGCGTTTCCCGGGCTCATTGTATCTAGAACAGGAGAGATTATTTTTAAACTTCTGCTATTGATTTTCAAGCTACAAAAGACCCCCGATAGATTCTTGAGCTGTAATCTCTCTCTATATATATACTAGCTGAAAACCCGCGCTGCGCTGCGGAGTACATTCAATTTAAACACAACGGTCAATGTATACAATTAATGCCAAAAAAAAAAAATATATATATATATATATATATATATATATATATATATATTTATAATAAATGCGACGATAAATGTATACAATTGATGTAAAAATATATATATATATATATTTATAAAAAAAATCGCAAGGGATATTTATTTATTTTGGATAATATCCAATCGTCTGCTGCATTAGAAAGAAAAAAAAAATATTTTGTCTATTTAGTTGTTATGCACGTGGCGATAAATTTATTTAAAGTACCAGAAAAAGAAATCACGGGATCAGCATTTAATAAATTAAATTATAAAAATTAATCTTTAAACATTCACCAAAAATCAGAAAATGGAGGTAAAGGTTCGAAAAAGATTTCATTTTAAAGGAATTTTTATGATCTTTCTCGTGATATAAATTTTATAACCCTCAAATTATTGTTTTAAATGCAAACTTAAAAAAAGTTACAAAAACAGCTTAAAAATTTAATTTTTAAAAAATCTAAGAAGAATTTTTCAAAAATCTTTCTTAGTGCACCCCTACACCATAAGAAGAATCGCCATGCAAAATTTTAGCCCTTTAGATCCAGAGGTTTGGTCTGTGCGTTGTATGTCAGTCAGTCAGTCAGTCAGTCAGTTACGGAACTGTTTTATATATATAGACTAGCTGAAAACCCGCGCTTCGCTACGGAGTACATTCAAATTAAATACAACGGTCAACGTATGATGCAATTTATGCCAAAAAATAAATATATATATTTATAATAAATGCGATGATCAATGTATACAATTGATGTAAAATATATATCTATCTATATATATATATATATTTATAAAAAAATCCTAAGGGATATGCATTTTTTTTTGGATAATATCCAATCGTCTGCTGCATTAGAAAGAGAAAAAAATATTTTTTTGTCTATTTAGTTGTTACGCACGTGTCGATAAATTTATTGAAAGTTCCAGAAAAAGAAATCACGTGATCAGCATTTAATAAATTAAATTCTAAAAATAAATCTTTAAAATTTCACAAAAAATCAGGAAATGGAGGTAAAGAATCGAAAAAGATCTCATTTTAAAGGAATTTTTATGATCTTTCTCGTGATATAAATTTTATAACCCTCAATGTATTATTTTAAATGCAAACGTAAAAACAGTTTAAGAAACAGCTTAAAAATTTAATTTTAAAAAATCTAAGAAGAATTTTTGAAAAATCTTTCTTAGTGCACCCCTACACTATTAGAAGAATCGCCATGCAAAATTTCAGCCCTTTAGGTCCAGCGGTTTGGTCTGTGCGTTGTATGTCAGTCAGTCAGTGAATGAATGAATGAATGAATGAATCAGTTACGGAACTGTTTTATATATATAGATAAAACAGTTCCGTGACTGAGTGACTGACTGACTGATAGATAGATAATGCACAGACAAAACCGCTGGAGCTAAATGGCTGAAATTTTGCACGGCGATTTTTCCTATAGAGTAGGGGTACACTAAGAAAGATTTTTGAAAAATTCTTAGATTTTTTAAAATTAAATTTTTAAGCTGTTTTTGTAACTTTTTTAAAGTTTGCATTTAAAATAAAAATCTGAGCGTTATAAAATTTATATCATGAGAAAGATCATAAAAATTTCTTTAAAATGAAATAATTTTCGAATCTTTGCCTCCATTTTCTGATTTTTGGTGAATTTTTAAATATTAATTTTTAGAATTTAATTTATTAAATGCTAATCACGTGGTTTCTTTTCTTTTTGTGATACTTTAAATTAATTTTGCGTCACGTGCATAACAACGAAATAAATTGGAAAAAAATGTTGAAATACAGTAAAAGATAAAATTTAACCACAAGACTATTCGTGATGGAAGTTTTTTAAGAATTTAATTAAAAATAGTATGTTTTATGGATATTAAACATATAAATTAATTACATTCATTGACCGTTGTATTTGAATTAAATATTTTCTTCTACATTATTTTGTCTATAAAAATATCCGTTACGATTTGTGTGTGTATATACACTGATTTCCGCTTATAAGAATCAAGTTTGTTATTATTACTTTTGATTCTTATAAGCGGTTGATTCTTATAGCCGAAATTTAGGTTTTTAGACAGGCACATACACAAACACGTATATATACATATATGAGATAATTTACCATAAAATATTCTTTAATTTACGTTAATTATTTTGTATTAAAATTATTTTTTATAATTTTAAAAATACAACTTAATTTCTAGACCTATAAGTATATACACATGTTTATAGTAGTAAGAGAAGAAAAAAATCCAATATTTGTAACAACATACCTGCTAAACATTTTTAACATTTCAACTACAGGAAGGGTGCAAGAAAAAGTTTTCTATGGTAGTTTGACGTAATGGAGTTTTCAGGAGGCTGTTTATACCTCTTTCAATATCAATAGTCTCAGACGAAGATTCACCTTATAGCTTATGTTTCACGGTTTGATAACATGCTGAATCTACTAATGTCACGCTTGCCTAAGTGATAGTGGACACTTCGCCGAAGATTTATGTGTTTCAGGGTCCAGGAAGCCATAACCAGGAAATAGGAGGTAGGAAAAAAAAAAGAGTCCTTTGTTTGTCAGTGGAGAAAAGTGGAATCGGACCCGGACGGGTAAGATGCTCCTGGGTGAAGCTAATAGGACAGTGTTTAGCTAAAGCATTTAAGGGGAAACTATTATATTATATTATGTCTAACAAAGAAAGGGGTGCATTTTATGACAGTATTCCATCCCATCTTATCAGTCTTTCTTTTAAAAAAATAAAGAACTTCCTGCCTTTTGAGGGTTTAAGTGGCTTTTTTGAAAAAATGAAAAGAAAGCGAAGAGTGTAAGCTGATTCTTAAAACAGGTGGATTGATTCTTTAAAGCGAAAATTTTAACATGGAAATAATACATTTGCTTTTGTTTTTGCAATATTGATTCTTATAAACGGTTGATCCTTATAACCACTGATCACTATAAGCGCCGGTTACTGTATATATATATATATATATATATATATATATATATATATATATATATTTTTTTTTTTTTTTTTTTTTTTTTTTTTTTTTTTTTGGCATTAGTTGCACATATTGGTCGTTGTATTTAATTTGAATGTACTCCATAGCGAAAGTACGGATATTCCGCTAGTAAATAATGTAACCACTGTTTTCAGGATAACAATGCGATCTGAAGTCTTATAACTTAGAGGCAGGGGTTTTATTACCTGAGCTGTATCGGATATATGAAGAGTTAATACTTTCAATGGTTACCCTCCCATTTCCCACCTTTCTTTTTGAAGCCACTGACAGACTGCTTACCTGCGCATATTCATTAATTCATTTAATTATTCGTCAATGTTAAATTCTTTTACGCTGGGAGCGACTGTCACGTATTTGCTTAGAGCGGTCCATTATCGTTCGTTTCAATGGTCGTGCGAAAAATAATAAGGATGCCTTTAGATTAAAAATACTACACCACATTATTTAAAGATTTCGTTAGGGGTTAGTAGGGTTAGTGCTTAAGGCTTCTGTGTGCTAACCGTAACGGATTCGCGCACCTCAATGTTAATTTAATGGATAAAATGTGTCCAAGGATTGCTGTCTTGGATTTAAAGGTTTTATTATATATTTTTTTAAATTGTACTCAGTAATAGAGAAAGAAATTTTACACCTTGGGGAATTTTACGTTTTAAAAAAATTGCCAATAATATTTAAAAATTTAAATTATTCGGGAAAAAAAATCTGAGATAGTATGTTTTAAATGCCCCTAAATAAAATTTGGTGGATGAAATTTATAAAATGAATCCTATTGCAAGGTGCAAAAAAGTTCAGGATATCTGAAAATACCATATTTATTGGACTATCAGCATTTATGTAGTTGTCAATGGTAGACACATTTTCTCCATGGGTTAACATTGAGGCGAGCGAATCCAATAGAGTTTCTACACAGCAGCCTTAAGGCGCCTACAGTTGCCGTCTCGCCACAGACAGCTCCACCTTAAGAAACCTTGCCCGACAATCCCATCCAACGTCCACCCAGCATCGCAAAATATTTTGCAATAGATCCCGCCTCCATATCCCAGTAGGTGACAACCTGAGTCATAGGTTTCTCTCAATATTTAATCGTTAACAATATTTAGTTCTCAATTGCATCACGGAACTGCAGCCTGACTGATACATCGGTAAAATCCCTTTTTAGGGCAGGATAATGCAACAACATGCACCGAACGGGCTTCACGAGACTGATGTCTTCGAACAACTCTTTTTTGACTTTCTGTGTCCTCATATCTTTGCGCGTGGGAAATAAAAGTGTCAGACACGCTTTACCTGCCAGGTATAAAGTGAAAAGCAGCGACATTTTTTTCTTTTGAAAAAAAATTATAATCGAACAAAACGTACTAAGAGGGGTCGCTTGTGCCAGGGTGTACGAGAAATGGAACTTTAATAGTAGCAACACTGTTGTAGAGACCCCCCCCCCCCCCCCGCAGCAGAACCCATGAAAGCAGCTTATACCACACGTACGTCACATACCTACCTTACCTGAGAGCGAATGCGCTCTCCTTACAAACATCATAAGCCTGCACAGTGACCGGATGAACACATCCATG
>OU015490.1:170716974-170809474 GCA_907164885.2 Dolomedes plantarius
CTTTGGCCAGAATATTGGAGGTGAAGCGTACGATAAAACAGGGGAACATGTACACGTGAAAACACCTATGTAGACAATATTAAAAGTTAAATGTGACACAAACTCGTTGAAACTGTGATACTTCCATTACAAAACCTCTTTGGGCACGCTATTTGACCGTGCTGTTTCGAAGCATCCAGGGAATGAACTTTATGGCCCAAAGTCAATTTTTCACTTCGATTTTTAAACAAACAATACAATGTGTCATTCTGAATCAAAAATTCGCACGAAGCGGAGATCTTAATCTTTAAAATGGTACCTCATTTATCGATTTTGGTTAAGTATGAAGAAAAAGGGAGAAAACACAAAAACCCCTTTTAGAAATAATATACGTATATATATAAGCAAGAGACACAAGAATAGGATATTTTAATACAGTTTCAAAATTAGCCACGGGATTCAGTACAGTGTTACACTGGAGGACTACAATGTAAATCGCTAATAATCTATACTTATATATAAAGAGAGAGCGATTTTGTACGTGGAGGGTAATCTCCAGAACCACTGCACCTATTTGAAAAATTCTTTCACTGTTTGAAAGGTACATTATTCCAGATGGACATAGGCTATATAATATGTATATCTGATCAGTAGAAATAAAGTTAGGGGCTTAATCCTAACAATCTCCATTGTTACTGCTACTGTCCTCTACCGCTTTTTGTGCCGAAGTCTTCAACGATCCTTAGCATGGTGCTATCGCGGTTGGCTTCTGCTCTGACGTTAGCTGTTCGAAACTAGCCGTTCTCCGGCAAGATTTTTTCTTTTAAAAAAATAACTTTAAACTATATTTATACACTGCTGGCCACTGTAAATGCAACACCCTGAAGGAAACATGCAAATAACATGAAATTTTCAACATGCATTAGCGAAGGTGAGATATTCAAATGATTAGAATTTCAGCGCAGACGCACATCACGCGCGTCTGTGGCGCCACTTCAAAGCGCTAATTAAGGCTTGGAGATTTCGACGATTTCAAGTTCGGCAATTGTGTTTTTCTTGTGGTTTTTTCAAAAAAAACGATCAATTATGCCTCGTCGAAAACAGCGATCATATTTTGATCAAGTATCCGAGTTCGACAGAGGAAGGATAGTGGCCTACCGAGATTGTGGATTATCTTTCAGGGAAATCGGTAGTCGTGTTGGACGAAACCAAACAACTGTAATGCGGATATGTGATCGTTGGATGCAGGAGGGTACGACGGACCGGCGTGTTCGATCGCATCCACCTCAGCGCACCACTTCACGTGATGACAGGCAAATTGTGCGCATGGCTGTGACGGATCGCTCAGTCACATCACGAACAATAGCACAGCACATGCAGTCTGTAACGCATCATCCAGTGTCTGCGCGTACCATTCGACGCCGTTTACAGCAGAGTGGTCTGTCCGCAAGACGTTTATTGCTTTGTCTACCCTTGACGCAGAACCACAGACGTCTCCGCCGCCAATGGTTCGATGACAGAAGGATGTGGACGGCAGAATGGAATGAAATTGTCTTTACTGACGAGTCACGCTTCTGTGTGCAACACCACGATGGTCGCATTCGAGTCTGGAGACACCGTGAAGAGAGGATGCTGAACAGCTGCGTTATTCACCGCCACACTGGTCCTGCACCGGGTATTATGGTATGGAACGGTATTGGATATCATTCTCGCATACCTCTAGTACGCATTGCCGGTACTTTAAACAGCCAGCGCTACATCTTCGAGATGTTGGAGCCAGTTGTCCTTCCTTACCTTCAAGGCTTGCCCACAGCCATATTTCAACAGGATAATGCGCGACCACACTTGGCACGCATTGTCCAACGGTTCTTCGTCAATCGCCAGATTGAACTGCTTCTCTGGCCGCCTCGCTCTCCGGATCTTTCGCCGATAGAAAACATGTGGTCCATGGTTGCTCTACGATTGACCCAGATTCCATCCCCAGCTGCCACAGCAGATCAACTTTGGCAACGTGTGGAAGCTGCTTGGTCTGCTGTACCCCAAGAAATCATCCAAAGTCTCTTTGTATCAATGCCGAGACGTGTGGCAGCGGTGATCTCCAACAATGGCGGCAACTATGGCTACTGATTTTGGCAGGAACCACACTTCACAGAAGTCGATAAATTTAATCATTTGATACTTGGTCAACATGTTATCTACAAAATAAATTTTGTTGTGATATCTCTTGTCTTTCTTGGTGTTGCAATTTGGGTGGCCAGCAGTGTATATAAAGAGAGAGCTATTTTGTATGTGGAAGGTAATCTCCAGAACCACTGCACCTATTTGAAAAATTCTTTCACTGTTTGAAAGGTACATTATTCCAGATGGACATACGCTATATATTATGTATCTCTGATCAGTAGAAATAAAGTTAGGGGCTTAATCCTAACAATCTCCATTGTTACCGCTTCTGTCCTCTACCGCTTTTTGTGCCGAACCTTCGACGATCCTTAGCCTGATGCTATCGCGGTGGGCTTCTGTTCTGACGATAGCGGTTCGAACCTAGCCGTTCTCCGGCACGCCTTTTTCTTTTAAAAAATTAACTTTAATTATGAACTAACGAAATGTTAATTTGAATATTATTTTAGGAATATTATTTTTAAAAAAATTTAATATTATTTTTAAAAAAACATTCTTTACTTAAAATCCTTTTTTTATTTTTGTATTTTTATTTCATCTATTAACCTCTCTCTTTTAAAAAATTAACTTTAATTAAAAACTAACGTAATATTAATTTGAATATTATTTTAGGTGCTTAAAATAATTAAAAAAACATTCATTACTTAAAATTCTTTTTTTATTTTTGAATAAAACTACGGTCTCAAGCACACCTCTTTCATTAAAAAAATTAACTTTAATTAATAACTAACGTAATATTAATTTCAATATTATTTTAGGTGCTTAAAATAATTTTAAAAAATTCTTTACTTAAAATCTTTTTTTTATTTTTGTATTTTTATTTCATCTCTTATTCTAATTTTGGGATACCAATGTGTATCTATACTTCTATAATAATATATAAAGAGAGAGAGAAGATTTTGTATGTGGAGGGTAATGTACAACTTTTGTACATTACAATGTACCTTACAACTTTTCCTTTGTCAACATCAGTCAAGTAACCATAGCAACACCCTTTAGCTTACGGGGTCCGTTTTTCGAAATCGCTCTTTAGAAGGGGAAAATGTTATCTACTTCCTATCCCCATTTTACGTGGGGGACATTCAGCGTGGGGGGTCAGGGGAAAGAGTGGTTAATTGTTTTCTTATTGCTTTCTGACTATTGAAGAAGAATTTCAATAGTAGTTCATCGGCCTCTTTCATCTCTCAAAAGGCTGAAAATGGATGAACCGATGGGTGAACCGCCCTTCTGATGTCTCTCGCCTGAAAAGAAATAGCCTCTAGCTAGAACGACAAAAGATTATTATTCAGTCCTTTTCGGAAAGATTCACCCTCCGTTCCCAGAATGTCACACAATTGTTCTTTGGGGTGAAAGCCGTTAGGAAAGTCACAACGAAGTGGAATTCGAGACTAGATCTCTGCCGACATCACACCGTATTTTTCGAGAGTATGTGCTTCGGATATATGCTATCCCACCCCGTAAGAAAAATGTTTTAATATTTTAAAGATTCAAGTAGAGGAGGTACTGATAAATACAAAAAAGATTTTTGAAACTGGCAACGTTAAAGGGTTTATTAAGAAAACTACATTTGGAACTACGCTTTTTATTGGACATTTAAGGTAAAAAAGATTTTTAATTTATTGGCTATCAACTGGAAATTTATTGGTATAATATTTTGTTCAACCCGGACAAAGTCGGGACGGGCCGCTAGTTACAAGATAAAAAGAACTTTTTATATACCGCGTTTTTAAATGTTCTGTTGAATCCTATAAACTTGACAGTTCTATGTATTAATAAATACTTAAAAATTTTTTTTTGATGAATTATCCCATCAACTTGAAAGAAAATGATCGGCCTGCACTGTGCACAAAATGCAAAGATGTACCGTGAACCACGCAGTTCTGTACCTCGGAAAAAAACTCTTTGCCAAGGGACAGGCTTACGTCGCATTTTGAAGGTCTGCGCATCGAAGAGTTTGACTGCTCCAAACTTACTGGAAAGACCTCTTATTTCGCCAAATCACAATTTTAATATTTTCCTATTTAATTATTTTTCACTTGTATTTAATTTTATTTTTCTCTCCTTTTCTCTCTTAATTGCACAAACCTTCACTTAATTACTCTTTTTCACTTTCTTTTATTTAATTTTAATCACTTTTTAGTCGTTTCCACTATCTACAGACTATATAAACTGCTAACTTATATATATATATATATTTTAATTTTTCGCACAATATTTTTGTAAACAAACTAAATTCACAAGTATTCTGTTTTCAAAATCGTCAAACGCCGTTACGCAAAAGTGTAATCATTAAATTAGATCGCGGATTTTTCTGCTTAAAGATGGCTAAAAGTATTAAAAGAATGCATTGTCATCGTGTTATGAGCTATTCTAAAAGTTTCAAATGTCTAGCTAGTCGGGAAGTTAGTTAAAAATCGATTGCAAGATTTGTACTGGACAAACAAGAAAGCGAGTTAATAAAAACATGGCAAAAAGAATATTGTTTTATTAAAGTGACACTTACGATGGATGCTTAGGGCACAAATGTTTGACATTGAGCCTAAAAGTAAAGGGCGTGAAGGTAACTAATTAATCCTCACGAACGGGTGCATCGATTTGCGTCCCAGTCTGCCGAGCGTGAGAGTAATGAATTCAATTTAATATTGAAGAGGGTCCTATTGCTATTTTTACCATTTTTTTTTATTAACTTGCTTTCTTGTTTGTGTGTGTGTTTGTGTGTTTGTCCAGTACAAATATTGCAATCGATTTTTAACTAACTTCCCAACTAGATAGACATTTGAAACTTTTAGAATAACTCAGAACACGATGACAATGCCTTTTTTTAATACTTTTAGCCATCTTTAAGCAGAATTAAATTAATTTTCAGTTATTTTCAGTTAATTGTGTTTTGTATACTGGTGCAACCGTCTATTGGCCGGGACTGGAACGAAAAGTTAAAAGGAAGTTAACTTCATTTTCTTTCAAGATAATGGGATAATTTATCAAAAAAATTTAAAAAAAGCATTTATTAATACATAGAATTGTCAAGTTTATATGATTCAACAGAAAATTTAAAAATATTGTATACAAAAAGTTCTTTTTATCTTGTAATTATTATTAACTCGCTTTCTTAGTTGTTTGTGTGTTTGTCCAGTACAAATCTTGCAATCGATTTTTAATTAACTTCCCGACTAGGTATACATTTGAAACTTTTAGAATAGCTCAGAACATAATGACAATGCATTCTTTTGATACTTTTAGCCAACTTTAAGGAGAATTAAATTCATTTTCAGTTAATTTTTCTTTTGTAGAATGGTGCACCCATCTATCGGCCGGGACGGGAATGAAAAGTTTAACGCAAGTTAACTTCCAATTACCTTCATTTTCTTTCAAGTTAATGGGATAATTCATCGAAATTTTTTAAAATGTATTTATTAATACATAGAATTGTCAAGTTTATGTGATTCAACAGAAAGTTTAAAAACATGGAATATAAAAAGTTCTTTTTATCTTGTAATTATTTTTTGTTTATCCTCAAAAAAATTTCGCGGCATCCCTGGTCTCAATGTACTCTTGAGTGCTGCGGCACGCCGGTTGGAATCACTGCTCTGTATGATGAAACTGAACCTTGTTGAAGAGCCTCAAGAAAGGTACCTAGAACCTGAAATGTTGCTCTAAAAGAATTTTTTTAAATGTGAAAATCGGGGTATTATTTTTAGTACCCAACCCGACATAACAATATTTTTCTCTTGGGCTTGACTCGTAACTTCTAAAAATTGCGAATAGTCATTCACAACTTTTTGAGCGGTAATATTTTTGATGTGGCAGCCAGTTTCCAGACTTATACAGAGGCTGTTCACACATTTTTTAGACGATGTATATTGTATTCACAAAACTAAATTGCATAACATTCTTGTGTTTTAAATGTTCTGTTTGACATCCCTTATTCTGAACTATCTTTCGACACCGCAATTTCCAGGATAATAATGCCTTTTGAAGTGTCAGAAGAGGTATTCTATCCCATTCCTCCTGAATAGCTTTCCAGAGTCCTGTAAGGGTTTTGGGACGACGTTTTGATAATGCAGATTTTAAAAGTCCGAAAGCACAAAAATCCATAGGTGATACATCGGGAGATTTAGTAGGGATATCACTGAAGGGTATGGCCTTGATACCAGTTTTTTGCTCCATTTCTTTTAGGAAATTTACAGTGTATTTTGATGTGTGACTGCTAGCTTTGTCCTGATGGAGTTTCACAGATTGTTGCCACTGTGGGTAAAGCGATGGTATTTCATTCAGAAAAATTGGCGATAAAATATGTTCCTGATAGTATTTGGAGTTAATCTTGACATTTTTTTCCACTCTCTTTATTTTTAACTTGCCATTATAAGAAAAACCAGCAACAATCATGAATCCCTTAGAAAAACTTTCTTTCGATTCTTTGAACCATGTACTTAAATTTTTTTCTTCCCTTTTATGATAATAAATGGCTCTTTTTTTGTTGCAATCATTTAAATACACCCATGATTCATCTATTGTGACAATTGTTTTCCATTTTTCTTTGGATAAGTGTTTCTCATATAGAATTCTGCAGCGTGTCCTGCGTTCAGCGATATGATTTGGAAGAAGACGATACACATTGCGTTTTTTCGATTTCTTAAGATTTAAATCAACGTTTATCATTTTGTTTACAGTGGACACCGAGCATTTTAATGATTTTGCAACTGGCCTTTGACTAGGGGGATTTTCTTTTAACATTAAACAACGTACCTTTGCAATAGTCGAAGATGTCCGTTTTTTCCTTGGATACTTGTTTGGAACTTTTGTCCCACTTGAGGCTCCAATTTGACATTTTTTTTCCTTTCTTGTTGACGATATTACCTATCGACGCTTTAGATATCACAAAACCATGACTCTCACATCGTTTATGGATAACGAAGTATGCATATTTCTCTTCGGAAAGAGCATAAATGTAGCCTTCGAACCACTGCTTTGTTAAAAACGCCATTTTGAATAAAATCAAAACTTTCAAGCCGCAGACGATAATTTTGACTTTTAAAAACATAGTACAATTGCAATTATTTCTTTTGCAGCAAACGATTTTTTATTACCGCTTACCAAAATAGTCTAAAAAATGTGCGAACAGCCTCTGTAATCAACAACTTCCAGCTCTAAATATTTTCGAGAAACATTATATCACAAAAGATAAATTTTCCGTTTTCAGATGTCTTACCTCTTCTACCCTCACAAGCAGAATCGTCGTAGACTAAAGTAAGATTAGACGAGATACACTTACATGCTTTGAGCTGCAGGGACCTCGAACATTCCTGGGTACACATCTGTAGAAGAAATAAGAATACATTGATGTTCTCAGCAAAATTGTAAAATGATTCAAAGGGACAATGATTAAAGATGAGACTCAAGTATTTAGATATCTATGAATAATGGTAACTGCTTCCGTCTTAAAAAAAGTTTTTCTGTAAGTCAGTTGGTTTCATAAAAACCACTTAATTGCTGTTTTTTATTTTAAAAATATGATTAAAAATGTCAAGTTTTTTTTATTTGCATTTTCATCTTTGAACCACTGGGAAATATTGTTGTCCGCTGGTCAGGTATATTGCCACATTCGCAAGTAACTGCAAGTATCAGCACGGACGAATGGTTAAAGCACTGAACTGCTGACCGACAGATTGTCTGTTCGAATCCAGTCAGTAACTTCTGGATTTACTTTCATTCTAATTTCTGTTACCTTTCGAGAAAGTTCCTGTTTATGTTAATTTCAATATTTCTAGAAAATTCTTAAGCTGCATATAAGATACTTTCCTCAGGCTGTGAGGACAGTTAATTAGTGGGATTGATTCCCGGTCGCATCCTGTTAAATGAACTTCTTTGACCGTAACAGCGTGTTGGTTTATTCGGTATATCTCACACCATAAAAATCAAATGCAACGCAACAACTGTGTGGCTCGTTGAAATTTACAGAATAAGTAGATCACGATTTTGGCGTCGCGCATGGCTGGAGGTTTAAAAAAATTAGTGTGGCCAAAGTTTAAAAAAAAAAATCAAACTTTTTAACTATGGTCGAGTAGAGATGGATCGTTTCTCACTTCATTCTAATGCTCTTTAACATTCTTACTAGGTTTTCTAAATTAAAAGTGTTGTGGCCTGATTCATAGGGCATCTCCAAGACATTAAAACTTATTTAATTTAAAGAAGCCAGGGTATTTGCTATAAAAAGTTATAAAAACCTACTACTCAGGAGTCCAGATCAACTGCTTGAGTATTCTCTGAAGTTTTTTTTTATATTCTTATTAAATGTTCAAAAACACAGGTGACTGGGAGGATTCCTTTACCACTTTCGAGCTCTTGACAGATTATAGATTTTTAATTATTATTAGAAGTCAGTGTAATGGCAATAAATAAAAAAAAGAATAATTGACAACTGGTACAAAAGATTTAACGGGCGCGGTGGCCCGCTTGGCAAGGGCAGCGAAACAGTGATCTGAACGTTGCTGGTTCGATGCCCGTCGCTGAAAAAACCACCGACGGGTACACTAACGGCGGCTGGTGTACGGGAAAAAAAAGTCGTAGCTGAAATGTCCCCTAAGATCCCAAAATGCCTCTGGATGGGCGGGGTCAAGTGTTCCGGTCTCATCACTTGACTCCGTTCAAAAGTACGGGACCGATGTCCTTTGAGGTCAAGTTAGACTTGCAGTTCTAGTGGTACTTCGCCTTAAGTGAAGCTGCTTACTACCCTTCGCCATGGACCAAGGTCCTTGGTGTAGGCTTTCCTACACTACGGGGATTGGATACAACAACAACAACACAAATGATTTGCTTTTCAATTCATTCTAAAGCACTTTAATATTCTTGCAAGATGCACTGAAGTCCAAATGTTCTGGACTGATTCAGTGTCATGTCCAAATGCTTGAGACACTTATTCTTTTTTAAAGAATACGTGTTGTGCGTAGTTACAGAAAATACAGAAACAAATTACTGATGAATTGCTGAAATTCCTGCTGAAGGTCATTAATATAATTATGAGATATTCATGAGCAGAAATAAACTGGTAGAATTCAGCTGGGATGTCCGAACTCTTCTTATTTTCTTTTAAAGAAGATACGGTGGTCATAATAAGAAGTTAGTCTAATAGGTTTTAGGTCTAGATTTTTGTAAAAATAGACCCCATTTCTACTTGAATTTTTTTTTTTGTATTTCCCAAGGCTAGGGCTCATACAGAAAAGATAAAAACATTGAACACAATGACGAAAAAACTGAAGTAAATGACACATCTAGTTATGCCACATCTAGTTTAAAAAAAATCAAAAAAAATCCCCAATTACATTAAATATTCTGGTGCTGCCATTTGGTATGTAAAATAAGAAATAAAACCGTTTAAGGGTAAATGAAATGGATTGTTTTAATCTTTTTGGTGCGTTACTTTCAAACACTCCAGCCCGTAAATATCACGAGCACGAGAGATAGAAGGCGATACCTCACCCCGTGATTTTGTCGGGAGCGAAAAGGAAGGGGTTAATCAATATTTTCTAAATTCAAAGTATATTTGGTTAACGATATCAGTCTTGTTCCTTACTTTAATAAACTCAGGAATGTTGAGTTAATTTCTACCTTTCATTTTTGTACTTTGTCTTGCATCCTCAGGCCCATTCTATGTATCGTGTGTTTCCCCTACTTCATGCTTTCTACTCTTTTCTGCTTCACGTCGCAGCCGTAAGAAGACAACTTTAAGCAAATACTCTAAAATTAAGAATATTAACGAGCATGTAGAGTCCTAGGTCACCTCCTTGGGTCTCATGTAAGATAGGCTTTATTTGTTTCCATGATGGACAAATCGGACACGTAGTACAAATATAAATCTATTTATTGCTGCTTTTAGTCGAAAGGTCAAAATCAAATTTGGGCAGTTGATGCTCAGGTTCAACTGAAAAAATAGCCTGCAGCATAACCTTGCTTTGTTAGAAATTAGCATGGCAGCGTTGAATTACTACTAATCACAGATTACTACTAATCACACTACGAATCGCAGTTGTTACTACTAATCACAGATTTATCCTTTCTACCTTCTATGCTGCTTATATTACATTCGCGACAAAAAAGTGCCTTTCTGGTACAATAAGCGATTAAGATTTTTGTGAATAAACCGACAGATAAGGATAACTACACGCGACCAGATAAGGATAACTACACGCAGGAAGAAAATAAAAATAGAATGTATGCTGGACGTTTCAAGCTTCAGAATAATTTGAGCAGGCTATCGTTATGCTATTGTTATGAATAATTTGAGCAGGCGGTACAGTTTTGTCAGACGCACCTCTCTGCCAAGTTTGGCGATTTTGTGTATGGCGTGGTAACCATGCGATTTTGGCGAGATTTTGTTTTTTGCGGATTTAGTCATGTGCGGTTGGGGCAGTAATTAGATTGAGAGTTTAAATTTAATAATAAATAATGAGATTTATAATTTTGATTGTTTTCTTAATTTTTTAACATTAGCGCAGAGTTGAGAATTTTATTTTCTTGATTGCATGTAAAATGCATGCGCAGTTTGCATATAAAATGCATGAGCAGTTTGCCTATTAAATGTAAATTGAATATTCATTTTGCATATTTATTTTCGTGTTTGCATATAACTTTTCGCTAACGGAGGTGCGTAGGCGCAAAAAAATTTTGGCTCCAACTTTTCGCCAACAGAGGTAAGTCTGACAAAGCTGTTCCGAGCAGGCTATTGTGAGGCTATTGTTATGAATAGTTTGAGAAGGCTATTGTTATGAAGCAGCATAACAACAGCCTGCATCATAATCTTACTTACTCTCTTTACTTGGTCAGAAATTAGCACGGCAGCGTTGAATTACCTCTAATCACAGACTCATCCTCTTTACCTTCTAAGCTGTTTATATTACATTCGCGACAAAAACAGTGCACGTCTGGTATAAAAAGTGATTAACATTTTGTCAATAAATCGACAGAAAAGGATAACTAAACCCACGAAGAAAATAAAAATAGAACGTATGCTAGACGTTTGAAGCTTCAGAATAATTTGAGATGTCATCCATTTGTACTCAACAATCATCAGTTTTCCTAATTGTTTACCCCAATGACAACACTTTGATTATTATAACTAAGTGTGTTGAATTCTGAGCAGTTTTGATTCTACGACATTCTAATAGATGTCCGACTTATCATTGCCCTGAACTAACACTATTTTATACACTCACCTCAATGTTAACCTATGGAGAAAATGCATCTACTATTTACAGCTACATAAATGCTGATAACAAAAAAAAGTGGTATTTTCAGATAACCTGAACTTTTATGCACCTTGCAACAGGATCCATTTTAAAAATTTCGTCCTCCAAAGGAATTTATGAGCGTTTAAAGCACACAATACCAGATCTCCTCCCCCCTTGGAAAATTTAAATTTTAAAATATGATTTATATATTTATTTAAACGAAAAATCTCCCAAGCTCTGAAATTTCGCTCTCTAATATGAAGTACAATTTAAAAAAAAAAGTCTTTAAATCCAAGTTGGCAATCCTTGGACACATTTTCTCCATAGGTTAACGTTGAGGTGAGCGAATCCAATAGGGTTAGTACACAGCAGCCTTAACATCGTATTATTCTAATTCTTTCTTTGAATTAGAAATTCTAATCACTTGACGACTGTAGCTAACTGAAGAAACGTAAATCAAAGTAACTTTTTCTGCTGGCCAGACATGAAAACTTTTAGCGTCACTAGATTAGCGTAGTAATAATTTACTGTTATTGAAATACATTGTTAATTTGACATAGCTTTCGAATTTACAGTTCTCTTACTTTCGGTGTCAGAATTCCTTTATTTCTTTGAGCCCAAGGCATAGAACCGTAAGTGGTACAGTTAGTCTGGTAAGGCAGTGGAAGAAGCTTTGTTGTCGTCTGAAAAAAAAGGCAGTATTATTAAATAAAATGCAGCATTGAGAATTACTCTCTGAAAAAAATATCTAGTAAAATTCTTGTTATTTGACTTTATGTGAAATTAAACCACCCGTCACCCGTTGGATCACCCACTATCCATAAATTAAAAGGTATATATATATATATATATATATATATAAATATATATGCATGTACACACACACAAATATATATCGCTAACTCCTTTCAACAATGTTATATCTCCAAAAAACGTGATTTTTCAGGAGAGGGATTTTAAAGTTTAAAAGTAGAATAAAATGTATTAAAAATAATATTAATTCTGCTCTCTAGCGGCTAAATATTGAGCTCTGTGATATGATGATCTTGCAGGGCTATACTACTCTTTCAGGGCATTCTGAAAACAGGCTTAACTAAAAATCGCCGTTTTTTTTTAGATATGACGTTGTTGAAAGGAGTGAGCGATATATATGCTTACATGTATATATGTGTGACGGAAATCAGTTGTGTTTTTCAAGTGTAGAGGGCGTTAGTCGTCTATGTTTTGATGTATTTTCAACATTGCTTTGTCTTATGTTAATTTCTACCGGCTTTCAGTATTCTCTTTGTTTTGAACCACCGAGTATGGAACGTCCGTTTAATGGAGATAGGATAATGAATAAATATTAACCAGGATTAATGATGGCTGTGTTTTATTTTTGGAGTCTGGTCCTCCTTTTTGTTTCAATATGTGTATATATATATATATTTCCCAAGCTGTGCGTAATATACGTGATACAAAATGGATATAACGTACTTATATACGAAAAGCAAGCAATTAACTGAAAAATGTTTATCGCCCATAATCACGCAGCAGTCGCGGATCTGTGTTTTGCACCCGCTAATGGGCTCTGCAGGATGACGACATCAATGAGTGTATGATACGAGAAGCGAGATGAAATGTAGAATTGCCAGAAAAAGACGGAAATAAAGTCCGTCCCTAGAATGAATGTAGGGTAACTCTGTGAGAGAAAATTATTTTTTTCCCCTCACGACGTGCTGCATTGTGTTGAAGAACCTATTAACATGGACATAACCCAGCAACACGGCTGCTGAGTTAGTCACGGAAAAGATGCATATCTGTGTGTGCGCTTAAAACTCGGTGAGTTAACTGGGGCTTGAGATACCTTTCTCATCCCCACGCTGTAAAAGTGTCCGGCCCTGGCTTTGACTGCCTCTGATTCGAAATCTGGATAAAACCATGGATCATGCACGTAAATTAGTATGGATGGTGTCTTGTGATCGTCCAGGTACTCTTCAGCTTGGACGTTTAAATCCAGGAGAAGCTCTGAAAAACAATTGGTAGAATGTCATTTGCAAGCACATTGGAATAAAAACACATGCGCACTGATAACCCCATTATTACTCTATACATATTTGGAATTTATTAATTAGAAATGTATGCTATAAGGGTGGTCCAAATTAAAGTGAGTTTTTTGGGGCGTTTTTTCGGCAAGGGTTTATTGTTTGGATTATGTGAACATAAAGGAATTAAAATTGATACATGAGCTACGTATCCCCTACACATATAGTCGACTTGTCGGTTAAAGAAGTGTCTCGGCGTTTCACTAGATTTTGGATACCATGAAAGCAGAACGTCCGTGGTCGTCTGCAGAACTAGTCCCGAACCTCTGCATCGTTAGAAAACAGATGGCCCCTGAGAGTCTTTTTCAGAGGGCCGAAGATGTGGTAGTTGCAGGATGACAGGTCAGAACAATAAAAGGGAGGGCAGACCAGCAAATCTTGTCCCTGTAGCAATCGATTCTACGGTAACGGTCAAGTGTGCTTGAGCAGGTATTGGTATATCCCTTGGCCACACGTCCCTTACGAAATTCATTAAACCATCTGAACACTGTACATTGTGACAGATACTTATGACCATACACATCCTTCATACGACAGTAAGTTTCGGTTTCACTAACACCTGCTGCCGCCAAAAATTGAATAACCGTTCGCTGTGTCTGTTTGGACGAAAACATGTCACGACCGTATGTAGTCACCTTGCTTAAAAAACGTTCAAACAGGATACTGACAATTTCCTACGATAACAGCTTTGATTCGCAACATACAACGTCATCTACCGGCTCAAAGAATTGAAAGCTCTGAGTATTAAATTGCCGTTAATACAAAAGTCTCACTTTCATTGGGGCAACCTCATGCAAAGAGAGAATTTGAAACGATTCTTAAGTAGGATTATAACATCATTACTTGGATGCACCAGATGGGGCCCAACATCAACTTCCCTTGAGGCCCAACATCCCTTTTATCACTGGTAAAAGTTTCCTGCCACATCAGGTCTCGAGTCATTCGACCAATTTTCCCCGAAGAGATGCTTGCGGGTACTTCTAGGGTTACGCATACCACAGTTTAAGAAATACTCTTATAAACGATGGATATCAACAAATTTGTAGGGATATTGGAGGCCTACAGAGGCTGTTCGCACATTTTTTAGACGATTTTGGTAAGCGGTAATAAAAAATCGTTTGCTGCAAAAGAAATAATTGCAATTGTACTATGTTTTTAAAAGTCAAAATTATCGTCTGCGGCTTGAAAGTTTTGTTTTTACTCAAAATGGCGTTTTTAACAAAGCAGTGGTTCGAAGGCTACATTTATGCTCTTTCCGAAGAGAAGTATGCATACTTCGTTATCCATAAACGATGTGAGAGTCATGGTTTTGTGATATCTAAAGCGTCGATAGGTAATATCGTCAAAAAGAAAGGAAAAAAAACGTCAAATTGGAGCCTCAAGTGGGACAAAAATTCCAAACAAGTATCCAAGGAAAAAACGGACATCTTCGACTATTGCAAAGGTACGTTGTTTAATGTTAAAAGAAAATCCCCCTAGTCAAAGGACAGTTGCAAAATCATTAAAATGCTCGGTGTCCACTGTAAATAAAATGATAAACGTTGATTTAAATCTTAAGAAAGCGAAAAAACGCAATGTGCATCGTCTTCTTCCAAATCATATCACTGAACGCAGGACACGCTGCAGAATTCTATATGGGAAACACTTATCCAAAGAAAAATGGAAAACAATTGTCACAATAGATGAATCATGGGTGTATTTAAATGATTGCAACAAAAAAAAGCCATTTATTATCATAAAAGGGGAGAAAAAAATTTAAGTATATGGTTCAAAGAATCGAAAGAAAGTTTTTCTAAGGGATTCATGATTGTTGCTGGTTTTTCTTATAATGGCAAGTTAAAAATAAAGAGAGTGGAAAAAAATGTCAAGATTAACTCCAAATACTATCAGGAACATATTTTATCGCCAATTTTTCTGAATGAAATACCATCGCTTTACCCACAGTGCCATCAATCTGTGAGACTCCATCAGGACAAAGCTAGCAGTCACACATCAAAATCCACTGTAAATTTCCTAAAAGAAATGGAACAAAAAACTAGTATCAAGGCCATACCCTTCACTGATATGCCTACTAAATCTCCCGACGTATCACCTATGGATTTTTGTGCTTTCGGACTTTTAAAATCTGCATTATCCAAACGTCGTCCCAAAACCCTTACAGGACTCTGGAAAGCTGTTCAGGAGGAATGGGATAGAATACCTCTTCTGACACTTCAAAAGGCATTATTATCCTGGAAATTTCGGTGTCGAAAGATAGTTCAGAATAAGGGATGCCAAATAGAACATTTAACACACAATAATTTTATGTAATTTAGTTTTGTGAATACAATATACATAGTCTAAAAATGTGTGAACAGCCTCTGTAGTTGGGATCTGATGTCTATTCTTTGAAGGGCTATTAAGATGATAGGATAGGATAGCTAGGTTCCTGTTTGGAAATTCATGGACTAAACTTAGGGTTGCTCGATTGATGACCCTAAAACATGTAGTCTGGAGGAAAATGCTGTTATGGTAGATTTTGCAGAGCTCCTTGAGTTATCCAGGTTGAATGTTATTCCTTTCCAATAATTTGTTCCAAATATAGCCATTGTTGACGAGATATCGCAATTATTGTTGATGGGATGTTGCAGTAATTGTTGATGAGAACTCGCAATTTCCGACATTTAAGATTTTTTGTGCAACGGAATGTATAATCTTCTTTTGGATGCATAATTACCATCTGCCATCTTAGACTAGGGTAACTTATTTGGGGGGGGGGGGGTCATTGCTTCTTTTGCAAGCATCCATTAGAGGAGGCGTTATTTATTAATCTTACATTGATTTTGCTTAAAGGAGGTTAATTGTATTCTTGGGCGATTTTACTGCCCCTCCCTTCAATATTCCCAATGGCAGATTTAGATATAGAGAATATTGTGATGTTATCTGCTGACTCCTTTATAGCAGGAGAAAAGTAAGTATAACGGATTTCTTTTGTTGCCTCGAAAATTGCTAACTTAGAGGTGTAAGACCCAAAATGAAGCACAAAAATGAGGTAAAACAAAATATTTTAAGGACACCCTGTATATTCGATGATGGAATTTGGGCTCCAAAAGCAATAGATAGGATCTGCAAAAACAAAAAAAATTGCTTAAAAGGAGAGAACATCGTTATTACTAAAGATTGAGAAGCAAAGTGAGATTTATCAATGGGATACAAAAGGCATGTCAAGAATTAAAGTGACTAATATCAAAATTATAGATGATTGTTACTTTATGATTTATTACAGATATGTTAGGAAAAGTTAAAAGCAGTTTTGAATCAAAAATCGGGATTTAAATTTCAAAAACTGAAAAGATATTACGTAAGCACGGGAAAAAATACTATTCTTTTCTTTCCATATTTGTAATAATTTTTCGACGCAAGTAAATACTTTAATGTAACATTATTGAATTATTATATACACCGTATAATGTATGATTTCATGTGAAATCATACATTATAGGGTAACGTATGGTTACATGTGAAAAAATACTATCTTTTCTTTCCATATTTGTAATAGTTTTTCGACGCAAGTAAATACTTTAATGTAACATTATTGCATTATAATATACACCATATAATGTATGATTTCTCAATTTTTTATCTGATTTATTTTCATTTTGCACTTAATTATAATTTTAATGCTCCAAATAAAAATCTTCATCAAACCGAGTCAATGTTTATTCGGTTAATTTTGAATCTTCAGCTTGAATACCATACTTCGTAACTAAAAAAACATTCAATATTGTAAGAAAAGTTTGTTTTACTACCCGTTGGTTTATTCCACATGTCAGATTCGTAAGCGTAGAGCATTGTGTGATCAGCCATGTTCCACAAGGCATTGAAACTGAAGCAGTTCCCATGTTCCGCGATGTGAAATAACCTGAAATGCCTATTTAAGAAAAGGATATAATTATTTTTAGCTATAATTTGTAAACCAATGGTTCTCAAGCATTTTTTACAATGTACCCTTTGGTCAGAAATGAAAATCTGATATATGCTCTCCATAAAATTTGCTCAAGTTCTTTTAAGACTACCTCGCAAATTATTGCTGAGATTTAGAGATTAGAAATGAAAATTTGTAATAAAATTATTTCAAATGTAATAAAGGTATTTAAGACTGCTGTGTACTAACCGAATTGGATTCGCTCACCTCAATGTTAACCTATGGAGAAAATATGTCTACTCTTTACAGATACATAAATTCTAATAATCAAATAAAAATGGTATTTTCAGATAGCCTGAACTTTTCTGCACCTTGTAACAGGATTACTTTTATAAATTTTGTTCACCAAAGGAATTTAGGAGTGTTTAAAACACACTATACCAGATTTTTCCCCCTAATAATTTAAACTTTAATATATTATTTGCATTTTTTTAAAAAACGAAAAAGACCCCAAGGTGTAAAATTTTTTTCTCTGTTACGGAGTACAATTTTTTAAAAAAAATCTTTCAATCGAAGTCACCATCCTTGGACACATTTTCTCCATAAGTTAACATTGAGGTGAAAGGTAAAAGTTTACTACCACGCTTGGTTCTCGAGTCATTTGATCAATAATCCCCGTAGAGTTGCCCTGTGCCCTCTAGACTTCTAGTGTTACGCGTATCACAGTTTGAGAACTACTATTGTAAACGACTTGAAAATAAATTCAGCCATTATAAGCTACAACTCTAGAAAGTCATAAAATCCCTTTGATCGTCCTTTTTACCTGTAACATTTGTCTTCATCCATATCGATGCGTCCGTTAAGTTTGCATTTGATGAGAATATCTTGCTTGGTGTGTCCTAGCTGCACTCGTTCGCTCCTGTTCATGCGCCAATAATCATCATACTGTTGAAAGAGTGTACATGTTAGGCATTTAATACACAAACATCGCATTCATAGAAGCTACAAAATTCAGCTGGAAATATCTAACGCGCTCAAGATCTAGGGCCTGTTCACATAGGAGTCCGGTAGCGGAGCGTTAAAGGAAAGATGCCGTTGAGACTTAAATAAACCAATCATAGGCGTTAAAAATTTCGTTGCTAATCGTTTGGAGGTTTGCCATTGGTTAAATATATTTCAATTCTTTAACGCTCCGCTACCGGACTCCTATGTGAACAGGCCCTTATGATGGATCAAGATCTTGCAATATTCTTTGACAATTTAGTTCTTTATGCCGTTATCCCACACTTCTCATTTCCCCATTCATGATGTAAAAGTAACTCTTTTGAGCTACAATTTGAATACACTTCTGTCGGGAATAGGTTTACTGTTCAGTCGTACTCTTTCTTCTGAGTACCGGCATTTTAATTTGGCGAAAAATCTCACCAGTTTACCAGTGAAGGAGTTCGGAACTTTGGGAACTACTGGCTAAAGAACAATCAGCAAAAGAATCAGCTAAAGCAGTGGATCTCTACCCTCTGCCCCGTGGGCGTACGTGCGCCTGCGAAGGTGTTATGATGCGCACGACACTATTTTGGAATTTCTTTCGTCTGATGTCTGGTTTCTTTGCCTGATTCGTTTGGTGAGAACTTTTGGACCTTCTCGTTGACCGTATAAAAATTCCTAATCTTAAAAATGATTCCTTTAAAATAAAATCTTACTTTGGTTCAACATATCTGTGCGAAGCCTTATTTTCAGCAATGAATATTATAAAATTAAAACGCAGATCTCAACTTACAGTTGAACACCCAGATGATTGCTTAAGAACGGGCATATCATCTTATATCCCCAATTACGAAAAATTAGCTAATTCAGTTCAGAGTAAAAAAATCTCATCAAATTTTAAAGAAAGCATTTATAAGAAATATACCCATCTATACTACTTAATTTTTTATTTCCGTGTACCTACTTATAAAATAAAATAATCAAAATTTTATTTATGTTTCTTCTTTTTTTAATTATTTTTCAAAACATAACCATTGCAATAATATTAGAATGTTGGTAACGTATGTTGAATAAAAAATATTTTTATTATGAAAATAATGATAATCGGGGATGCAAAAACCATTGGTTGTGCCCGCCATGCTGTCTGAAAACTTCGATGTGCTCTGGACCACGGGAAGGTTTAGAACTACTGGGCTAAAGAATAACGGTTCTCACAATAATCGGCATATTAGCGCAATCTTTTAAATTTTCCCTTGTATTCAGAACAATAAGCTTTAATGATATGAAAGTCATCCAGAGCATAAAAATACCAGATGAAGGAAATGGTTGGTTTATCCACGACTTGGCGACATCTAATGTGGTAATTGATTTGGCGACAAAAATGGTATAGAGGTTAGCTAAATACCCTGTTTATAAGTAAAAATTGTATTTATAATAGCTTAAAGATCTAACTATTTAGGAATTATTGCTCAAAATACAAGCACAAGAACTCTTCATTTTAGTGTCTTTAATTTCGTTTTCACAATCCGATCTGCCGCCAACTTTAATTATGGCGTCAATCTTCGCTCTTTTCTGATTGGGTGATCGGAATCAATTGGGCCAACTTATCCAAACTAATTCGATAAAATGGAAAATATCGTTCTTGAAGTATGAATTCATCTCACGATGATTTTCGGTCAACTTCAGTATGAAAGACTCTTTTGAAAGGGATGTCTGTGTCTGGTGTTGCGAGGAACTCTCCCTTGAAATATGGAGCTTTGGACAGAGAATTGAAGGATTTGCTGCTAAAAGGAGATCGCTCCAACCTGGGGGAGTTTGGAGTTACATGTACTATCATGTGGAAAAAAAGGAAAGAAAAAACTCTTTTGTTTGATGCTAGAAAGAGGTAGATCCAATCGTTAATTCTCGTGTTACCCAAGAGATGGATCTGCCTGACTCATTAGTTACCTCCTCTTTTCCCCTCAAACGACTGAAGTGGTTTGTTTACAGGAAGGTTACACAACACTTATGAACAGTGGAGTTTTTGGTTCTAATGAACATAAAACTGTATATTGTTTAATTGCAAAATATAAATATGTAATGGAACTAACCCGCAAATACGTCGTACAAAATGATATGTGGTTTTACGATGGACTACAACCAAACAACGTACCAGATGAACCAGGCGTTACAGAGGGGAATGTAATGATTGAAAAATATAATTTTCTGTTTATTAAAGCCAAAATATATGCTGTATTTCAATTGAAATTTTCTTTGAATTACATAGTGTGACAGTAGATATTATTTTTTGCGATTCTTTTTCTCAGATGTAGATAGAGCATCAATTTGGTGTCAAGAAAGAGGTAGTTCCATCAATTACACATGTGCCACGTCACCTAGAACATTATTTTTTAGTTAAAATACTGTTCTCAATACGCAAGAACAAGTAAGGAAATTTAACAAAAGAATATTTTCCCACAACTTAGAATTTTGAATTTTAAAACGTTTTGTACAGTTTTCCGAAAACTTTAAAAATTGGAGTTACCTCTTTTTTGCACCCAAACCTTAAATTGCTAAGACAATTATTGGGCGCAAAAAAAAGCTATGCGTTTCGTTGAAAGACTTTATAATTTTACTTGATAAGGAAATTTTATTCCCGCATTTAATCCAGACATGAACGGAAAATTCATTAAGGGCAGTTGGAAGGCAAATTCGTGAAAAAAATCGTTTTTTATATTTTTTAATATTTTGAATCCTTCATTTTTCCCCTTTCGAATGGTGTATTACTTTTGTTTCTACGACAACGAGAAGTTAAAAACTTTTAAGTAATTCAGTTTGTTTACATCCTGTTGCATTCGTTAACCACACCCATTTAAAGGCCTAAAAATGTAAACATCGACATCTATTGCGATCTGCAGCTAGCAGTTGAGCCTCAGAATTCTTTTCTCCATGAATTACAACTGATAAGCTATTTTCCGGTTGTACTGTAACTGTGACTATCACTTTGTTTTGAAAATAAACTCAGCGTGGTTAGTGTTTGAAGTTTGTTGCATGTGCTTTTGTTGCTGTGCTTGATTATACGTTGCAAAGGTTTATCTTTGATTATTTTCCTTCATTTTTCTTTTTTTACGATTTCTACATAATGCCAAGATCAAATACAAATGTATTTAAAAAGCGAAAGGGTAAATATTACCCGAGAAAAACGTTGAATGATTCTTGTGATCAGGCTAGTGCTGCAGAATCTGAAAGCCAAAGTGATGTTACTACTTGTGCCACAGAAAATAAATTAGGTGATTTGGATGAAAGTTATTCACCATATTCAGAAAATAGAAGCAAAAATATTATAATAGAGTTAAATATATTAACTTCTATTTTTAAAACATGTGTTAAATGTAAAATGTGTGATTCTTATGGATTATCACTGAATGTAAATAATAAGAATGCTGGTTTGGCACTGAAATTTGAACTGTCATGTAATAATTGTGATTACAAATTTAATTTTATGAATTCTAGTGTTCATCAAAGTGACAATGAAGATTTATATGCTATAAACACACGATTTATATATGCCCTTCGCTCTATTGGAAAAGGAGCAGAAGCTGGACGACTGTTTTGTGGTGTTATGAATCTGCCAAACCCACCGACAAAATTTTCTAAATACAACAGACTACTTTTAAACGCAGTGAAAGAAGTATGTAATCATACAATGCAGGAGGCGATTGAAGAAGCTGTTGAAGAAAATAATGGTTCTAAAAATATTGGAATTGCTTTGGATGGAACCTGGCAAAAGAGGGGCTTTTCTTCGTTGAATGGTGTTGTAACTGCAACAAGTATTGACAGTGGAAAAGTTATTGATGTTGAAGTTATGTCAAAATATTGTACGTGCAAGAACAAAAATTCTCATGAACCAAACTGCAAAAAGAATTTTGATGGTTATAGTGGCAAAATGGAAATGGATGGTGTTTCTTCTATATATCAACGTTCTCTAAACTATGGCATTCGTTATGTAAAATACTTGGGGGATGGTGATTCTAAGGCATTTAATCACGTAAAAAGTATGAATATTTATGGCGATGAATACCCAATTGTGAAATTAGAATGTATAGGCCATGTAATGAAGAGAATGGGAGCGCGTCTTCGTAAACTGAAAATGTGTATGAAAAATGAAAAACTAAGTGATGGTAAAAAATTATCAGGTAAAGGTCGTCTAAGTGATAAAGCAATTGATCAGATACAAACTTATTATGGATTAGCTATAAGGAGAAATGTTAGTAATTTAAAAAGCATGCGCCAAGCTGTATGGGCCATCTTCCTTCACAAATTATCCACAGATGAAAATCCACAACATGGATTTTGCCCTGATGGAGAAGAATCGTGGTGTAAATTTAAAAAAGCCGAGGCTTTAGAAGAAACTTTTAAACATAAAAACAGTCTCCCAGTGGCAGTCGTTGAAGCAATGAGACCAATATTTCGAGACCTTTCTCATCCAGATCTGTTAAAAAAGTGTCTTCATGGAAAGACCCAAAATCCAAATGAGAGTGTAAACAATGTTATTTGGACTCGTGTACCTAAAAAGACATTTATTCATCTAGAATGCTTTCAATTAGGTGTTTATGATGCTGTGGCCTGTTTCAACAAAGGGAATTATATTAAGATGAATGTACTGGAAAATTTAGGTATAGATCCAGGCCTATATTGCCAAACGACTTTAAAATGTCTAGACCGTGAACGTTTGTTGAGAGCTAGATATGGCCATTTACAACAAACTAGAGAAAAAAGAGTGTTAAAAAGATTAAAAAGAAAAAGACAAGAGGAAATAGAACAAGAAAATAGCAAAAATAAATATTATGGAGCAGGAATGTTTTAATTAGGTAAGTTTATAAACTTTAAACTCAATTTTCTCAAAATGTTGTTTTTTGAACTTCGATGTACCTTTTTATAGAAACTACTGCATATTATTGTCTGTTATTTTGCTTGAATATTTTACACATATCACTGATCAATCTGAAGTGAACTTTAGTTACTTAAATATGTTTAAAAAAATATTAAGAAGTTTTTCTTTGGAAAAATGCCTGTTTTTTGTTATTTAAAAGTGGTTTTCATTCCAGATTTGTTTTTAAAAAAAACTAAAGAATATATATTTATAAATTTGACTTCACTTTATTAGGAAATATCTATATTATATATATATAAAATTTCAAGTGAATATCTTTGGTAGTTTCTGAGAAAAGGTACATTGATTTAACATGGAAGGTATAGGGCCTTCCGACTGCCCTTAAACTTTTCTTTACGGGTTGAGATAGCATGTATCCCAAATATATATATATATATATATATAACCCCCTTAATGGCCGTTCTTACGAAAGGGGTAGGAAATTTACCGTTCTAAAGAGGGAATCGAGAAAATGGGCCCCGTAAACTAAGGTTAAACCAGGTCTGAAAAAAAGAAGAAAGAAATCAAATCAAACAAGCCCGTGTGAAAATTGTACTTTTCATAAACTCAAAATGTTTCGTCCTCTTAGGTACTAGGATAATGAAAAATGTATGTGAATGCTCTGAAAGTAGAAGACATTAAACAAATTAATGTGCATTTTAAAGGTGTCTAGCTGCAATTATAGTCCGAAGTCTTTCTTTTTCAATGAGTTCATATGTTCATAGATAATACAATTCTTTCTCATAGGTGTCTATAACGTAAGAAAGTGTCGTAACCTTTAAATTTTTTAGAGTCCTTTGGTTTATGGAATAGTCCTGTCTGTCATGTGCTGACCGCTCATGAAGTATTTTGAAGCTGATAATAAGAAAAGAAGATGATCAAGACTATTACTGAACTTTTTCAAGAAAGTCAAGAAAATATTTACTTCTTTAACTTTCTGGGGCAAAAAATGAAACCTCCCATCCCATCAAACTTTAGCTGGAAAAGGATTGTATCGGCGATAGCAATTGAAAGTACTAAAATAAAGCTGTAATTGCAAATTATGGCTTATAACATTGTGGACCAACAATTTTATTGACCGGTCACGCTAAACACGATATATATATATTTATATATATATATATATATATATATATATAAACTCGAGTTAGCTTTTAGCTAAATACGAGTTAACTCGTCATACTACGAGTTAACTCGTCGAGTTTACTCGTGACCGGTCAACAATGTGTTAACATATTTTAACTCAGAGATGTCAAGTGAACTATGGATGGAAAAGCGAACTCAAAGACATTTTAAAACGACTTAAATTGTAAACAGTATGATTAACCTATGACTTCATTTAATCAAAGCTACAGAGGATGTTTTAACGTAGGATTACTTTCCTCCATAATGGTCCTCCGGAAAGCAAAATTTCAGACGCTAAAACCGTCCGTCGCCGCGAGTTATGATTTTGGCAGGGCGCCAAACCCAGTCTACATCGCTTGGGCAAGCAGTAAACAGTTAAACAGAAAAGTACCAAAATGCGTCAAAATTTTGACATACATACATACATACATACATACATACACACACACACACACACACACACACATATATATATATATATATATATATATATACTTACATATAATATATATATTATTGTAATTTAAAGAAGGGGATAAATATACAAGAGTTTTAATAATTAATTCCGCTCACATATTTTGCAATTCTTTAAACATTTACGCTACACTTAAGAAGAACCAAGGATTATGGTTCTTGAATTCTTAATTAAAAAAATAACAAACCATAAAATTTGAATCATTAAACAACACTATTAAAACATTTCTTCTTTAAGAAAAAATAATGTGCTAAAAATAACGAATGTTGGTTTAATATATTTCCAGAAATGTTCATGGAATAAAATTTAAAATTCTGCAGGTAGGAATGAATATAATAACTTACGAATGACGAAATAAATACTTACATCTTGTGTTTGATCCTCAGAACAGTAATATTCTTTACAGTACAATGACTTTTTTAATCTGCAACTCAAAAGTTTCACCTTTTTAATCAATAGAAAATAAAAATTAATGTTATAGAATGTATTTTATTTTATCAAAATGTATGTATAAGTACTTTTTGAATGTCAGAATGCAAAGTTTCATTGCTTTAATAGAGACATTGTGTAAACAGGTTAGTTAAATATACCTGCCAGAAATGAAATTTGTTTTGGACTTTACATACGACACTTATATTCCCAATATGGCTCGAGGTGGCCGCGTCGTCTTTCAGTGCTGAGGGTGCTCGGATCGAATCCCGACAAGCGCCGTTAAATACCCCCGTGTCTACGACAGCTATGGGCATGTTAAATCCGTAGATTAGAAAGTCCCTCTATGAGGTCAGAGGGTGGGAGAGGGTACGATCTCCCAGATGCCGCCCCTACCGCACCCCTATAGCCTATATGGACCTGGTCTTGAATAAATTCCGGCCAGTGGGCATTAGAAACAACAACAACAAGGACATATATATATATATATATATATATATATATATATATATATATATATATATATATATATATATATATATATATATATATATATATATATATATATATACAAGGGTCAGTCAATAAGTTAGTTGTAAACCTCCGTAACAATCACGATAAACTTGGAACGTTATCAACAGGAAGGAAATGTTTTTAGGACTAAATCAAGACCGGTGACGAGACTAGATTCATTGGAAACGGATTAATGAAAGCACTTCAAATTTGGACGCCACTGGCAGCTGCCGAAACATATTCACGACTGATTTGCATAAGAACTAAAACTGCCACGTCAAAGCTGCTACTACACCTACCATAGCACCTGATGCTATGTGTTGCCACAAAGTTTAAACAAAATGTCTCTATCACCGAGATTTTTTCCGAAGGTTTGCAACTAACTTATTGACTGACCCTTGTATATATACTAGCTGAATACCCGTGCTTCGCAATATATATATATATATATATATATATGTATATATATATGTAACATGGGAGACAGAACGCAGACTCAGAAGATATCTAGTCTCCCATGCTACGGTGAGGAGATGCAGTTATGCTCAAAATAAATTTATTTAATGATTAAAGACGACTAATATGAGCTTTTTACGGGAACATTTTTATTCAATACACCGACCGATCCGTCGGTATGGATGCAGCAAGAGAAAGTACAGGAATCCGTCCTACTTCCGGACGTCAAGATTTATATAAACTTCACCCCATCACGTGATTAAAGGGTGTGTCTTAAAAGTTGATTGGTTTAAAGTTGTTGTTGATGTGCAGAACTGATTTAAACTTGTACTGACGCCGTGCAGCGTCCCTTTAGTTAAAAAAGACAGCCATCTTGAATGATTTTGCCGAAGGCTGTAATAATGGAATTTAACGCGAATGCCCAAAGGGAATTAAATAACTTAAGGAATTAAAAAAGGGTTTGTAATTTTGAATAGTAAAGTGAGGAATTAATAGTTTTTAAATGTTAAGAGTGTTGAATTAAGAAATTACTAGTTTTTTAATATTATATATATATATATATATATATATATATATATATATATATATATATATTAAAAAAATCGTAACGGATATTTTTATAGACAAAATAATGTAGAAGAATATATTCAAATTAAATACAACGGTTAATGTATGCAATTAATTTGTATGTTTAACATCCATAAAACGTACTATTTTGAATAACATTTTAAATTTTTTTTGTCAATTTATTTCGTTGTTATGCACGTGACGCAAAATTAATTTGAAGTATTACAGAAAGATAAGAAATCACGTGATCAGCATTTAATAAATTAAATTCTAAAAATTAATCATAAAAATTTACCAAGAATCAGAAAATGGAGGTAAAAATCCAAAAAAGATTTCATTTTAAAGGAAATTTTATGATCTTTCTCGTGATATAAATTTTATAATTTTAAATGAAATCGCTTTATTATTTTAAATGAAATCTTTAAAGAATGTTACAAAAACAGCTTAAAAATTTAATTTAAAAAAATCTAAGTAAAACTTTTCAAAAATCTTTCTTAGCGCACCCCTACACTATAAGAAAAATCGCCATGCAAAATTTCAGCTTTTTAGGTCCAGAGGTTTGGTCCGTGTGTTATCTGTCAGTCAGTCAGTCAGCTACGGAACTGTTATATATACGTATACTAGCTGCAAACCCGCACTTCGCTACGGAGTACATTCATATTAAATACAACGGTGAATGTATGCAATTAATGCCAAAAAAATAAATATATATATATATATTTATAATAAATAAGATGATCAATGTATACAATTGATGTAAAAAAAACAAAGAAATATATTTATAAAAAATCGTAAGGAATATTTTTATAGACAAAATATAGTACATTCATATTAAATACAACGGTGAATGTATGCAATTAATGCCAAAAAAATAAATATATATATATATATTTATAATAAATACGATGATCAATGTATACAATTGATGTAAAAAAAACAAAGAAATATATTTATAAAAAATCGTAAGGAATATTTTTATAGACAAAATAATGTAGAAGAAAATATTCAAATTAAATCTAATAGGATATACTAAAGAATATAGTACAGTTAATATAGTACAGTTTGAGGAACATAATATTTTTTACTGAATTTTAATATTTTTTTTAATAATGTCCAATCGTCTGCCGCAGTAGCTATAAAAAAGAAATTTTTTTTACTATTTAGTTGTTATTCACGTGACGATAAATTTATTTAAAGTACTAGAAAAAGAAATCACGTGATCAGCATTTAATAAATTAAATTCTAAAAATAAATCTTTAAAAATTCACCAAAAATCAGAAAATGGAGGTAAAGATTCGAAAAAGATTTCCTTTTACAGGAATTTTTATGATTTTTCTCGTGATATAAATTTTATAACCCCCAAATTATTATTTTAAATGGAAACTTAAAAAAAGTTACTAAAACAGCTTAAAAATTGAGTTTTAAAAAATCTAAGAATAGTTTTTCAAAAATTTTTCTTAATGCACCCCTACACTATAAGAAGAATCGCCATGCAAAATTTCAGTGCTTTAGGTCCAGTGGTTTGGTCTGTGCGTTGTATGTCAGTGAGTCAGTCAGTGAGTTAGTCAGTTACGGAACTGTTATATATATATATATATATATATATATATATATTGAAAGAAGCTCCCAAAAATATGGACTAAATCATAAGGATTCGGTTTGACACGGCCACCGATAGAAATCGCCAACCTTACTTTAGGCTGTATTCGCTTTCCTACTCTTCTATAAGATTGTGTTTAGTTCAAACATATAAATATACTGGTAAAGTTCTAAAGTTCATTGACGAGGGAAATATTGACTGATATTCTTCTTCACCGATTCATATAAAAAAAAGAATGTATATCATATAAAACACTCTACTGACACTACAAACGTCTTGCACAATCATGCAAGAAACTTACTCGATCTTAACATGAACAAGTTTTTACAATATGACTTACATGTTATAAAAATTTGTTCTTTTTAGTAAATCTTTATATTTTTATCTTATCGAATTCCCCCCCATAAACTCCTAAAGGTTATCACAAACCATTGGTCTGTTTAAAGATTTTCTATTATTCCTCATTTCAACCAAAATTTTTTACACAAATTTTTTTTCATACCCCAAAACTTTTGCTATAAGTGCTATTTGCAATTTTTAAACAATGTTAATAATTACAAGATAAAAAGAACTTTTTATATACCATGTTTTATAATTATCTGTTGAATGATATAAATTTGACAATTCTATGTATTAATAAATACTTTTTTAAAACTTTTTTGATAAATTATCCCATCAATTTGAAAGAAAATGAAGTTAATGGGAAGCTAACTTGCATTTAACTTTTTGTTCCCGTTCCGGCCAATAGATGGCTGCAACAGTCTGCAAAACAATATTAACTGAAAATAACTGAAAATTAATTTAATTGTGATTAAAGATGGATAAAAGTATTAAAATAATGCATTGTCATCGTGTTCTGAGCTATTCAAAAAGTTTCAAATGTCTAGCTAGTCGGGAAGTTAGTTAAAAATCGATTGCACACACACAAACAAACACACAAACAAGAAAGCAAGTTAATAAAAACATGGTAAAAAACTTAAGTTCATTGCCTACTATTTGACATGTAATACCATAGTCCTCTACATAGAAACTGAGCATACCTGTTGTTATTGCAGATAGTCACTCCCGGAAATTCCATGAGTCCTTTGTTGTCAACTCTGACATCGACAGTGGTCGGATAGGCTGCGTAAAGTGCAAAATACGTCGTCGCGTGATAAAAGAATCCTAAGATGCAGGAAACGGTGAGAAATATCCAAAGGATTCTCCTGATCCAAGTTTTAGACTCAGCTATCTGGCTGATACCACTCAGTGAAGACTTGCTGAAGACTTCCTGACTGAACAGCCTTAGGTTCCTGCTTTTGTTTCCACTGCTGCACAGTGATCTGGTCGACTCTTTATTCAATCGGGATACTGCACGTCGACTTTTCGGCCTTCTGAAGTTCATTTATGAATTATTCAGAAACGGAACTGCAGTTTTATAAATCCTTGACTTATATTGTAGTTGGTCTCTAGAATAGTCATCGCCTAACGCCGTTTCTTCAGTTTGTACTTGTAATTTTTTTTTAAAACAAAGCGTTTAATGGAATTATTAGTTTATCTTGTTAAAATGAATTTTTTTAAATTCTCTATTAATATAGTAAAAAAGTTTTTGTAACATATCTGACACAATTAAAAGGCGCCCAAGAAACAAATTTCTATATTATTTCAGTAAGTGATTATGCATTGCATTCTTACACGTTGCAAATAGTAGAACATTTACTAAATGGAAGAAAGTTTCAAAAAATAATCTCATTGACTTATATAAGCTTCCATAAATCACAGGAATCGAAGAACAAGACATACAATTGATTACAGTTTCTTGATACTTTTCAAAATTGCAATAATTGACATCATTTAGCTTGTAAAACTTTCAAAAATTACATCATTACGCGTTAACACATGCTTCCAGGGATCACGAGAATTGGAGTACAAGAAATGCAAATCGTTTTGGATCCTCAATACTTTTCCAAATAACAATAACTGACATCATTAAAAGCATATCTATGTATTATATTGGGCAGCTATTTAAAAAAATAACAAAATAATGTATCAGTATATCATTATGTCTGTTAGTTTTATTTATTATAGTAAATAAATACCAATCAGTAATTTCAGTAATTTAAAATTCATACTTCAGATCATTTGATCACATGAATAATAGTTGAGTAAGATTCAAAGAATTTATCCAAGTAACACACAAATAATTCTATTTTGCAATCAGCATTTACTATTTTCTAATAAAACAATGTTCAAGTCTTGCAATGCGTAATTTATTTATACAAAAAAACTTCATTCAAATTATTAAGTCAAACAGTTCAATTGCTTTTTATATAATTGTTTGCTACTTATTGACGAATTATTTCAAATTTTATTAGTAGAAATCCCTAATATAGCTACGAAGATCTCAAATAGGCAATTTCGTAATTTTCAATGATTTTTTAAAAAAATATATGAAATCATTTTTATTGGGTTTACTAAGGATTTAAATTTACCTACGTTTATTCGTTAAATATACACCTTATAGAGAAAAAACATTTTTACTAAAGATGAAATATTATGATGTAAGTTTTCTATATTTGTTTTTCAAGACCGTGTAAGGCATCGGTAAATTAAATTACCACTTTGATGCACGATTGGCAAATACTAAAAATATTACATTGGTGTTTTCATTAATGAACTGCTCTGATATCTTTCTGCGTATGCGGACACAAAAGTGTGAATCTTTCAGGTACATATCTTATTTCAGAGAATACGAACAAACTACAATATTTATTTACTGAACTAAAGCTGAAATATCAACTTAAGTGCACTCAGAACTATTCGTAAAATATAACTTACAAATTTTTCATATTCAAGAATCTTCATTATTATCATTATTATTTATTTATGGTCTCAAAATATACTCACAAACATGCATATCCCTTTCAACCGGGTAAAAAAAGTCTTAGTATCGGATTTGTCCGAGACTGGACAAAGGAATCGCTGAAGAGAGAAATATAAAAGCGTCTGAAATTTCCCAACGTTCACTTTCACACTGACAGACTGGCAACACCGTAACTTGTCCTTAAACACAGATCCTCAAAGTGTATTTCGTCTAGCATTTTCTATTTATGTTCGGTATTCTAAAGGGAATAAACAAGTTAATGAACTGTGACTTTTATGCAGTGCAAATACTGTTTGCTTAGTTGAAGAAGAGGAGATACTTTCGAATCAATAATTCACTTCCGATGACTGTCGTGACTTCAGGATCTGTTTTGCCTCATTTCTATGATGTAAGGAGGTGATATATGGATCTAAAATATACAAAAACCCCCGAAAAGAGCCGAGTTTATGTACTACTGTAGCAAATGGTGGTTACATTTATGAAAGCCTGAAAATGTTTTGTGACGGATTACGCCATTATATTTTCAGCAAACAAATGTCTTCCCTTCCTTGTTCATTTCAAAGGAGCTAAATAATATTAAATAGAATATACGTATTTCTAGGAAACCTATAGAATTACTAGAATATTAATAAAATAAACGAAGGTGAAAATTTCATTTTTTTTAAATGTACCTATTAATTTCATCATCAAACGTTATTTTTCTGGATAATTTTGGACACAAATTAATGAACAAACTAAATCTGTTAGTTTAATATGACATTGATATTATTCACTCTGTCACAAAAAAATATATGCACCCAGAAGGAAACGAGCTACTATCATGAAACTTAACATGTATGTAGTATATGAGGAGAAAAGCAAATGTTTACAAATTCAGAGGAACGGACCGTTTTATTAAGAAGATATGACATGAAAAAGGTTACAAATCAGTAAGTTGTAAATCCTCCTCTGGCAGCTATACAAGCTGAAACACGGCGTGGCATCGAATCAGTGAGGTCACCTATGACCTCCTGCGGAAGATCATGCCATAATATTTGCAACTGGGCAGTTAATTCTCCAGTATTTCGGGACGGCTGCAGTTGCCTTCCAAGCACACCCCAGGCGTGCTCTATTGGCGAGAAGTCTGGTGACCTGTCAGGTCATGGGAGTACGTCATATCCTTGAAGACATTGTTGGGAGAGTCGCTCAGTAAGTGGACGAGCGTTGTCTTGCTGATAAATGGTACCTGGGCGACTTGATAGCAAAGACAATACAACTGGCGTAAAAATCTCGTCCACGTAACTGCGTGCCGTCAAAGTGCGTTGAAGGACCACTAGAGGTGATCGTGTGTCCCAACAAATCGCTCTCCACACTGTCACACCTTCTGTAATCGCCGTATGCCTCTCGACAACAAATGCCGGATCGGACAGGTGGTCTGGCCGCCTCCACACGCGTATGCGCTGGTCATCAGCATTGAGACTGAATCGGGATTCATCGCTGAAAATCACACGCTTCCAGTCGGTCACACTCCAGCTTGCCAGAGGTCGGCAAAAATCCAATTGACACTACCTTTGATGTGGGGTCAGTGGTAGGCATATTAATGGACGTCGGATCCTTATACCTGCATCAGCCAATCGTCTCCGAATGGTTTCCCTTGATACCACTGGATGTCTGGAAGGTGGTGAATGGCGTCAAACCGATTCTAGTGACGTTGTTGGTGCGGACGTGGCCGCTCTTATGATCGCGCGATTCTCGCGCATTTGTGTTCCTGCGACACCCTGACCCTCCGCGACGGTAGACTATCCCTTCCGTGATCCATTGTTGCCAACACCGAGCAACTACCCTATCGCTCCGACCGTGGACGAACCACTCCGAAGTGGCGGCCGATACGCCTGTTTGACCAACCTGCTTCTCTGAGGCCTACTATACGCCCCCTCTCAAAGACCGACAATTGTTCGTACTGTCGCCGGTTATGTCTCAGAGGCATCTCTAGTCACAATACCGTCCATCCAAGTCGACGGATTTGTTTGAATAACCCTATGGCACGAGCAATTATGCTTTTAAACTCTCCCAGCTGCGCATCTCATATGCGCATAGCGTGCTTACCCTTGTCTCATTGGCGTCGAAATTTTAATCATTTGCATATCTCTTACCAGACTACATTCCTGCTAAGTTTCGTGATAGTAGCTCGATTTCTTCTGGGTGCATATATTTTTTGTGATAGAGTGTATTTCATGCCATTTTCATTTTAAATATGTTTATTGTGTTACAAATAATATGTACTTAAATCTATATTTGATACGGTTAATTTAAATACATGTATTGGGATTGAAACTGATCTTTCAAAAAGATTTTCTCCAAAGAGAGGAGTTAATATATACGACTGGAAACACGCATATTGAAACGCATGACTATAAAATGTTGAATCCTTTATAATGTTACTCTTCAGAAGTTCTAGTGCGTCTGAAGACAACGCAACTACTGAAAGCCCTTATTATTTTCAAGCGACATCCCAGAGAGCCTTAATCGAGATTGGCTGCAAGTACTACACCAAAGAAGTTTTAGACCCATACAGAGGTTGCAGATGTTATAATCTTTCTTTTCCAAATATTTCATTGGCTAATGTATAACTGAAAATCCCTTTTTATTAACTCAAGAACAATAAGGCTGTTAGAATATTTGTTTCGTTTCAGTCGTACCATTTGGATCTAGATAGAAAATACTCTCGCCCGGGAGATTATACATTTTAAAAAAGTATAGGTTTGTAGCAAATTTCAGATTATGTTACAATGCACATTTTCATTTGATACTTTTGATTAGTCTTCAGTGAAATGAGGAGTCAAGGGAAAAAATTTAGCAGAATAGTATAAACCCCTACAAGATTAAAACGCTTAACTAGGGTTTTAAGAGCAAAGCTACTAAGCTAAAAATTTCGTGGACAGTAAGATTTTAAATGAGTAGAAAAGATAAAGTTCAATATAAATGAACTTCGGAGAGGAATGCTCTAGAACTTAAGTTTGTAGGAAATCGGAAAAATACTAGTTCAGGTTTGACAGTTTCACGAGGAAAGGTTGGTTGTAGTAAAGCGCTTTAAATAAAAAAGCTGGATTTATTACATGTTTGTGATAAAAGTCGAAAGCAAATTTAACGCCAACAAATAATTATAGAATAGAGAGGCGTTATTTAGGACGTAGCCCGTTGCAAGACAGTTTTATGAGTTTTGAAGATGGGAAGGTCTGAGATAGACACACAGATAAGATGACGGGAACCGAAAGGTGACGTTATGTTACAAAAGACCTTTATGTTAGATTTATGGCAATACGGATTGGAAAATAACCAAATAGAAACCTTGGGTGGTCACAAGGGCAGGCAGTGAGGGCGTAATGTTTTTGAGTTCAGAAGCCAATGAGAAAGTGAGAGGGGAAGAATAGCGAATGAAAATATTACTGTGTTCGGAATGGCTGGAGAAGTTTATGAGAAGGTGGAGTCATTGGTGTGAAAGGGGATGAAAATAAGATATAAGCTGTAGGTCCCCATCTCCAGCACTACTTTAAAGTTATATATTGAAGTGGACCTGAGGGTTCCTCATAAACCCGTTCCGGCGACTGTGTGGGTGGAGAGAAGAGCTCACCAGATTCATAAAATAACTTCTAGAAAACGACTGCGTTGACTAAGTGAGATAGAGAGGTCCGCATTCAAATTACCGCAGAGACGAAGAGACCCATATCCAGTGCCACGACGAGAAGCGATCCCCATCTCGAACGAAATAGTGAGGTTACACGACGAGGAGAGCCCAACATCCAGTGCCACGACGAGAAGTGATCCCCATCTCGAAAAGAAATAGTTAGTTTACACGTCGAGGAGAGACCGATATCCGATGCAACTACGAGAAATTGATCCCTCATCTTGAAATAATTAGTGACCGCCCCCTGCCCAGTGAAGCAGTTTGACCCGGAACCCTCGGCGAGGAGAGCAGGACAAAATAGCAAATTACTAGATGAAGAGAATTTGGGGTGAGTGTTAAATCTAATTTTGATCGGTTCAGTTCCAGTTAGAGCTAGGTGAATTAGATTTTTCGTTAGGGCTGTGTTTTAAGTGAGATAGTGTCTTAGTGTTAAACTAATAGATACGTTTATTTGTTTTGTGGTCGGGACGCTCCCTAACCTTTGCAAAGTAGTATTAAATACATTTTGTGAGAGATAAATATATTGTGTATTAATTTTGAAAATGAAAGATTTTTTTATACTTGTAAATATTAAGCATATGTAAATAAACTAAGTTTTGTTATGTTAAAATCCATTAGTTTGTCGAAAATGAAAGCTTTTGTGTTAAATTACCTTATCTAAAATTGAGAATAGTTTATTTGCTTTTGTTCGTTGCTAAATTTGACATCCAGAGCTTTGGGTAGTATTCAGAAGAAAATTTCAAAACACAACGCACTCAACTAATCCATTTTTTAAAAATACAAGTACTAACCCTAAATAATTTACGATACACGCCCAACCAACTAAAGGTGGATGTACCAACACGACATTGGTAACTAATTGAGTTGAGCATTGTTTGGCAGATTGTTTTGATTCAAAGACACCTTTCAATCTAAATTTTCTCTAAAATTCTATTATGACTTATTTATTAGCTACCGCGAGTTCTCTCGTTTTTGGTCTAGGGTTTTGTAAGGAGTTCTATAATTGGGTTACTAACATTTTTAAAAGGCAATTTTTTTTCTTTTCTATACTTTCTTGAACTCACTTTCTGAAAGGCCGAGAACTAGAACATATTTATCTCAATCGAAGTTGTATGTAGGCTAATTTTATGTCAAATCTGAACACTCAAAGGTTAGTGCGTTTAAGTTAGACGACAGAAACTTCTGTTTAGATTTATCGTCAAGTTTTCGAGTCCACAGCCTTGTACTATTTTACGAGTGTCCCCTCTTCCCCTATATTAAAGCGATAATAAAATTTTCGGAAAATTTTTTAATTGCATTAAAAATTTCTGTGTTCTTTTTCGCTTAAAATAACTTTTAAATTATGTTTCTATCTTAATTAGAACAGGAGAAATTATTATTTTTTTTTGCAACATTTTAATAGTAGCCAATCGTTCATTAAACCTGTAAGTGCGTTTTTCTGCAAGATGGGTTTTTTTCCCATTTCTCGTCTTTAAATTGTTATAAGTCAAGAACCGTTTAAGATAAATGGTTGAAACTTAGAACATGTCTTTTTCAACTATTTTACTTTAATTTTGATTCAGCAGATTAAAAAAAATATTTACTTTTGAAAATATGATTTAAAAAAAAATAAGTTACATAATTTTTTTTTGTAATTTTTAATATAAATATTTTTAATTTAAAAAAAATTAATATTTTAAAAAATGCTGAATCAAAATTAAAACTTATATATTTCTGTTTAATTAAATGAAAAAATTTTGAAATTCGACAAATAATATTTTCAGTTATAATGATTTTAAATTACCCCACTTTTTTTAAAAATCTTAAAATTTTTTAAAAACTTTTTGAGAAGTTTTATTATGTGATTTTGTTTAAAAATTATATGGTTAACCATCACAAAAATATTCAAAATTTTAACACAATAAATAATTATTTTTTTAAAATTGTGTCCCGAACCCCCTTAATTCTACATAAGATCACATCATTACCAATTATGCTGAAGTAAATGACACTACATGGCGATTCCTCTGTGAAATAAACTCTCTAAAAGTTGGCTTGATTAGTAGTTATTCAAGGTTTTTTTTTATACATCTAAAATCGACTCACCTAGTCTTGCCAAGATCCTATTTAGGTCCAAAAAACGATGGAAAGGATTCAAGGATAATGCCTTTTTTATTAATTCCTTTGCATTCAGATATCGGGCATCTGTTGCACTGTCTTAACAGCCTTTGGTAAGATCTAGTTGCTGGCTATATGAGCATTCAAACCGAGACATTTTTAGCTCCGTACGCAGAGGAGATAGTGGTTAGAAAGAAACAAAACCTTAAAGCATGTGTCAGAAAAGAGACCGGTTGTGAGAAGTTCTTGCCCCACTCTCTCGGATTCAGGAATGGCTCCCTGAAATCGCAAACTTTAAATGAAATAAACAGGAAAACCAACGTAAATAAAGCACAAATAGCAGTAAGATACAATTATTTAGCATACGGCCGTTTCGAAGCTACAAAGGAGCTTCTTCATCAGTGCAACGAACTTAGTGGCAGCTCAAAAAAGCCGAAGACTAAGCCATGGCTTAGTCTTCGGCTAAGTCACTTCAGCACTAAGTTCGTTGCACTGATGAAGAAGATACTTTGTAGCTTCGAAACGGCCGTATGCAAAATAATTGCATCTTACTGCTATTTGTGCTTTATTTACGTTGGTTTTCCTGTTTATTCTTCGAGCACAAAGGTTTTATCTTTTCTTTTCAAATGAAATACTGCATTTTTTAGTTCATACTTAGTTTCCCCATTTTCCTTATTTAAGTAAAGGACTTTTAAGGTTGAATCGAAACAAGTTAGCATTTATTTCGCAAGGAAACTTGAATTAGCTCAGCCACAAGTACTTACAATGAATCATTTTCGTTTTAAAAGGGCTTTAAATGTATTTTAAATTAAACTTCATTTTAAAAATGAATAGTTTAAATGTGTTATTTTAAACTATAAATCAAACTCGGGTTAAATGGCTAATTAAACACTCTTTTTAAACTTGTTTCTCAAGTTTCTTTTTAAACTACTTTTTCGGACTCAAGCATTTGACATTTTATTCAAGCGGACAACTAGGATGACTTAAAATTTAGACAGGCGGAAAGAATATTTTATAACCTGTTCGGTATCGCGTGTTTTAAAACACCCTCCATTTTGTAGAATGTCCATTTCTCTCAAAGACTGTAATCATACAAGTAGTCATAGGAAGCAATTACTTAAACTTTAAGCGGACATTTTTACACGTCACTATTCTGCTGTTTTCGGCATGTTTTAATCACAAGATTGTGATTGGCTCTCCTGTCTTGTTACGAAACCAGAAGCAGTTCTTAGAAATTAATTCCTCGACAACACCAAATGAATTGGCTGCAGCTTCCTGATAAATTTGAAACAAAGGTGCAACGGGAATATGCAGTGTTTTTCAATATATGGGGGGAGATGGTAATCAATGTTGGATCAGTCTCGTGAGAAAAATTTTACCTTAAGGCTGTTGTATACTAACCCTATTGGATTCACTCGCCTCAATGTTAACCTATGGAGAAAATTTGTCCAGGGATTGCCGACTTGGATTTAAAGACTTTTTTAACAAAATTTGTACTCCATAACAGAGGGGGAAAATTTACTTTGGGGCATTTTTCGGTTTTTGATGCAAGTATTTTAAAATTTGAATTATTCGCGGAAAAAAAAAATCTGGCATAGTGTGTTTTAAACGCTCCTCAATTCCTCTGGCGGACGAAATTTGTAAAATGAATCCTGTTGTAAAGTACAGAGAAGTTCAGGTTATCTGAAAATACCATTTTTGTTGAGTTATCAATATTTATGTGGCTGTCAATAGTAGACACATTTTCTCCATAGGTTAACATTGAGGTGAGTGAATCTAGTAGGGTTAGTACACAGCAGTCTTACAGTGACTCTTCTATTGTCTTATTACTGGTATGGGTTGCGTTTCACTTATCAGTCATTTTTACTTCCAAAGGTGTAAGGCAAGCTGTGTTATATGCATTCACTACTGGGTATTCCTGGTATTTTATGCTTTGTAACCGTAGTCTATAAATTTTAGTTCCCTAGTTTAAGGTGACTGCCTACGTTCGGAGCCAATTTTTAAAAAAATTGTCTTTTTAAGGATATTTTAGGTCTTTTATGGTAAAATAGCATTTCAGAATAAAAAATAAACAATAAAAAAACTTGCCTGTAACTACCATACTTTTTTATAAATTGGTCAATTTGAAGTAATTTTTAATGAAATTTAACTAAAACGCCTAACACTCTGCACAAAATTCTAATGCTACTATTTTAATTTCCTTCTCACACATGATACATAACAACAGTTATCTTCAAAATGACCCACAATCTAAGAGAAATCTTAAAATGCAAAAATAATACGACAATTTTATGTTCCAATATGAAAATTTTCCCCAATTCGTCATTCCTTTCCTTATAAAACCAGCCCCAAACAAAAATCTATTTATTATACATCAATTATTGTGAAACATTTCATTAACAATAGCATCTAAAGCATATCCTGAAAATGTTATCAAATTATATTCATTATTATGTGAAATATCATGATAACGGTAGAGATCTTGTGCTTATAAATTATGATAACTTGTGCTAACTTGTTATGATAACTTGTGCTAAAAAACATAATTCTGAGAAAAACGCATTTAAAGTTGTTTGTCACTTCAATTTTGTAGCAGACGCTGTTTTTTAAAATAGCTATAACTCTTCTTCTAATTGATGTAGAATGAATATCAAAACGGTTTTGAAAAGAGAAAAGATTGAATTACACGATTCGTGCAAAAAATAAGATTGACCAAAATAGTCAAAAAGTGGCATTTTCAACGTAGGCAGTCACCTTAAATCGAGTATAGCCTGTAAAACGTAAAATTGCTATTATTTCACCACATAGTAAGAAAATAGTTGACAGAAAACTTTTTAGTGTTTCGTCGAGTTCCCCTCCTTGTATAAAATAGAGTGCAAATTGCACTGTTCAGAATCAATAATACTCGAGTTTTAAAATCTAAAAGTTTTGCCAAAATTCAAAGTTAAATGGATTTAAGTAAATACTCGACCTATTACTGAAAGTACAAACGGATTTCATAAAGGAAATCTGCAATGCTCCAAGCCTCCGAAACAAATCACTTGAGATTGAAGGAAAGGTCCAATGTGAAACATTTTCTCTGTACATTCATGTCTCCCTGTTTCTTACACCTTGGGTTCTCTTCCCGTTCTTCGGAAGTCATTTGTCGTATGACCTCTTATGATGTTTGAGTTTGATAGCGCTGAAAGAGATGGCAAACTATGAAAGGTTGCTTAAATCTCGTTTTTTTTTTCAAAATTTTACTCTAAAATGAGAATAATTAATATTCTTTTTTACTTCAATGAAGACACTCCGAATTGACAAATAAGTATTTTGTGGAAGAATTAGACCTGTTTATCAAATAATTCTTCAAAAATTTCTAGGATTTTTCAAAATGTTTAAATCTGGCTTTAGAAACTCCCTGTTTCTGCGCATGCTCAGTGACATGTTTTAATGATAAAGACGTTTATTCCGAGGAGTCTCTCTAGATCTCTCTCTGCCATTTTTATTTTTATGATAATTATGTTTGTGAATTATAAGATTAAACCTGATGGAAATTGTTTATTCCGCGCTGTTTAATTAGCAATAATTTACAATTAAAAAAATTGCTTTCTGCTCTTGCTCAGTGACATTTTTAAATATGGGTTTAGATACTAAGCACGAGGCCGATTAAACACATTAATTTGCTTCTGCGCATTATTATGATTTTCAATATTTGTCAATGATGTGGTGAGTATAATTTGCTTATCCGTACATTTATTTACGATCTAGCCGTCATGTCTTGCACGGTACCAACTAGTAGTTATTTAAGAGAAAGTTTGTTTTTTTAACAGTGTCTGGCGCAGTATGTCCTAATCGGGACCTTGTATCAACAAACCAAGTCCTTCGTCCCTACCTCTACTACTCAGTGCCTGCCACATTTAAAAAAAAAACTTTACTAAAAGAAGTTTTACAAATACGTAAATAGAATTCTTGTCATATCGCATCCCGGCAAGAAAAGTGACACAACTCAAATGTAGCATTTCAGAAAAATAAACTTAATGAATACTATACAACTTGAACTAGCATTACAATAAAACTGATACAACTGCCATTCAGGTGGACAAATTGCGAGATAGAGATGTGCCACTTTTCATGCACGATGGGGCACTTCATACATAATTTTCAATGACATAACCTCAAAATTGCCATTTTTTTACTTGTGTCACTTTTCTTACAGGGGTGCGATAGGTGTATCAAACGATAAGTTGTATGCGCGTGTTAACCAACAGTGGCACAGGGGAAATAGAACAGTAGTCAGAATTGGAGTTCGAAGGAGGTCAGTGATATCTCTCTTTATAAAAGAAAAATAGTCAGAACCACGATAGAACAGTAAAGAGATAATAGAAAAGTATGAGCGTGGTAGCCGCGTGTCTAATCTCGCTGCACTGTACAAAATTTCCTAGAACAATGATCTCTTCGATGGTGAAAAATAAACTATTAAAAAAGACAGAAGTGTGAAAGTTGTTACCGAGCAAAGGTCACAGACATTAGAAGAAATTGAGATATTGTATTACATTTGGATCAGAGTAAAAACAGTTGGCAGGTGATAGCATATCGAAAGGAAAAATTTGCGAGAAGGCAAAACAAATGCATGCGGATCTGTTAAAAGATAAGCCTGGAACGAGTACTGAGAGCAGTGAAATGTTTAACCCTTTCAGAGGCAACAACTTCCACCGTTTGCACGGTGCACATTTTTTTCTCGATTTTTTTATCCTAAATAGCCTAAAAAATCTTGAAAAATTTTCTAATTAAAAGTTGTATAAAGAGTTCAATTCTTTAAACTTATAACAGATGGCAGCACTAGCCATTTTCTGCTAATTTAACTGGGATACATTGTATGCAAGTGAAAGAAAGACGAGAAAAATGGCGGTAAAGCCAGTGTATTGGACTCTCCTTCCAAGCAATATTCCCTCTCCTCCTCTACTTTGCCATTAGACCCTCAATTCCTTTCAGTACATGTTGAATGATGGAAAATTCTGCTTTATCTAATTTTCTTAAATTATGTTTACCTACTTTATTAAAAAAGATTCTGTATTAAAAAGATTCTGTATTAAAAAAACCCCCATCAATTTAAAAATTGCCCAGTAAAATATGAAATTTTTGTTTTCCAGGAACGAATTAATTCAATTTACATTACTCCTTGTGGGGATAATTCGCTCGATATTGGTCGTTTTCGGTCTCGGCGTGCATTCTGGAACCAAAAAACGACGAGTACCAACGTACCACTATTTATCTAACTTACGCACATGCATACACATATATGCGCACACACAAACACACCCACATATGAGCATATTGCATAAGTGTACCAGCTAAATACCCGTGCTTCACGATGGAATACATTACTACCACCAATTATGTCATTTCGTTCATTTCCTTCAAATTAACTTTAGCAGTTGGCCGTCCAAATAGTATAGAGGTTAGCGTTCTGAGCTCCCCACAGTGGGCTTGGATTCAAATCCCGAATAAGCTTGGTCGTTTCCATGTCATCCCCTCATAGGGAACAATGCTGGCTCATCTAAAAGGTGTCCAATACCTAAAAGGTGGCCCACTCCCAAAAAAATTTCGCAGATCTTCATGGGTCAATGACAGAAGAAAGAAGTACCTACCGTCAGAAAACAGCTTCCGGCCGCATTAAGAAAAAAAAATTATTTAGCAGTCGACTGGGGTCATTCCTCAGATGAGTTCACCCTATTTAACGATCATTATCTGACACTAACTATGGATTTAAATTATTTTTATTTTTGGAATTTAAGTGCCTATTTTAACCTTAATTTTTTTAAATTCAACCTTTAGAAAGGTTGAATTAAAAAAATTACGTGAGGGCCTAGGGCATTTGAAGAAATACTGCAAAATTTCAGCTTCCCAGGTCTTGTGGTTCCAGAGATACAATGATCACAGTCCGCCTGTGTTATTTTGGAGAATTAAACTTCGTTTAACCCCTTTAACCCTTTGAAGAGCGCCGTTTGCATAGTGCAAACGCCTAAATCTAGTCTTTTTTCACTTGCATTCAATGTATTCCAGTTAAATGAGCAGAAAATGGCTAGTACTGCCATCTGTTATCAGTTTAAAGAAGTAAAAACATTTTGCAATCTTTAATTGTAAAAAATTTCAAAATTCTTTAGGTTAAAAAAATCGGGAAAAAAATCTGAACCGTGCAAACGGTGGAAGTTGTTTCCTCTCAAAGGGTTAAAGTTAGAATTTTAAAAAGAAATTTTCTTAGTGAGCCCCTAGAGCCTAAGAGGAACCACTATAGAAAATTTCAGCTTCCTAAGCCTTATGGTTCCAGAGATACAGTGATCAGTGAGTGAGTGAGTGAGGGTATTTGGCTTTTATATGTATAGGTGGGCGCGGTGGCCCGGTTGGCAAAGGCAGCGAGCCAGTGATCTGAACGTCTCTGGTTCGATGCCCGTCTCTAACAAAACCACCGTCGTGTACACTAATAGCGGCTGGTGCACGGAAAAAATCTGTCGTAGCTTCAATGTCCTCCAAGTTCTTAAAATATCTCTGGAGGTGCGGGGTCAAGTGTTCCGGTCTCGTCACTTGACTCGGTTCAAAATTACGGGACCAATGTTCTTCGAGGTCAAGTCAGACTTCAGACCTCGCCTTAAGTGAAGCTGCCTACTACCCTTCGCCATGGATTTACGTCCTTTGAACTTGGTGTATGCTTTCCTACACCAAGAGGACTGGAAACAACAACATATGTATAGGTAATCTTTCTCGTGGATACTCATGACAGATACATGAAAAAATGTATTCATATGTACATACTATGATACGAAATAATCATTTAAAGGAACATTCATTGATTTGAAAATAAAAGTAAAATGTTTATTTTAATTGCAGTGTATTTTTTAGAATTGCAGGCGATATTGGTTGCACAATTAAGATAGAAGTAGCATTTAAAAAATTTTTTAAATATTTAATATCATCATCATACCATTTTGTTCTCAAAAGGGAAATCAAACAGACATAATAAAAACACGAAACATTAAAAAAAGAGGAATATACAGATTTTTAGAAACAATTAGTTAGAATGAAATCAGTTGATAGAAACCTTCATAATATAACTTAGCGAAAGGAATGCACAAGAATAAAATAAATATTGAGAACTGGAGAATAAATACAGACATAACAATTATAAAATAATAAATAATACTGGAGAAAAATACACTGATACTGAGGATAAAATTCGCTTTTCGAACATAATTGGGCTGTTACTTTAAAAAGATATATATGTTTGTGTTTTTGAAATTTAGTACACTTTGTCTTTTTTTAAAGAAAAGTATTCATTTAAAACTGTCCTATTTTTGCTTTAGTAACTTCTAATGGAAGGCCTCCTAGGACGATATTGAAAATTCCTTTATTATTTATGCGAATAAAATGCAATTTTCCCAATTTTTTAAAAAAATTGTGTTTGTGTTTTTGAAATTTAGTACTTTTTTTAATAATGGAAAGTATTCATTTAAAACTGTTCTAATGGAAGGTCTCGTACAACGACATTGAAAATTCCTTTATTATTTATGCGAATAAAATGCAATTTTCACCATGTTTTTTAATTATTTTTGAAATTTAATACACTTTGCATTTATGAACAAAGGAAACTGTTAATTTAAAACTGTTAATTTAAATTTTTGTTTTAGTAACTTCTAATGGAAGGCCTCGTACAACGATATTGAAAATTCCTTTATTATTTATGCGAATAAAATGTAATTTTCACCAATGTTTTAAATTGTTTTTGAATTTTAATACACTTTGGGTTTATGAACAAAGGAAACTGTTAATTTAAAACTGTTCTATTTTTGTTTTAGTAACTTCTAAAGTAAGGCCTCGTACAACGATGTTGAAAATTCCCTTATTATTTATGCGAATAAAATGCATTTCACCGGGCCATTAAAGTATAAAAACTTCCTAGTGTTTGAAGGAATAGCACATTCGGAATGCTTAAACAAATAACAAAACCACAAACATCAAGCAAACAACATTGATTTTGCATGGTACATACAGATATTATCATTCTCATCTTACATATTATTTACACTTATAAGTATACATATAATCTCGTAGTAACCAACCAATACACTGTTCAGTATAATGGAGAGTCATCAGAGTACTAACATAGTACCTCAAATTATCTGAATGAACTTCTGTAGACTTTTCTAGAACATAAAAAATCAAGTTCACCGAATTCTGACTTTAATACTGATGATAGAAATACATGGATAAATTCGTGAAAAATCAAAATAAACATTAGATCACCTCGCACTGAGACAATCTACCCTAATTATGAAACTTGATAATGTACACAGAAAAGTGATTTTCTGACCTAATAAAATGAAACTTTCGCCATAAAAAAAATATTGCCATAAGTAAAACAAATAGAAACAAAATGGTGAACCTCAGTAACTCTCGAAACACATACCGCTGAGAAGCCCATAACGTCAAGATTTCCAAAATATCTAGGCTGACTTTTGAACCTTCATTTTGTTTCCCAGTGGACTAAACATACGCTAAGGTGTGCGCCTATTTCTGCATCCCCGCCAGTTTACAAAACAACAATCTTAAAACTTTCCCATTCGGCACTTTACGATTTATATTATCTGCCTATCAAAACTGACACATATCGTATATACATACCAGTGCATAATTTAAAATAATTAACTACTCTCAAGACTAAACTACTAAGTGCATTAAATTTCCTGGAGGTATATATCGAATCTGAGGATGTGAAGATGCCTGTAACTTAAAATTCTCCCCCTCTGACGAGATTTCAAATTTCTGTTTCCTACAGAAGCATGTCTGTTAAGAACAGACTTAAAGAGAGAAGGAAGCATTTCTAAGCATCAAATCACAATAGCGACGTTTCTTGGCAACAGAGGGCAACAAAATGGCTGATGCGTCAGCTAGGGGCTTTATAATGTCTTATCAGAGTACTGCGTGACGTCAAGCGACCCCCCCACCCCACCCCAATGTTTAAATTTTTTATAATTAACTATGTCTTAAAACATTTTTAGTTGTTATCTTATTTTTATCTTATTAAAATTTATATTTAAGTTAAAATTTTTGCAGCAATTTAAATTGTATCTATGAATTTCTTTATAATTATTTCCCCATTTTATTTCAATTTCAAAATAAGATATTAGCAAAACCTGATACCATTTATTCTCAAATTTTATTAGCAATGTAATCCTGTTTTTCACTAACTGGTTTTAAGTTCGTTTAGTTTAACTCAAATGTAAGGATTAAATGTTATAGCACTTTCCATTTTAAAGCAAAAGTTTTTTTAAAAATTCAACATTCAGATGTGCTGAAATTTTGGTAAAATTAGAATTAAATATTTCAGAAGAATTTCTAGATAGTTATGAACAGATAATGTTATATAACAACTTACTGAGGATCTGAAAATAATCTTCTTTTTCAATGAAAGACAATTATATGTTTTTACTATCTTTGTTAGCACTAGTGTGATTGTTTACACTAAAACCAGATATGATTCAGTGATATTCTTAAATGGATGATTTCACAATCTATACATTTTGGAAAAGTTAGCGTTCCAGCAAGCAAGCATTTTAATTTTATTGTTCATGAATCGTTTTAGGTAGTTTTATCTGAGTTAACAAGGTTCCTCAGTTTGTTTCTAAAATGCATACTTATTATCACAAAGATATCAATAAAATAGATAAAAGAAAGACAGCATTTGTGCGATTAGAACAGTTTTGAGTCAAAGAGTCCAGATCCATCATACTGTAAAGTCCACAGTTTAGTTTGTAGTTCGGGCCACTTTCTTCTCAATAGTTCTCTCAAACGGTTCAACAATTCCGTATTCTGTCTTGCGTTTGGTCTCCGTTGAGCAAGCGAATTTAGGAATCAAACACTTCCTTCATGATTGGTTTTTTTTTTCTCTGACTGGATTATTCGCTGAGCAGTTCCTGGGCAATTTCAAACAAAAATCGGTATTGGTCCTAGAAGAGAGAAACAAGGCTTAAAGGTATCTATATATTTATATATTATATATATATATTATATCTATATATTATATCTATATCTATATATTATAAAGTTACTAAGCCGACATTTTGGGCAGTCCGTGAGAGAAAACTACTTCATCAATTTACTTCATTTTGGTCTTAAACGAAAGATTGTAATCTGTAGATTTGTCAAATTTGGTTTTTGTAACCGCAATTTCTATTAATTAGCGATAATTTACAATTAAAAATTGATTTCTGCGCATGCTCAGTGGCATGTTTAAATCTGTCTTTAGAAACTTCCTGTTTCTGCGCATGCTCAGTGACATGTTTTAATGATAAATACGTTTATTCCGAGGTGTCTCTCTAGATTTCTCTCTGCCATTTTTATTTTTATGATAATTATGTTTGTGAAATATAAGATTAAACCTGATGGAAATTGTTTATTTCACTCTGTTTAATTAGCGATAATTTACAATTTAAAAAAAAGTTGCTTTCTGCGCATGCTCAGTGACATTTTTAAATCTGGCTTTAGATACTCACTAAGCACGAGGCCGCTTAAACACATTAATTTGTTTATGCGCATTATTATGATTTTCAATATTTGGCAGTGATGTGTTGAGTATAATTTGTGTATTAGTACATCTATTTACTATCTAGCCATCATGTTTTGACGGGTACCAACTAGTCCAAATTTACTTTACCAAACTAGTACCAAATTTACCGCCCACCTATTATAGTGGTTAGCCTTCTGAGCTACCGCGCGATGGGCTTCGGTTCAAATCCCGAATAAGGCTTGGTGTGACCGTGTCGTCTCCACATAGGGAGCAATGCTGGCTCACCTATATGGTATACTAGATGAAAATCCGCGCTTCGCTACGGAGTACATTCAAATTAAATACAACGGTCAATGTATGCAATTAATGCCAAAAAATAAATATATGTATTTATAATAAATGCGACGATCAATGTATACAATTGATGTAAAATAAATATATATATATATTTATAAAAAAATCGTAAGGGATATTTATTTTTTTTTTATAATATCCAATCGTCTGCTGTATTAGAAAGAAAAAAAAATATTTTTTGTCTATTTAGTTGGCATGCACGTGACGATAAATTTATTTAAATTATCAGAAAAAGAAATCACGTGATCAACATTTAATAAATTAAATTCTAAAAATTAATCTTTAAAAATTCACCAAAAATCAGAAAATGGAGGCAAAGATTCGAAAAAGATCTCATTTTAAAGGAATTTTTATGATCTTTCTCCTGATATAAATTTTATAACCCTCAATGTATTATTTTAAATGCAAACGTAATAAAAGTTTAAAAAACAGCTTAAAAATTTAATTTAAAAAATATAAGAAGAATTTTTGAAAAATCTTTCTTAGTACACCCCTACACTATTAGAAGAATCGCCATGCAAAATTTCAGCCCTTTAGGTCTAGCGGTTTGGTCTGTGCGTTGTATGTCAGTCAGTCAGTCAGTGAATGAATGAGTCAGTTACGGAACTGTTTTATATATATAGATAAAGTAGTCGGCAAAACTTCGCGGATCTTCATGGGACAATGTCAAGAAGTAAACCTATCGTCAGATACAAGTATTTGAAAAGAAAAAAAAACTTTTCAAAGAGGAAAATTTTCATACCGAATAAGAAGTGAAGGTCTGTGTAGTAAAGACCAAGTAGTAAAGACGTTGTAAAGATCGCTTGCAAAACACTCCAATCGTGTTATGATAAAAATCTTCCATTTTGTGATTACAGTAAAACCTTGTCCGGCCCTCGTTGTTCCGGATCTCCGGATAATCCGGATCAGGTTTGTAGACATTATTTTTATTTAATGTTCACATTAGATAATTTTTAACTGTGATAGCAAGAACGTAACTACAAGCACGCCAAATATTAGCATTTTAGTTTGATTCAATGTACAGTACCTGCAGAGATCGTACAATAAATTATGGTAATGAAATGCTTTTTGTTGAGTTTAGGAAAGCTTTACTAGACTTACCAATTCTTTGTTAAGAAATGATGTGAAAAGTTATTTGTATATTTTTTAATGTCTTGTAAACAATACTATGTAATTTTTTTTACAAAATAGTTTTTTATCGTAATAAACGGTCTGCTTAGTTAAGGATTTTGTTTTGCCTATTACTCATATTTCCCGGATTATCCGGATTTTTGATTGTCCAGATCACCTATGTCCAAGTTAGTCCGGATATACGAGGTTTTACAGTACTTTCGTTTGTTTAATACTGAATTTTTTTTAAAATGCCAACAAATTTTAAAAACTCATTTATATGACAATTTCACTAAAATAATAATGTTTCGAAAATAAACAAATGTTGTTCATGTTGTTGTTGTTAATGCCAGACCAGGTCCATATAGGCTCTGCGAGCTGAGTTGTGCGGCTTCAGTTAACAATAGCACCACAAGGGTAGGAGTCCGACTTGACTAGATGCCACCACAATTTTGACCGAGTAAACCCAGGGGCGGCATATGGGGGGGGGGGGGGGTTATACCCTCTCCAACCCTCTTTGACCTCACATATGGACTTTCGGGTCTGCGAATTTAAATTGCCCATATCCGGCCTGATCACGAAGGTATTTAATAGTGGTTGTCGGGATAGAGCAATGAGCAACCTCAGCGTCGAAAGCCCACATGCTACCTCGGGCCCATGTGGTTCATTCCCGGAAAAAGTATTCAAAACTAAACATATTTTTCATCTTAATACGTTTCTGAGAAAATATTATCTTAATAATTATTGGGGTTCGAACATTGTTTTTTCTCAAACGAACCTTTATTGATATAAAGTATACACGCCGTAATTCATGCATGCATATGTGAGCATGTTCATTGATACCAATGGAGATGCGAGGCAAATTTATTTCTCGATGAAAATAAATTTAATGGTTTTCCTGTAATAAGAATAAATAACATATTTATAAAGAATACGTACTAACTGAGAATTTTTTTTTATGGGCATTGTGTCCCAGTTGGCAAGAGCAGAGGGCCAGTGATTTGAACGTCCCTAGTTCGATGCTCGTCGCTGAAAATCCGCCGCCATGTTCACTAATGGTGGCCGGGGCACGTTAAATTGGTCATGTCTGCAATGTCCTCCAAGTTCTCAAATTTACCTCTGGAGGTGCGGGGTCAAGTGCTCCGGTCTCGTCATTTGACTTGGTTCAAAGTTACGGGAAAGGTAATTTAGCCAAGTTGGACTCCGACCTTTGTGGTGCTAATTCAAAACAGGAGCCGCCGCTTTCAGCCCAATAGCCTATTAGCACCTGGGGAATGGAACCTCCAACCAGAGGTCATTAGAAACAACAACTGCCTGAGAACTCTTCTTGTTAACCTAATGCAGCCATGTAACTGCCTGTTCACACTAAATCCTGAGCGTTACGTAGCGTCAGCGTTAAAAATTTAACAAATCACAGAGCTCTATGCATTGACCACGTGAAACGTCAAGCCAATGACAGGTCATGTCAACAATCTCGGAGCCAATGTAGTAACGGAACGCAACGGACGCAACTTATCGCAACGCTCCAGAAGCAGTGCAAACAGTCACGTGGAATAAATTATATTTAATGTAAGGGCCTGTTCACATAGCAGTCCGATACCGTAAGCGTAACTTTTAACCAATCATATAGCTGAGCACTATGACATCATTCATTGATTCACGTATCATCATCCGGGAACACTCCGTTGACCTTTTACGCTTACGCTAACGGACTGATATGTGAACAGGCCTTTACTTAACTCCCGTTAAATATTTTTTTATGCTTGCAGAGAGATTTACTTTTCGCTATAATGTATGTTCTTGAATATGTTTTTCTTCTGAAGAAAGCAGAAATTCATATTTACAACACTTGTGGGTCAAAGTGATAACCCAGTGTCAGTGAAACTTTCAGACATTATGTGCAAAAGTTTTTTTTAAAATTTTTAATAAAAGGACTGTGATTTAGTATAATTGGTCTACTTACCGAGTTTGAAATGAACTCCGGTCTGTTCGTGCGGATGCTTTTGACGACTTGGTACACATCCATAGCCTCCTCTGCTTTGATTTGATCGCAAACGTTTCTTGCAGCAATAAACACACCCGTCCTTGTGGCACCATCCCTAGACGGAAAATAAATTTCAGCAACAACAATCAAATTACTCGATGTTAAATTCACTGATTAAGGATGTGGGTTTTTTTTTGTGTGTGTTTTACTTTTTGTTATTTTTACCTTTTATATTACCTATTATTTTTTTAAAAATTTATCTTATTGACTGAAAACAGTCGGTGAAGAATATGACATTCCCCGTGCTGACTTTTTCTACCTTTTCACCAGTTAGCTTTCTCTTCCTTCCCACGTTCAGGTTCTGGCAAGCTAAGGCCGTCTGCACACGGGGCAACTCAAAAGAAACTGATAACTGACTCAAATCACAAACCAGTCCGTGATGAGTCGCAACCTATGTAATTGAATGGAGCCACGCACACGGCGCAACAGGTTACAAACCCGTCCGACGGGTTTGTAACCAGTTGCGCCGTGTGCGTGGCTCTATTCAATTACATAGGTTACGACTCAACACGGACTGGTTTGTGATTCGAGTCAGTTATCAGTTTCTTTTGAGTTGCTCCGTGTGCAGACGGCCTAAGTTCTACTAGGTGTGTTTTTAGTTTTCATTTATAATACAGTCGATTCCGGTTAATCGTACCACATCGGGACACGATCATTTTGGTCCTAATAACCGGCTTGTCCGATTAAACGAACATGCCTTATGTTACAAGACGGGATTCGGTCCGAATAAGCGGCTGGTCCAATTAACCGGAATTGACTGTATATATATATATATATATATAATCAAAAAATAATACGTAGCTCATCTACGGTAGAATACAATATAAATTTTTTTATAAAATTCATACGCAGTCAGTCTATGGATACACAGTCTCCGGTAAAATATATGTGTTTGTTTTTTTAACTTTATTTTCTAAAAGTTCTCGGTATCTGTCTTTGGTCGCAGATATTCGAGGATCCTCCTATCGCTATTCTATCTCTTTACTTACAATTATTTGCTTCTAATGGTTTTTGGTATGCTCCACAATAAAAGATCAAATTGAGAAATAGAAAGCAATTAAGCTCGGGCACTTCTAATGCCTATGTTGAACAATTGTAATAAAATGAGTGATATACAGGATTACAAAAGCTAAATTTCAGAGTAAAACCCAGTGGAAAGTAAAAAATAAAAAATCTCAGGGTGGAGGTTCTCCCCCAGTAAGCTATCCAGATTAGGAGAATAGCAGTTATAAAGCGTAAATTTTTTAAAAGGTACACAGTTTGTTAAGCCTTTCAGGAGTAACAACCTCCAGCGTTTGCACGGTGCAGATTTTTTTCTCAATTTTTTTAACCTAAAGAATTTTGAAAAATTTTCCAAGTAAAGGTTGCAAAATATTTTTACTTCTTCAAACTGATAACAGATGGCAGTACTAACCATTTTTCTGCTCATTTAACTGGAATACATTGAATGCAAGTTAGAAAAAAGACTAGATTTAGGCGTTTGCACTGTGCAAACGGCGCCACTCAAAGGGTTAAAATACGAGAAATGTATTAACTAGAATTCCTTTGTAATTAGAGGAGGAAGTATGAAATATGAGAGTTTTGAAATAATAGATAGCATATGCACTTACATGCAGTGAACCGTAATGGGTCCTCCTGAGGAACGTTCATAACACAGATCAGCTGTCTGTAAGAGCTTTAGCACAGAAGCGGCCTTCATTTCGTAGTTCCATCCTTTGTACTGCAGCTGGATCACTTTGTGAGGTTCTTCGTTCTTCTGTAGGGGGGATAGTGTCATTCGAATATGGAGTTTATTAGTAAAAACAGATTCAGATATCAACAAGAAACATTATTTTTTCTATACAATGTATGCATATAAATCATACATAAAACTCAAGATCCACTCAGCAGAATAGAAGGGGTGACCAAGGTGAATAGTGTTAAGAAACATTTTGGAATGTCTAGTTACTTATAACAGCAACCCCCCCCCAAAAAAAAAAAATAAATAAATAAATAAAAAAAAATACAAATTGTATACTTGATATGAAAAAAAAATTATACGTTGTCTTTCCTAATGTTTTTATTAAATATATCCTTATACAATTGTTAGAATAATTAAGATATCTAAATTCTTAAATAGTTGTAATAGATTTAATAGTAATATTATTTTAACTGTTTTGCCAAATGATTAAAATCTGCCCTACAGGGTGTTCATAAACTGTGTCGACAAAAAAAGAGGGGGTACAGTACTCATCAAATCGAACAATATTTGCAATGCAACCTAGAGCCGCATTCCACTGGGTGTGTCAGAAAAGAGTAAGTTCAATACCCAAGTTGAACGTTCGTAAAAAATGAATAAACTCAATCATAAGTTGCGCAGTCCCCACCCTACTGCCTCTCGTAAACACCAGCAGAGATTTTCAGTGAACATCAGGGCAGGTATCGTGGGTGATTCGCTGGAGGGACCTCTTGCCATCACGTCTGACAGGCGCAGCGTACGGTGTCTTGCTGGAGCAAGTGCTTTCTGGTTTCTTGCAAGCTCTTCTGCTCACCCCACAGAGGGACATGTGGTTTTTGCATGATGGAGCCCCACCACATTTTTGCACGGCCGCCCCCACTAACTGAATGCTACATATCCACCATGCTCAACACGTAATCCATTAGACTTCTTTTGGGGACACATGAAATCATTGGTGTACCAGACATCCGTGGACTGCTTAGAAAATCTCGTCACGAGGATTTTTGCAGAGGACAAGATTAACTCGACACAAGGAGTGGACGAGATCGCCAAGACGAGGTGCGGCCCATCTTTTATTCATCGGTGCCAATTGTGCAACGACACCCTAGGACGGCATTTTGAGCACATACTTTGAGTCTTTCTCTGATCTGAATGGGATTGTGCAACTTATGCGTTGGTTAATTCTCATTTTTTTTTCCAGTGACGGAAGTTCAACTTGGATACTGAGCTTTAAGCTTTTCTGACACACTCAGTGGAATACTGCTCTAGGTTGTATTGTAAATATTGTTCGTCTTGATGAGTACTGTAACCCCTCTTATTTTATCGATACAGTTTGTAAAGACCCTGTATATTGAGTATTGAGAATAAAAAAAAGACACCACGAAATGTACAGTATTTTATTCTAAATAGAGAAAAAAATGTGAGAAATAAGAAAAATTATTTTAAAAAATTTAGAGACCCATATATATATATATACATAAACATATATATATATATATATATATATATATATACACACATCTGTATAACCGGGATAGCAATAGATTTTCAAACGAAATTTAAGAATTTGAAGACTACTGTTAGGGGAAGTAAAGCTGACAGATCATGGATTTATTACGATGCTATTGGAAAATTCTTAAAAATAAATACATAGGTTATGCAAAATATCTGCTTACATTTTCTGAATTTGTTAGCCTCATGACTCTAGTGACGAAGTCTCCCTGTTCTTCGAATGTGATTATTTGCACATCGTAATCTCCGTAGCTAGAGTCACCGAGCTCTGGCCAGTATATTCCTACATCCTGAAACAGAGACAAAAATCAAATATTTCATTCAATAACAGACATGAGCCAAACCATATCTTTGGGGATATTTGAGTAAAAATAAATAGAAATAGAGAAAAGTTTATTAATAACGAGTTCCACATGTACACGCCGTTACCTACTTAGAATCTCCCGTCTTAAGAAGGTGTTATAAATTTACAAAAATAAAAATAATAATTTTTAAGATTAAAGCTTTGAAAATATTACAAAGAGATTGCCCAGTTTAATACTTCTCTCCTAATATCAACGATTATGAACTTGCTTATACATGTATCTTAAATTTTCCACAAAGAGATAAAAATCATTTAAATTTTCCGAGCTAATTTAAGTAATCCGAAATCATTGCTTTTTTTGCAGTTTGCCTGTGTTGTATGAATATATGTATTGTTTACAGCACATACATAAGTAAGTTTTTCTATATTTACATGTATGTATGTATAAATAGATATGTATAGTTGTTTTAATTAGAGAGCGTATATATATATATACACACACACACAAATACATAAACTCACACATATATATATATATATATATATATATATATATATATATATATATATATATGTGTGTGTGTGTGTGTGTGTGTGTGTGTGTGTGTGTGTTTGTGTGTGTGTGTGTGTATTGTTCAGAGTACATACGAATTTACATACATAAATGTATATATATTTATATATACAGGGTGTTCATAATTAAACTTCCCTACTTTAAAGTTGTCTACAGTCGAAATTATTGTTCAGAAAGATATGAAATTTTGTGTAGGACATATTGAAGGGATGGGGATTTGTTTGAGCGAATAAAAAAATTAGTTCAGAATTTCACCACCAGAGGGCATTTTTTTATGAACTACACATTTAGCCAACATTTACTATAGTTAAAGAAATTTATTGCAACAAGACGCGTTCAACATGACGGCCACCATTTTCAGCTACCATTTGAAATCATAAGATAGCATGTTCTACAGTTGACCGCAGTGTGTCCGGAAAAATGCTGAGAAAATGTCATGAAATGCAGTCTTTCAGATCAGGTATAGTTCTTGGTTTATCAACACTGACTAGATATTTCGTATCCCCTTCAAACTCCGAAATTTTCGTCTAGCAACTAGTGCCGAATTATCGTTTTGGTAAAACAATTTTACTAACAAAGCTCTATCTGGTAATCGTAACGATGACATTCTGATTAGCAATAGCAAGCACGCTAAAAACAAAATCTCCATGAAAGTTTCTAGGTTTTACAACGGCTTCTACTCTACGTCGACAAAAATTAATTTGCATATTTGTTTCTTCTTCGTTCCTTCAAATCTTTTGTCCGAAAATTAGTTATCGAACAAGTTTCCGATCGACTTTGCAATCACTTTAAAGATTGTAACATTTAATGAGTATAAGTTATTGTGTTAGGGTGACCTATGGATAACAAGATTGTGAAATCTTAAATAAAGAACCAGTCGTAAATGACAAGGTAGAGTATATATATATATATCTGTTTCAATTCATAAAAAATGACCTCTGGTAGTGAAATTTTGAACTAATTTTTTTATTCGCTCAAACAAATTCCCATCCCTTCAATATGTCCTACACAATATTTCATAACTTTCTGAACAATAGTTTCGACTGTAGACAAGTTTAAAGTAGGGAAGTTTAATTATGGACACCCTGTATATGTGTATAAATAGATAAATATATATAGATGTACTGATTTGAGAGCCTACACACACACACACATACACACACACATATATATATATATACATATGATATGTATTGCTACATACACACTTACATATATACTTAAATATACGTATATTTATGAATGTTTTTTTTTTAGAAAATACTGATTTAGTTATGCTAGTTGAAAAACAAATATTGCAACAAATTGTCCACGTATACATAGTGAATTTTACTACATTTCATTACCAGGTCGTCCGTTTCATCGGATCCATTAAGCATCACGATTAGAGAACACTTGTTCAGGTATATCATACGCCAAAAATCTTGAATGGTGTGACTCATAGGCATCTGAGTGGCGAGATAAGCGTTTTTCTTTCTGTAGCCCTGTAACGAAGAAGGCATTACTGTCAATGGTTGGGAGCGGGTTGTAAAAGAGTCAAAATATGAATGAAATCTTCTCTTGTTGCAAAGTGCTAAAATTGTTTATAACTGTAACACTTTGATGTAATGTGTTTCTCGGGGACATGGTGTAGCGTAGCAGAGAATGATATAAATTTGATGACTGAAGTTGGAAGGAAGTTTTCCTTCTTCCGTTAGAACAAAAAATAGATGGTGGTTAATTTCGTTTTTAGGACACAAATGTATTTACGGATAAACAGGGCCAAGTCAGGGCGCGGTGGCCCAGTTGGCAAAGGTAGCGGGCCAGTGATCTGAGCATCTCTGGTTCGATGCCCGTCCCTGACAAATCCACCGCCGTGTACGCTAATGGCGGCTGGTGCACGAAAAATCTATCATGGCTGCAATGTCCTCCAAGTTCTCAAATTTACGTCTGGAGGTGCGGGGTCAAGTGTCCCGGTCACGTCACTTGACTCGGTTCTAAATTACGGGACCAGCTTGTAGGGGGTAGTGCAGGCCACCCACACGGTGACCCCTTAAATGGCCAGCAGTCCCGCGGTGTACATACAGGCGAATGTCTAGCGACAAGTGCCTCAGCGTTGAAAAAAAATAAATAAACGGTGCCAAATTCTCAGATATGCAAGTCAAAGAGGCTTGAAACATTGGCAGTAACAAAAAAGAAAAGCAATATGAAAATGCTTTAAATAAAAGACAATAAATACAAAATATACAGTGTTCCCACATATATCTGTTACACCCCCCTTAACTTCTAAACGGCGACATCTTAGGCCATAAAGTTTGTGTCTAGGTATAGTAAAAAGGCTATGCAATATTCGATGAGACAACTTACAACGCCATCTATCGGCAAATTTTGGAATGAGCGTTTTTATCTCAAAAACGGTACGAGATACGGGAAAAAAGTCAATTACAAAGTTGTTCATCATGATCGATTTAGTGAGAAAAGACACCTTACGCACATTAATAGTTAAAACAGAATGTAGAAAATGAACATTTGTTTGGTCACGATGTCGAAAGTTGTCATGTCATAAAGAGTGGATGTTGCACAATGTGCAGCGAGAAATCCAGTCCAGAGTGCAAATGTGTATAGTGGCTAATGGAGAGCATTTTTAGCAACATAAATAAATGATCCTGAAGATAGGGAAGTGTCTCGGTTTCTTTCTTCCATTCTTTATGACATGACAATTTTTGAAATCGTGACCAAACGAATGTTCATTTTTTACATTCTGTTTTAAGTATAAATATGCGCAAGGTTACTTTTCTTACTAAATCGATGATGCTGAACAACTTTGTAATTGACTTTTTTCCTGTATCTCTTATCGTTTTTTAGATAAAAACGCTAATTTCAAAATTTGCCGATAGATGGCTTTGTAAGTTGTCTCATCGAGTAGCGCATAGCCTTTTAACTATGCCTAGACACCAACTTTATGGCATGAGCTGTCACCATTTAGAAGTTAAGGGGAGGGTGTAACGAATATAGGTAGTAACCCTGTATAACCAGAAACAAGATATGAATAACTGTTAAATATAGATATCGGATGGGGAATATTATCTTTCCGTTTAACGTGACCCCCGGAAAAAAAAAACATCCATAACACGAATAAAGTTTAAAACAGGTAAGTTAAATTTAAATCTAACTTATTCTTTTTCGCCTTCTGATATTCGTGAAGACAATAACATGATATTTTGAAGCTAATTGTGCTGAAGATATTCTGTTGACATGGTGGGAAAAACGTTTCACCTTTTCTATAAACTATGGCCTTTAGCATTAGTTGTTTTAAAAATGATTAAAAACAGCATGACTCTAATTAATGTCTACTTACGTCCACAAAAACTGCATTGATGTAGTCCGAAAGCTCTGGCTGTTCGTCAGATTGCAGTCTAACTCGAGTAGCATCCACTGGAAGTTTCATTGAGAAAAATTATTCAATAAAAAACTAATGAAACGCATTACTGTTCAATACTTAATAATTACAAGATAAAAAGAACTTTTTATAATACCATGTTTTTACATTTTCTGTTTAATCATATAAACTTGACAATTCTATGTATTGATAAATACATTTTTAAAATTTTTTTGATGAATTATCCCATCAACTTGAAAGAAAATTAAGTTAATTGCAAGTTAACTTGCGTTTAACTTTTCGTTCCCGTCCCGGCCAATAGATGGCTGCACCAGTCTAAAAAACAAAATTAACTTAAAATAACTGAAAATGAATTTAGTTCTGCTTAGAGATGGCTAAAAGTATTAAAATAATGCATTGTCATCATGTTCTGAGCTATTCTAAAAGTTTCAAATGTCTAGCTAGTCGGGAAGTTAGTTAAAAATCGATTGCAAGATTTGTACAGGACAAACAAGAAAGCGAGTTAATAAAAACATGATAAAAATATGAGACTTTAGCATTATTTATCACGATGGGATAACAGGCCTTTTCAAAAATATTGAAGAGGTAGTAAAGTGAGTTTTTTTCTTAACGCGCTTACGTAAAAGTCATATTTGAATCAGTTTTTGTTATAAGGGGATGTGTGTCACTTTGATCGATTTTGAGTTACGAATGAATTCATTATATACTTTAAGTAGACAAACAATCTAGTGTTAAAATGGATAATTAACAAAACTTTTTAATACTCGGGGAAAAACAATGATATCAAACATGATAATTTTCTTAGAGATTTCAACAAGCCAGATAGTTTTTTGACGGCGTTGTAAAGGAAATAAATATTTAGATTTTTAAGACTATCTCCATTATCATTGCAACAACTATGATGGATTTCAAAATTGTCGAATTAGCTGTTTGAATCTGAATTTTTTTTTCTGATTCATATAAAACAATCCAAATTTTCAAATGCTACCTGAAGAAGAATGATGATAATTTTAAAAAATTTACTGTTTTTTGTCCTCAATCTACAGTATCTTTTAAAGTTAAGCATAAAAATATAACAGCCTAGTGGTAGCCCCGAGGTAGCCTAGTGGTAGCGCGTTGGCTTTCGGTGCTTAGGGTGCTCGGATCAAATTCCGATAAGCTTCATGCAACACCTCCGTGTATAGGACTAATATGGGCACGTTAAATCCGTTGATCGAAAAGTCCCTCTATGAGATCAGAGAGAGTGGGAGAAGGTAGATCTTCCCAGCTTTCGCACCTGGGGGTGCTCAAAACTGAGATGGCACCTGGCTAAATAGGACTCCGACCCTTGTGGTGCCATTCTAAACCGGAGCCGCACCCCTAAGCCCGCTAGCCTATTTGGACCTGTTCTAGAATATTTCTGGCCAGCAGGCATTAGAAACAACAACAATGATATTAAAATATGATAATTTTCAATAAATCAAAATATGATAAGTTTTCAATGTGTAGGATAGCTGTTTGAAAGCGCAATTTAGAAATTTAATTTTTTCCTGAATGGCACCACAAGGGTCGGAGACGGATTTAGCCAGGTGCCATCTCAATTTTGAGAACCCCCAGGGGCGAAAGCTGGGAAGATCTACCTTCTCCCATCATCTCTCCAACAACAGGATAAATTAAAATAGCTGTTTGAAACTGAATCCTTCTGATCTACCTGAATTTTTTCCTGAATTTTTTTCCTAGAATGGCACCACAAGGGTCAGAGTCCGATTTAGCCAGGTGCCATCTCAATTTTGAGCACTCCCAGGGGCGAAAGCTGGGAAGATCTACCTTCTCCCATTATCTCTCTAACAACAGGATAAATTAAGATAGCCGTTTGGACCTGAATTTCTTTATTCATAATTTTATGAAATATTTGGCATTTTCAAGTGCTACCTGGGGAAGAATGTTTTCAACTATAAATAAAAATCACTGAATTCTCAACAATAAGAGACAGATGTCTGTTCCTACATTACCCCTTGGTGTATAATGAATATCCATTAATCAATTACGACAACATTTTATACAATGTATGTTAAATTTCCATATATACAAGGTGAGGCCATGAATTTCCAGGACTGACCTAATAACTCCTGAAAATATTACATGAAATATATACCCATTTAATATGTTTCGAAGTAACTCCCACCTGCCGAAATGCAGTCCTGTGCTCGGCTGTATAAGTTTCGGAAACAACTTTTAAAATCCTCTTTCGGAATGCTCCTTAATGTACACGTCACAGTTTTCTTGGTGGCTTCGACATCCTCAAATCTTGTTCCCTTCAGCAAATTGGCCCAGCATGAGGTCGTGCAGATACAGAATCCTCTATACTCTCCGAACTTAGCACCGGCAGACCTTTTCTTGTTTTCAAAACTGAAAAATTTGCTGAAGGGAACAAGATTTGAGGATGTCGAAGCCACCAAGAAAACGGTGACGTGTACATTAAGGAGAATTCTGAAAAAGGACTCTAAAAGTAATTTCCGAAACTTATACAGCCGAGCACAGAAGAGGTGGGAGTTGGCAGGTGGGACTTACTTCAAAACATATTAAATGGGTACGTATTTCATGTAATATTTTCTGGAGTTATTAGATCAGTCCTGGAAATTAATGGCGCACCTTGTGTTATACTTACCGTAAAATTCATCATAAAAAAATAGTTTATTCTTATTGAAGATTAAAATATTTTGGAAACGTATCTATGTTCAGATGGCAAAATGTTATAAGGAATTTACACGACAGCAATTCTAAGATTCAAGATGTCGGAAAAAATCAGTAATTTGTTTTACATGAGCAAACGTGGTACCAATGTTTCAGAAAAATAGTTTGCTATTACTTACAGTAGTTACAGTAAATAGAAAATATCGGCGAACGAGAATCCGGAATCTGAAAAACTCAATTTGTTTAAGAAAAGTTTCTTATAACATTTCGCCATCTGAGCACAGATATAAACAATGATTTTTCTGCGATATCAGGTGCAAAATATTCAAAATATGCACATGGTAGTCAGCTCAAATATTTTGGTATTTCAAGAGTGCTATACTTACTCGGTACAATTAGAGGATCTCTGTTTCTGAAGACATTGCTTTCTGAGAGAGCGACAGAGCACCTGTTCGTATCCACCTTCTTTTGAGTCCTATTTAATTTCTTCGAGCATGAAATAAAAGAAATGCATTTTCTTGTAAATACTTAAATAATTTTGTATCTATCTCTCTCTCTCTCTCTCTCTTTATATATATATATATATATATATATATATATATATATATATATATATATATATATATATATATATATATATATATATATATATATATATATATATATATATATATATATATATATATAATTTTAATTTTTGTTTTCGAGTTGGCAATAATTTTGCTCCGACTACTTAGGAAATTATTCACAATTTGTTCAAATCATCTTTTACCTAATGCTGAACATTTTGTGTGCAGTTGAAAATTTATATGGACTTTGTATTATTTTCTAGTTTTTTGCATCTTAACTATCGCTTAAAGGAAACATTAAAAAAAAAACATCGTATTTCTTAAGAGATGTAATAAAATAAGTCACGAAGTTTCAATTTCAATCTTGTTACAGACACTATAAACAGGTTGAAATTTCGCCTGTACGCCTAGATTCTAAATTCAGCAACTATACAGGGTGTCCGGGCTAAAGGTATCCAAAAGTCATGATTTATTTTTACCAAACTACCCATTAGAATTAAAGAAAAATTATTTAAATAGAAAGAACATCTCACCAAGTTTTAATATCAATCATAGACTTCGATCATAGTATCATAGATTTCGATGTGTGCACCTTTTGTACCACGACAAACGTCAAATTTGGTAATCCAGTTCTCTCCAAGTGTTTCGTAGCATATCAGGAGTTATTACACGAATTCCTTGAATGATACGTTTCTTCAACTCATCCACAGTTTCAATTTTTTGTTTATACACAACGGATTTAATGAATCCCCAAGTAAAAAAGTCTAATAACTCCTGATATGCTACGAAACACTTGGAGAGAACTGGATTACCATTTAGACGTTAGTCGTGCTACAAAAGATGCATGCATCGGAATCTATGATACTATGATAGAAATCTATGATTGATAATAAAACTTCGTGAGATGTTCTCTCCATTTAAATATTTTTTAAAAAATTCTAATGGGTAGTTCCGTAAAGATAAGTCTTGACTTTTGGATACCTTTAGCCCGGACACTTTGTATTATAAAAAAAAAAAAGAATCCTAGTCTCTAGGTAGGAACGAAAATTTATTAAATTTGAACTGGCTTAAAATTATTCAGTCGAAATCAAAGAAATATCCCTTTCTAAGCAACTCTAGTAGCCAAAGAAATATATTCATTTTTGGTCAAAATTGATTAGCTTAGATTTTCTGCATTGTCTTATTTGACTATCGTAAGGCCTCACCTAGTGAGGTAGTAAAGTAAGTGAAGTTGAAAACATTCCTATCAACTTGAAGTCCAGCATGTAAAGTATTTAAGGGTGTTGTGCCCCCAAAGGGGTATCGGTTGAGTTTGAGGAGAGAGCGAGAAAGTCAAAGTGAGCAGAATAACCAGTGCCGCCTATTGCTACGGCAATTTCCTTTAGTCGTTCCCACTCCCCCAGCACATTACAAAAGGCACAAATTTCAAAGAAATTTGGCATTTAAAATCAACTTTTTTCACACTCAATATTTCACAGCAATTGAAATATTGATAGTCAAATAAACAAAAGGGCCTTTTTAGAAAGTCTGTACTTTTCTGTACATTTATATATTTTTCTTTTTACGAGTTTCGTTCATCGAAGGAAATTATTTACTTTTAAAACACAATATGCCATATTTTTTTCCGGAATAATTTTAATTAAAAAATATTATTCTTTTGCAAAATAAAAATCATTCATCTGTTAAAATTTTTTTTCCTATTATGAGTTATAAATTTTTGAAAAATTTTTTAATGCTAGTTGGTAACTAGTGGGACACTTTTTCTCATAAAATATCACTGGAGTGATCGCTGTGAATCGAATATGGCTGCTGCTCAGCTCAGTCCAGCTTGTAAACTGTTATTTAAATACTAACAACGAAATACATAGGCACAATATACTACATCAGTATCTCGGACGTGCAACATCACTATGGTACTTACATTGTACTGCTTGAGTATCAGAGCTCTCTGGTCTAACGTATTCATGTGGTTCAATTCTTTCAGGTGGATCCCAATTTTATCCAGAGGAACACAGGTATCCTCGAACTGGTACGCTTCAACCACTGCTTCGTAAATGAAAATGTATTGCTCCTAAAAGATATATATTCACAAGAAAATTGTAAATCCCTTTTACAGCATTTTTACGTCATGAGAATGCATGGAATAGTGAAACTGCATTACTTATAACTGTCTTTTGTTTTAGTTTCTTGCTACAATCAAACTGTATAAAGCAGATGGTGACCTACTTGTACGTCCAGTCCCCTGGTCCGGGACTGGACCGGAATAATCCCGAGTCCAATCCCGGACTCGGAATTTTCCTTCTTTCACTGGACAGCCAACTGATCGAGCGTTGCTCTATACTTATTTACAGTAAACTGGTGGATGAGAAATACTTAAAGAACACTTCTTCAATTCCACAATAAATTAAGCTATATGAGAAGTAGCTACATGTTTTAAACTAGTTAACAAATCATCATCAGGCTGCATTGATGGGATTGTTGTAATGACTGTATGAATTGTCATTTAGGGATCATTAATTGCGACATCATTGTCGGTCTGATGATGAACTATTAACTAGTTTCAAACATGTAACCACGCCTTTTTAATTTATTATAGAATTGAAGAAGCTTTCTTTACGTGTTGCTCTTTAGTTTTGGAACTACGTGTTTTGCGGCATTGCGTATTATTACGAAGGGCTAGCTGCTATTAGCCGAAAGTTGTGTGACGTCATCATTCCTAGCATGCTATTGGGGGTAAAGATATGTGTCCTATTCGTTTTAGGAGATGCACCGGATCATGCTTGAAAAGAACGCGCTTACGGGAAACAGTCTATTAACCTAGAACTTTTTACCCTTTGTCACGAGAAAAAAAAATTATATTTAGTTAAGATTTATTGCCAACATTGGCGAAAAGTTAGGCACAGAAAATGACGCCCTTCCCTAATTGTTACATATTACCATATGTATAGCGGATAAATAATTTTTCCCTGATGTTATATGGTGTGTTTTTGAAGCTAACTTCACTGACACGAGAGTTCACGGTTTATTATCTAAAGTCCTTTAGAGACCCAAAAGCATTTTTTTTTCTAATCCTTCATGACTTTATACACTGTACATATTCTTAGTAAACGATTGAAAAAAATTAATGTCATTTAAAAAAAAATTGCATAATGCAGTTTTCTCTGAAGTGCAAAGCTCTTTCCTTTTGAAATGCATTTCCAGAGGTAGCCTATTCTGGATGAATTTTTGATGCTACCTAAAAATCAAGGGTAAATATAAGAACGACCTACCAGTGTCTGCACTAGATGCGTGCGTTGGTGCCTTGAGCTGTTGACGAACCTAAAGACATCCACTCTTTTCTCTTCTGCAGCTTGTTGGCAGAGCGCGTCAATTGCGACATACGTTCCCGACCTTCCAGCACCAGCGCTGAAACACATAAAGGATAAAGTAAAAATCACAAACTGTAATAAATTATGGATTCAAGCCACAAGTTGAAGTCGAAGTGGAGTAACAAATCTGTGACATTAAAGTTGACATTTGCAGTCTTGTGCAAGGCAGTACAGACTGTAATAAATTGTGGATTCAAGCCACAAGTTGAAGCCGAAATGGAGTAAAAAATCTGTAACATTAGAGTTGGTATTTGCAGTCTTGTGCAAGGCTGTACAAACTGTAATAAGTTATGGGTTCAAGCCACAAGTTGAAGCCGAAATGGAGTAACAAATCTGTGACATTAAAGTTGATATTTGCAGTCTTGTGCAAGGCTGTAACAGAATGACGTCTTTGTGAAGCCTGCAATAAATGCCACAAGCGGCGGCATATTCCCCTCCCTATTAACAAATTGCTGACCGGCAATTTCATTTAACTATATACGCAAGACACCGACTAAGACTGAAATTTTGGAATGAAGTAAGGCATTTATTTTCTGAAATCTGCTTTCGTTATATGGGGGTCTGAAATTCAGTTTAAATGATAAAAGGGAGAATTTCCCTAAAACTCATTCAGATCATAGTACAAGTACGAATTTTATAAACAAAATGTAACAAATTTAATAGTTTCTATAAATAAATGCAACAATAATGTCATGATTTAACCGAAAATGAAAAAAAAATGTTAAAAATGTTGCAATCAAGGTATAGATAATATTAAAATTATTAATTTTAACTTGATAAGCAACTTCAAATAAAAACCAGAAAAGTGCGTTATTATTTTCTTTCAGTGCTTCACAGTCTTTGAAACGATATTTTCTCGCTTTTATTCAAAATACATTTACTTTCAGTCTTCAGTTATTTGCGATATCCCTAGTTTCCGTTACGCTAGCTATTTTTACGACAGAGAATGGTTTAAAGTTATGTCCTCGGATTTCTTAAGTTGTGATTAATTTCAACAAAATGTTTCCAAAGAGTGTTGCATTTTATACCGTACCTGCAGTGAACTATCATGGGACCACCCAGAATTGGATGATCGTCTCGAACTCGCTTCAAAAACTTGATGAAGTAGTTGGTATTCAGAGGAACCGTTCTGTCAGGCCACGCAGTAAACTGGTACTGTTGCAACCGATGTGTGCTGACTTCCTAAACGAAAGATACAACAAGGTTGACAGATTTATTTCGTAACATTTTTCTAGAAGTAGAATACATTATATGCTCTACATTGCAGGATGAATTAAAAAAAATACTGAAGATGAACTTGAAATAAGTGTCTTTGAGTTTACAGAGAGAAATGGGACAAGCTACTGATCGGCATACAAAGTTGTACAAGAACACATAATCACTTCTTTCAATACTTTATCATTTGGATCACCCCCCTTCATGGGTTATGAAAATTCAAGTTGATTTTAATACAGTAAGTCATCGACTTACGCGATTAATTCGTTCCAGAACATTTCGCGTAAGTCGAAATTTACCATAATCGATATCATCACCGCGTTTGTGCTTTAAATTTTCAAAAATGCTTAACGCTTTCGCTTGTATCAGCGGAAGACTTATCGGTGTGCGTTTGCGTTGGAGATCTTCGATCTAAATTTATCAATAATTTATCCATCGTTTCTATTAAAACACCTCTTTTCTTCGAAATTATGCCGTATTAAAGTTGAAAATTACAACCGCGTAGCTACGAATCCGCGTAAATCGAGAACTTACTGTTGTTGTTGTTACTAATCCTATCTGATGTTTTTACTAATCCTAGCTGATGTTTTTACTAATCCTATCTGATGTTTTTACTAATCCTATCTGATGTTTTTACTAATCCTATCATGGATCTGATCTAGCCTATCGGCTAGATCAGAGACCGAAAACATTTAAAAAGTCCAAGACAAGGAGGGGACTCAGCGTCAAATCCTTCTTTTCAAGCCCCAAGCAAGAAAGAAGATGGTCAGGGGTGGAATGATTGATGTTACATTTTCCACAAATGGGGAAAATCTTATTGCCTTGGTCAAATTTAAGGCACTTCAGGTGATCACTTAGGAGTCTTGACAAAGCAGTCTGCTGAGCACGATTGCCCACAAAAGCCAAAGCTCCTTCTGGCTGTCTGCCACAATACCAGTCATGTGCTGGAGGAGACTGCCATGAAAGGGCAATGGCAGATTTAACTCTTGAGCAGATCTCCAAAAAAGTTAAAGTGTTAGAGGTCAAATCCATTGTTGTTCCCTCCTTAGCCAGGGTATCAGCTGCTTTGTTGCCGCTGAGACCAATATGCGGACTTACTGTACTGTCCTGAGATGGGGATTTATTTTGAGAGAATTAAATAAAATAATTTGTTACTCGAAATTCATGAGTCGGCAAAGTTTATTCTTCATTTTTTTAGAGGATTAAATATTTTGGTACTCAGGACAAAGTGCTTTCATAGCAGTTTATGTCGTTAACTTGCCATCTTTTTTTAATCTTCTTGTTACACTAATTTTTATTTCTTTATCGTCAGTCCGGAACCACACGTTTTTTGGTTATTGTTTCTGTGATCACCTTTGGCAACACGAGGGCTAAGATGACCGCAACCTACAGCTTAGAGCCGACACCAAAGGGCTACAACAACCAGTCTACCTTAACATTCGAGCCTGTACACTCTAGTTCCAAAGAAGAGAGCCCTAGCTATTCGGCCACTGTCCGGCTTAGAGTGTACGTAGAACTACATTACGTTGACTAGGTCTGTATTTCGTACATACAATAGTTTTGACATAAACAAAAGATTTATTTTCAGCCGACATAGCATTATTAAAAGTTTAAAACAGACGTATGTTTCGTGATGCATATCTAAATTTACACTCTTACACACTATCAGACAAAATTAAAATACCAATAACTCGGTATACGAATGCCCTACTGGTAGACGCTTTCTGGTTTTAAAAAAAAAGCCGGGATGCAAATAATTAAATTCCGAACAAATTTGTGGGTTTTGGGTTGTTTTAAACTGATGAAATATAGTATAAATATTAATTTAACCCTAAGGTACATTCGTTTGAGACGAAATGGATGGCACGGTCGGGTTTGATCCGACCTGATCTCATTTTTTAATGAGGTTTTTGGAGAAATGAGTACACAATAAGCATTTTTGTTGTATAACATTTATTGGTAATATTTTACATGAAATAAAAACCTTTTTGTAGAAAAAATGACCAACGAAATGTAATTTTTCTAAACAAAGAAAATCTCTCTGGCAGTTACATAGAATGTTGTATAGGTTAGGTCTAATATGTAATTTAGTCTTGTACCTAGTTTTAGAAGTTACTGACCAAAATTTCTTGGCAAAAAAATGTAAAAAATAATATATACTGACATTTTTGGCCTTCAAAATTGAAATAAAAAAATTTTAAAATAACAAAAAAAAACTAGTGATCATGAATAAACGTTTTTCAACAAAGACACTCATATTTACTGCAAACTTATAACTGCAAACACTCCAACACCTGTTGCAAGACTGGCTGGTAGGGTTCCCTGTCGACTGGATCTCTTGTAATGAGAGGGGAGAGTAGAGGGGGGACACACTCTTGGGTCGAATCTGACCCCCACCGTACCGTTTGAGGATTAAGCGAATTCTGAATGCAAGATTCAAGAAGTTTAAAGAAGCCAACGCAAAATATCTACATTTGCAACATTTAGAAAAAATATTGGAGCAAAATAAATTTTTCAATTCATTATTTAAGAGAAATTAAGTAATTAATGTTTCACATAGGAGATTGAAAGCCTCAAACCGCAACTTAACAAATTAACTACAAAATTACTTTACCTACGCATTACACATATCTTAAGACCTACGTTGAAATGGATGTTTTTGTGTAAAATTTCGAAATTATTTTTTATTGCTCTATTTCAAAAGCCAATCTTTTAGGATTCTAAAACTGCTTTATTTTTTATTCGCACGATTATTGCACGAGGACTTGTGGCCAATTTAATGAACCGAAAGCGTTATAAAAAGACCGGAAGTACCATCTTTAAAGGCATTTTCTAGAAAACTCATTTTTCAGTTGCTTTTGTTAACGAGAAAGCTAATAATTTTAAATACTTTCAATATATGTCAATGAAACTTTGCAATAGTGTTTGACATATTACTAACGCACATATGTATGCTCGGATCTAAACCCGGCTCAAGCGCTACTAAAATGGCCACGTCCGTGTCGTCCCTTCATAGGGGGCAATGGTGGTCTGCCTATATTGTGCCCCCATAATAAAATGGCCAGCAAAACTGCAGTGAATTATAGGCGAATGTCTTCACAACAAATGCCTCTGCATTGGTTTAAAGAAATGTTTAATACTTTATGGGCAGCTTATTTTACTTTTTCCAAAGAAAAAGGATATCTAATTAAAGTAATTAGCATTTTAATTAATAATTCAAGAGGAAATGGCTTTATTAAAAAAATTTCAAAGAATATATTTCTTTAATTCATGATACGAACAAAAACACGGGATAACCTTGCCGAGATAAACCACCATAACTGCAACTGTTACCACTTAATCTTGAACTCCGGATTTTTGTAATAGTGACCTATAGTAGAGATAGTCAGAGAATTTGGGGTACGAAATATAGAACGCCGTTTACAGGAAATAAAATATAAGGAAAAATATATTTACATCCAGTTTCCTCATCAAAATTGTTCTGACAGTGAAATCAGGGCATTCTTCAGAATGGATGACGAGAATTTGTAAATCTCCACACATCATGGAATCGTCAGGCCAGTATTTGGAACACTTTTTCTGAAAAAAAAGTTTGCAATTACAGTCATGCGTAAAATTAATCCTCCAATTCAGGTACGAATTTTTAAAAAAATATAAAGTGATAACTTGACAAAACCTTTTAGAAAAATAAGTTGAAAATGAGTTAAAAGTAAATATATTTATACAATTTTTATACATTTGGTATCGTATGAAATAGGAATTTTCTTTAAAAAATTTCTTTTTCAACTAAAGAGCACAATTAAAAAAAATTACTCAATATAAGTCGACAATCATTGGGAAAATTTTCTCCATTTAAATCCAATGGGGCTAATATCTAGCACAGTGGTTCTTAACCGGGGATGCGGGCACTCCTGGGGGGGGGGGGGGGGCGGCGAGAGAGCATTTTTAGGTGTGCGAGAGAAGGTTCTAAAATTTTAATGACAATTATCAATTGAGTGAATCATTTGATGGATACTTTTCCACGAAAAATACAAGCAAAATGAATAGATGGATACTCAGTCCATTTTTGTTCGACCTAAATTCAATGGATGGCAACGTTCTATTAAAAGACGATCTTACGTACGTTTTGAAATGGAATTTGAAAAACTGGACTTAGAACAGTTCTAGTGTACGCAGTTAGAACTTTATCCTGAATTGGCAAAAGCAGCATTAGAGACACCTTTACCATTTGCCACCAATCACCTTTGTGAAATGATGCAACAAATATCTTTTCCTAGATAAAAAAATAGAAGCACATTTTTCAAGGGGATGCGAGAGCTTATTTTCAGATTCAGGGGGCTTGGGGTGTCTTGAGTAGATGGCAGATCTGTACAATCTATCCGGCATCCTCGGGCCCTACACCAATGAAAAATGTCACCGAACTTGGGAAATTAACCCTCGGCTGTGAGTACAGGTATTGCTACGTAGCTTCCGGTTGTCAGTTTGAACAAGGCGTATAAGCGAAAGCTGTGGTCGCTGTAATTTCCGAATACTTATTTTCAGATTCAAGGGGGTGTTGACTATGAAAAAGGTTAAGAACCACTGACCTAGCAGCTTCAAATTAAGGACATCTAGATCCTTCAAGAAAAGATATCGATAACTGCCTTACCTTCCCGTTCTCGATAAGGTCTGTGACCATCACGACTGCGGGGGCGTTTTCCTGCCAAACCATTCTCCAGAAATCTTCAATAGTGTTGTCGAGAGGTCCTGAAATATGTTGTCATATATTTTTAGACGTGAAAAACATCAAATGACTGAGAAAAAAACTTTGAAAAACTGTCAGAAGATCAACAGACTTTTATCCCTTGTAATAAACGGAAGAAACCAGAAGTTATGACAACAATACTAGCTGTTGGGACTCAAATCTGACCAGAGAATGCGTGCACTCTGGCAAGCGATTGATGTTTTTATCAAAGTAGTTAGAACTTGTTCTGAGAACAGGTGAAAAACCATGATGTTCTATTCTATGTTTCTTGTTCTTGTGATTGTACATAAATAAAACTTGGATAAAAAACATAAGTCTGGACTTTATTGAAGGACCGTCTGACAGGTAAGGAACTTCTAGATATTCAATAAGAATAGAAAATTGCGAATGCGAAATAGAAGTTGTATCACTAGCTACTTAAGCCAATAATTATTTAACAAATAAATAGTACGACATTTAAAAAAAAATTTGGGTAATAATCTTCATTATTATGGTCTACTCATTTTTACGATGCGACTTTCAGGATCTATTTACATAGAATCCGTAATCTTTATAGCGTTTACTCGTATTGAAATGTATTTAACCAATTGCAAACCTTCAAACGATTAGCCACGAAATTGTTAAGGTCTGTGATTGGGTTCAAAAATGTCAATGCGAGTAACGCTGATGCTGACGGATTCTATGTGAACAAACCCTTACGGTGCGACTCGAGTGAACTATTTCAGATCATACCTTAATTTTTATAAAGCATTATCTCCTAAATTGATTTTCTCCTATACTGAAAATGACGTATTTCTTTAAGGTTGCAGTGTAATAACCCTATTGGATTCGCTCACCTCAATGTTAACCTATGGAGAAAATGTGTCCAAGGACTGCTGACTTGGATTAAAATACTTTTTTTAAAAATTGGACTCCGTTATAGAGGGAAAAATTTTACACCTTGGGGCATTTTTCGTTTTTTTCCTTCTTAAATGCAAATAATATTTTAAAATTTAGCTTATTCGGGGGGGGGGGAATCTGGTATAGTATGTTTTAAACGCTCATCAATTCCATTGGTGGAGGAAATTTCTAAAATGAATCCTGTTGCAAAGTGCAGAAAAGTTTAGGCTATCTGAAAATACCTTTTATGTTCGAGCATTTGTTATCAGCATTTATGTAGCTGTAAATAGTAGACACATTTTCTCCATAGGTCAACATTGAGGTGAGCGAATCCAATAGGATTAGTACACTGCAGCCTTAACGGTCAAAGTATAAACGGCACTGCGTTTTTCTAGGTGTATACGTGGTTCCTTTTGAGGAGAGTTTATTACCTCTTTTATTTCACGGAATTGTTAGAGAACTCGCTTTGTGCATTGAGCTATTTATAAGCACACTTTTGTGATATAAATAGCTCAATGTGCTATAATAAGTGCTATTTTTAAGCCCCTAGTCAAAAAATAAGTAACGATTCCCTCCCAACTGTCAGTTTTAAAGTAATGTACGTTTTCTTTGTGCATGTGTACATCTGATATCACTGATATCAGCTAGAACAAAGTAAAAATTGATTATTTGACTTCGCAGTCATAAACTTCTCTGCTGATGCTTGAGACTCTTTAATATTTCTGAAAGTAAACCATAACGTATTAATGAATTATTATACTTGGAGTCTGAAAGGAAGAATGGGAACACTGTCAATAATTTATGGATGCTAATATTCATCATGTATAGTATAGTAAATGTAGATATTGTTGTCACAGATCAATTTCTATATGCTTCTATTTATAATTCATCGAATTATGGCGATAATGAAAGATGCAGAAGTAAATTTCACATGTTTTCTGGAGGTCGATCACATTGTAGCTAGAATCTAATTGTTATCCATTTGTTTTAAAATTGTATTTAACAGAGGGAAATATATTTCTTACCTTGTGTAATGATGTATTCTCTAGGCCTTTTGTAGCCCTGAAAAAGTATTTTTAATTAGCAAACTCTGTATTTTACTTTCTATAATATCTCATGCTAAATATTTCATAGGATTTTAGGTTTATAATTGCATACGTTTCATGACATCACGCGATAATTTTCTAGCCAGAGATTAGCTGCAATAAATTAGGAAGAGATATTAACGCATAGATATGAAGAACATAAAATAAGTTGTGTCCTATTTTCCTTTACGAAAGCTTCTGAAAATAGGACAGCCTTAAAAGTTACAAGTTAACAAACATTTTTACTGAGCCGTCAACAAAACTGTTTTCTTATTTACCTTACACCCAGATGTAAAGCAAAATACTCGAGTTATTAGTTTTTCTAAAATGGCAACCAAATTATATCATACAAAGCCGTTATGGAAATAACTTCGAGACAGCCAAGTTGTGCTGAAAATTTTTCTATAATACATTTTCTTTGATGATATACACTTTCTATAAGTTATTACAAAACTTGAATTTTTTTAAAGATTTTCGTTAAATATTTTAATATTCTTCTAGTTCTTTCAAGTATTGTATGCTATTTATTCATATGCTCATACGTTAAAATATTAATGGCTTATTATAATTTTTTATTCAAGTATACATATCACGTTTATACAAATTCGTGCGCTGTAAAGATTGTTTATTTCAAAGGGGTTAGGTAGCGAAATTCTCCCAAAAGGTGCATATTAATTTTATTAACTTAGCACAAAATATAAGGACTTACTAGGAAAGGAAATTTTTTCTAGTTTGTCGTTTTTAAGAAGATATTTTAAAATTCCTTGCAAATCCTGCATGAATCATTCTCTTGTTGTATTTTCATTCAAATGTTTTAAAGATTTTTTTTCCTGGAATCAAAAAATCTTCTGAACAATTAGCCATTTCTTCCCTTTCCAAAGTATCTGAAATTTTAATAAATTGATTTTTTTAAATACCCTAGATAAATTATTTTAAATCCTTCCCTATGTACAAAAGAGAAAAACTTACGTAATTAGATCTATTAAATCTACATCTATACTAAAAATTAAACATGCTTTAAATTTTGAATTTTAAATATTCTTAAAACAAGATTTCAAAGTGTACAAGATTCTTTTATTAGTATAATGATCTTTATACAAAAATACATTTGGGAGAAAAAAAACTTGAGAAATCAGTGAAAAAAAATAAAATTTTGAGCCCTGTATCCTTTTAAATAATTATTTATTTATTATCCCATAAGTTCAAAAAGTTTCAAAAGTTTACGGAATCCTATCTTGTATCACACTCTAAAAAGAGTGTTTCCAGTTATATATGTTCCTTTAATTTTAAGCTTCAACTGCATTTTTAAAGTCTTATTTTCCTGAAGTTTTATGAATATACTGGTTTTAACGAATATTCATTAACAATAAAAAAAATCAACGTAATGGATAGTCATCTTTTTGGGATTGGTGAAATAAACAATGTCAAACAAAGTGGGAAAAAATATCATTACTTACGTCAATGTAGCTGGCATTTATGTAATCCGATTCATTTCTTGAATTTGCATGAAGGACTACTCGATGACGGTCGTCTAAAAATAAGAGTACTCGTTTCAAAATATAAAAAGATTGAAAAAAAGAGCATTAATTTTATGAAACTTTTAAGCTGCATTCTGATTCTCTTCCCAAGTCCGACCTATCTTTTGAATGCATTTATATTAATATAATTCATTTATATAATTTGATTTATTTCTTGAATTTGCATGAAGGACTACTCGATGACGGTCGTCTAAAAATAGAATACTCGTTTCAAAATATAAAAAGATTGAAAAAAAGAGCATTAATTTTATGAAACTTTTAAGCCGCATTCAGATTCTTTACCCGTCCGACCTATCTTTTGAATGCATTTATATTAATATAATTCATTTATGTAATTTGATTTATTTCTTGAATTTGCATGAAGGACTACTCGATGACGGTCGTTTGAAAATAGAATACTCGTTTCAAAATGTAAAAAGATTTAAGTAAGGACTATGAATTTTATGAAACTTTTAAGCTGCATTCTGATTCTCTTCCCAGTTTCGACCTATCTATTGAATGCATTTACATTAATCTAATTCATTTATATAATTTGATGCATTTCTTGAATTTGCATGAAGGACTACTCGATGACGGTTGTCTAAAAATAGAATACTCGTTTCAAAATGTAAAAAGATTTAAGTAAGGACTATGAATTTTATGAAACTTTTAAGCTGCATTCTGATTCTCTTTCTAATTCCGACCTATCTAGAGAATGCATTTATGTTAATCTAATTCATTTATGTAGTTTCATTTATTTCTTGAATTTGTGTGAAGGACTACTTGATGACGGTCAAAAAGAGAAGTTATTTCGAAATAAATAATGAATAAATAAAAATAAATGCTTTTATGAAGCTTTTAAGCAGCATTTTATTCTTTTATCCAGCGCTGACCTAAGTTTTGTAAGCATTTTTATAATTTGATTCATTCCTTTAATATGTATGAAGGACTATTCGATGAGGTCATCTTCAAAAAGAAAAGTCATTTTGAAAAATAAAATGAATAAAGAAAAACAAATCACTTTATGAAACTTTTAAGTAGCATTTTGTTTCTTTATCCTGCGATAATATATCTTTTGAAAGTATTTACATAATCTGATTCATTTTTGAATTTGTATGAAGGACTATTCAGTGATAGTCGTCTTCAAAAAGGGCAGTCATTTCAAAAAACAAAATGATTAAACAAAAATAAATACTTTTAAGGAATTTTCAAGAAGCATTTTTCTTTTTATTCTGAGCTAACATATCTTTTGAAATTATTTATATAATCTGATTCATTTCTTGAATATCTACGAAGAACTACTCAATGACAGTCATCTTCAAAAAGGACAGTCATTTTAAAATATAAAATAATTAAGTAAAAATAAATCATTTTATTTAACTTTTAAGCAAGATTTCATTTCTTTATCCAACGCTGACCTATGTTTTGAAAGCATTTTTAATAATTTGATTTACGTCTTGAATTTGTATAAAGGACTATTCGAAAACGGTCTTCTTTTAAAAAAAAGCATTCCTTTTAAAAAAATAAAATTATTTGAAAAAAATAAAGCATTTTTTGAAAACTTTAAGCACCATTTTGTTTCTTTATCCTACGCTAACATACCATTTGAAAGTATTTATACGAACTGATTCATTTCTTGAATTTGTATGAAGGACAACTCGATGACGGTCGTCTTCAAAAACAGCATTCATTTCAAAATGCAAAATAATTAGAGAAAAATTAAGCATTTTCTGATAATTTTTACCAGAATTCTGTTTCATTTCCCAAAGCCGGAAAATTAATAATCTTTATCGTGTGTTAATTCTCCTAGAAGATTATTTCTCTAAAGCCCTTACATACTTAACAAAGTAATCAGGTAACGTTTTAAAAGGGAATAACAATTAAACAATGGAGTGGAAGGGCGTCACTGAAATATATTTTGTAATATTTTTATGTGTCAGCGTCTTATGCTTACTCCCCACCAACGGCGACGGAGACGAAAATCATGAATCTTCGTTGTTGCGCATGCGTATTACAAACAAATTTTCACTCCCCCCTGTTCGTCTCTGGTCTCTGAGGTTTCAAGTTGGAAAACGTTCAAATTTTGTCTCTGCCGCCATGCTCGACAGCCTATCAGAATAGAAAGAGAAGATCATGCGCATGCGTAAATAAATTGCCTCTTCTCGCCGTCTACTAGCAGTGCGAAGGCTTTTATGACAGCCACAGAGACAGATGGCAAAATGTGTCTATCTTTGGTTGCTGTCGCCGTTGGTGTGGAGTAAGCATTACGTTATCTGTTTCAAGGACTGTTCATATTGCATCCGGGACGTTGCGTTACTACGTTGGCCTCGAAATTTTTTACATGACCTGTCATTGGGTTCACGTTATCACGTGGTCAATGAATTGAGCTCTGTGATTGGTTAAATTTTTAACGTTGACGCTACGTAACGCTCCGTATTCAGACCGTTAGTTTGAAAAAGATGGACCAATCATGAAAGAGCTTGGCTAAACAGAAGGACAAATAATTGGTTTGAGCCTGTGATTGAAAATGCTTTTCCAATGAATAAAAAACCATCTGTAGACTACTTTTCTCAACTAAGTGGACACAAAGTCTATTCCTCTTCAGTATTTTTAATTTTAGACAAAAATTTTTTCTTTGTATGACCTTAATTTGGAGGTTTTTGCACTGGTCTACTTACAAATATAAAATCTCGTCCTTGAAGTCAAGCTTGAGAACTAAATCTTATATAATATTTTTAAGAAATTATTCATGAAATCGATCATATGATAGATTCAGTAATCTTGATAAAACACCTAAAATTACTTGTAAATGTGACTAAGTACTTTTATATTTGCTTTTATATTTGGGGAGGAATGAAACAATCAGAGCAGAACGACGAAAGCCAACTGTTTAGGAAGAAAAAAAAAGACAAGCTAGAGTGACCTTATAGTAGTCAAACGCTGACAACTTTATCTAAGAAACTACGACATTATAAATGATGTTACTTAAACAAAGGCTGGCGAAGGTTTTACCAGGTATTGGTAGCATAAAAATTTTTTTATTTATAAGAAAAGAAACATTCTCCCTATCATAATTTTTTTATGAATAAAAATGATGTCAGTCTCATAAATTACTTTTACCAGAAAAATCATTCATTTCTGTTGAAGAAGGAAAATGTTTAATTTGCTGGGGATATTTCAGAAAAGTGTCTGCGTTTTATTATTAAACAGTCAGTAATTTATTGAAGAAGAATATTAATACCCGTACACTAAAGATTTGAATGATTTCAAAGTCAGAATCAGAACATACGTGGTATGCCGTGGCACTGAGACTGATAATTCATTAAGAGAAGGACACCTTCTCCAATACACCTAAAAATCGTTCTTTTCATCACATCAATATTTAATATTTTAATTAAATTCCTGGTAGAAAGACTTCCTTTTTAGATGATAACATGCACAGATATCGTTTTTTCATTCAATGTTTAACCTTTTCCTTACGGGGTGGGGTAGCATGTATCTCAAGAATACGGACCCAAGAATGAATATATATATATATATATATATATATATATATATATATATATATATATATATATATGTATGTATATATATATATATATATATATATATATATATATATATATATATATATATATATATATATATATATGACCCCTTTAATGACCGTTCTTACAAAGGGGGTAGGAAATTTCCCGTTCTAAAGAGGGAATCTGAAAAATGGTCCCCGTAAGCTAAAGGTTAATTGATAGACGATAGAGTTTTACCTTTTTCAAGAAAATATCATTTTTTAATTCTTTCGATTCGTCCTTTTAAAGAGTATTTTAAAGTAAACGGTTTTTCGAAATTTATCTGTTCAACTTAACAAATAATATGAAGGCACTTTCATCTATTTCTAGCATATGATCGTTTTTATGAATGACCTTTTATATCAAACATATCTATTTTAACCTGGCAGAATAACTTGCAGATTTGAACCCAAGAAAAAAAAATATCAAATTACATAAACAAATTGTAGACACTAACTGTCGATTAAGTTAACAGAAATCTGCAACTAGCGCTGAAATAAACATAAACGCAAGATTCTATAGAAACAATTAAAATAAAAAATAAAAAAGCATAAAATAATAAAAAAAACCTAAATAACTAAAATAACGAGGCCATTGATTGTTCTCTTCATCAGGAGGCCTAACCGAGTCGGTCATATCAGGGGAATCTTTCAGAAAGGATGCAAGTCAAGCCAAAAAATATCCCAAGGTAAAGATTTGACAAATCTCTATCTAACATATACATGACAATTTCTTTGCAGCTGTTGAACTGACAGGAACCAAACGTTGAATGAGTGGGGAAAATATAAACATGATGGAAGAAATATTCTTTCTGATGTAAAAATACAGGGTGAGCCAAAATTTCGTAAAAACTTTAAAAATTCATAAAAAAGGAAGACATTATGATAAAGAAGTGCGGTTTGCAAGAAAATGCTCACAAGGAAATCGGATTTTTTTTAGCAGCAACAAGAAAAAATTAGTTTAAAAAGTCACCGGTAGATGGAATGCTTACATACGACAGATTCAGTAGAATTATACAAATCAATCGCGCAATAAAAGACCGTGATGCACGAAGATTTCTCATTCGCTTTCAGAGTGTTATCATTACACGATCGAGCGTTGTTGGTCAAGTTGTTAATATTCACCTTAGTTGTGTCGTACAATGTTCTGGAGGTCATGTTGAACAATTGTTATAGCAAGAATAAATGAATGGAACGTATTGTTGTCCTATTCATTGTGTTTCGGGTCGTCAGCGCCTTCTACCGGTGACTTTATTTAACAAATTTTTATTTTGCCACTAAAAACATACGACTTCCTTGTGAACTCTTTCTTACAAACCGCACTTCTTTATCATCATTTCTTCCTTTTTTGTGAATTTTTAAAGTTTTTACGAACTTATGGCTCACTCTATATTATGAAGCAAAAAGATACTAGATATATAAAGATATTAGTTCCATCAGTCAAAAGGATTAACGCTGCAAGTTAAACATTTGAGCAGGTAGGAAATGAGTAAAACAAATGCACCAATACCCCTATTTTCAAAATGATTTGAAAAGTATCAATGATCTCTAAGAAAAGATTTGTTTATATAGTGTTTCTCAACTCTCCTAAACACAAGTCCCGTTAGAGTAGAGTAATAATTGCTACTATCTCATGCTACGTAGGTAAAATGAAAAAAAAATCTTTTAAGATGAAGACAAAGAAGCTTTTACAGATATGAAGTTCACAAGAATTGACTTACATGGTAAAATATTTCCATAGCGGTTTTTTTTCAAATTGGTACTTTTGCGTGCGATTGTCCAAGGGGATGTTTGTCCCTCCACTAAGCGCTAAAAGTAGAAGGATTAAAGAATAAAATTAGAATATAATAGAGTTTAATAGATCAATATCAATTTTAATTGTACTCGCATCGGAAGAAAAGCCGAGATTTAACGATAAATTAAAATTTTAGGCAGATTTTACTCTTAAAACAACTTTATTTACAAACATTTGTTTTATCTAAAGAAACATAGACAACTCCGGCTTACGCAACCATGGGTTAGATTTCACCTCAGTTTGGTATAGCTAACTAACATGTTAAGTAGGGAAATAAATCTAACCTTCGGAATTTCTTTAAATGTTTACCAGTGACTAAATGCACCCATTTCAGCCAGCAGTAGAAACAAATTACTGACTTTTTCGATTTAAGGGAGAAATTTCAAATAGCTTGAATATTTCTCTCTGAATATTCGCATGGGGTCCCCAAGCATCTTCGTGACAAGCAGAAGACTCGGCAAATGGGTGCATGCCACGGACATTCTTTGCAGGATACCCAAAGAAGGTACACAGGATATCCAAAACTTGTGAAGCGCTGGGATCCTTGCTTCAGCCGACATGGCGACTATGTGTAGTGGATATGTAGCCCCATATATCACTATGAATTCCTGTATGTTCACCTACTCCAACCAAAAACCATTACAGAGAAAACAAAAAGCCTCTCTTTCATTTCAGAGTGTTATCATTACACGATCGAGCGTTGTTGGTCAAGTTGTTAATATTCACCTTAGTTGTGTCGTACAATGTTCTGGAGGTCATGTTGAACAATTGTTATAGCAAGAATAAATGAATGGAACGTATTGTTGTCCTATTCATTGTGTTTCGGGTCGTCAGCGCCTTCTACCGGTGACTTTATTTAACAAATTTTTATTTTGCCACTAAAAACATCCGACTTCCTTGTGAACTCTTTCTTACAAACCGCACTTCTTTATCATCATTTCTTCCTTTTTTGTGAATTTTTAAAGTTTTTACGAACTTATGGCTCACCCTATATTATGAAGCAAAAAGATACTAGATATATAAAGATATTAGTTCCATCAGTCAAAAGGATTAACGCTGCAAGTTAAACATTTGAGCAGGTAGGAAATGAGTAAAACAAATGCACCAATACCCCTATTTTCAAATACAATAAATACAACGCTCAACGTATGCAATTAATGCCAAAATAAAACAAAAAATATATATTAAAAAAAATCATAATGGATATTTTTATAGACAAAATAATGTAGAAGAAAATATTCAAATTAAATGCAGCGGTAAATGTATGAAATTAATTTGTATGTTTAATATCCATAAAATATACTAATTTGAATTAAATTCTTTAAAAACTTCCATATCAATTATTCTAGTAGTTAAATTTTATCTTTTACCTCATTTTAATATTTTGTTTTGTCAATTTATTTCGCTGTTATGCACGTGACGCAAAATGAATTTAAAGTATCAAAAAAAGAAAAGAAATCTCGTGATAAGCATCTAATAAATTATATTCTAAAAATTAATCTTTTAAAATTCACCAAAAATCAGAAAATGGAGGTAAATATTCGAAAAAGATTTCATTTTAAAGGAATCCCATTTATGATATTTCTCGTGATATAAATTTTATAACTCTCAAATTATTATTTTAAATTCAATCTTAAAAAAGGTTACAAAAACAGCTTCAATTTTAATTTAAAAATTTCAAGAAGAATCTTTCAAAAATCGTTCTTAGTGCACCCCTACACTATAAGAAGAATCGCCATGCAAAATTTCAGCCCTTTAAGTCCAGTGGTTTGGTCTATGCGTTATCTGTCAGTTAGTCAGACAGTCACGGAACTGTTTTATATACATAGATTTCATAATTCTAGACAATTTACACTGACCTGGAACTCATCAGCTAGTTGATTAGTGGCTAAGGCATTAACCAAGAAATCTTGAAGCGATTCAATTCGAATACCATGTGCCATTTTGTTGTCACTTTTTTTCCTCAGCGAAGCGTCTGTAAAAGAGTTAATAAAACAGTGCTTTGAAAAGGATTTTTAAAAAATGCAAAAAAAAATATATAAAATTCAAAATAAAGTTTTATCTGAATTTTATCTTACAGAACACAAAGTTAAAGCCGTGTACTTGTATCTGCAACAAACTTTCTGACCTTTTGGAAACGATACAGTTGAGCGAGAAATTTAGCAACAATTCTTGAAACTACACGGTCTATAAATCAGTGGTAGTCAACCTGGTCCCTACCGCCCATTAGTGGGCGATTCAAGCTTTCATGCTTGGCGGTGAGAATTTTTGTCCGTTGTTAGAAAATTTTGTTCTTTCTTCAAATATCGAATACACTGCTAACATATTCGAGAGTTTGACTTTTTAAAATATGCTTTTGCAATTGACTTTTGAATTCCATCTCTAAACTTGGATTACAGGTAATAATTCACCGGACACTTCTCGAAGTATACTCGAGGACGAGCAGTGGTGGGCGGTAAAGAAACTTTGCCATCAACAAAGATACAAAAGAGGGTGGTAGGTATTAAAAGGTTGACTAACCCTGGTCTAGATGGTAACATTTTGTTTTGAATAGAGGAATGACGGAGGAAATCATGTTTTTCTCATCCGCCAGTGCTAAAAAGCGCTATTTTGCATTGTAGTCTTAGATACAAAGTAAACTGCTAGGCCAATGAGGCACATATTTTTTAAATGCCCCGCTAAAGCTAGCAGGCTCTTGGTGCTAAGTCAGCTTTCTATGTTAGGGTGCTCCTGATACCTGACCAACAGAAGCTGTCCACCTTAACCTAAACCATGATTTTGTATTCCTCAGTAGTTCATACCGCATCGCCAGTCGCACAGATAAAACTTTTCACTCTTGTAAAAAGTGTACTACTGAGTAGGCTCCTCCTGGCCACATCCTAACTTGCTTAATTTTTTCTAGGGTGGACTTTATAACCGATACTCGCCTATTAACCTTTTCCTTACAAGGCGGGATAGCATGTAACCCAAGAATATGGGCCCAAGAATGAATATATTTATATATACATACATACATATATACACACACATAAACACGTACATACATATATACATATATACATAAACATATATATATATATATATATATATATATATATATATATATATATATATATATATATATAGGGTAAGTATGCTGAATATAAGACCCCTTTTGATTTTCATATATAACTAGGAAAGTCAGTGAGGGATTATAGTACCAACTTGATATCCTTTTAATACATATATTTTACTACATATAACAATGACAAAAAAAAAGGAAAATAACCTTACAATTTTCTTGTATGAAATTATAAACACAACTGTTCCATTTTTTGGGTCTGAAAAAAGTAGTCCTAATATGAGACCCCCATTCTACAACTCTAAATATGAATTAGAATTACTGAAAAGTTCGTATAAACAAAACTGTACACAATAATTAGATAACAGTTACCTATATACACTAATAGGTGAAAAAGAAAAGTGACATTTTAAACAAATTAGTTGGTTTACACTACAGGTTTTGTTTACTTTTTGTTTTAAGATTCAAACTTTTCACATTGTTTACAAATAAAAAGTTCGTCAGCTCCACAATCTTCATGGGCTCACTTGAAAACACCTTTTACACTGACAACCCTGCTCTCCCTGTTTGTCTTCTGAAAATAAACAACCACAAAAAAGGCATTCAGCGTCGTTTTCATCAATGCTATCATCACTGCTGTAATGGAGAGAAAGTTTTTTATCATCTTCAATTGAGATGAGATCATCATAGCTATAACTAGGCTTATTTGTTCTCTGGTTTTTAACTAGTGTTGTATTTTCATCCCTCCTTAATTTTCCTCTTCCTGTAGGGATCCCTTTTCCCTTTTCCTTTATTGTTTCCTTATCCTTTTATTTCTTATCTTGATCTCCTTTTCCTTGTTTATCCTTTGATTTCTTATCTTTTAGGTCTATTCCTTTTTTTTTCTTGTAGGAAACAAAGATTTTTCGAATATGCTGCAGTTTTTTTTATTAATGCTATCAATCAATTTATTTTTAAAGGCGATGATGTGATAGTATCGGCTTTACGGTCCCTACATGGTTTCAAGGTGTTTTTCTTCAGGAGTCACTAAGAACTGGTTTGAACTTAATTGATCAATACCTTCCACATTGTCACTACTGTTACATGGTTGTGGCTTTCGCCTGGGTGTCATTCCATCTGCAGCTTCAGAGGAAACAAGTCTGTGAGAGTGAAAACTAAAATTCCTAATATGAGACCCTATCTCATATTTGGCATGCTTTGGGGTCTCCTATTGGGCACGACCATGTTGTTGAACACGCCAGCGAATTTTTTAGGTTAGGATTGATGTTAGCTTAAAAACAAACAGGCGTGTTTATACTCCACATTTATAGCTACCTATCTAATACTAACAGTTTTAATAAGAGTCTTACGTTGAAGGTGAAAACAGCCAATGAAAATGGTGATGCAAAAAAGTCGACGAGCACACATTCAGGAAAAATAATACTGCACCTTTGTATGTGCTTGCAAACACTCGACTGACTCACCGATTACGAATGATGCAGTAGACTACTATTTTACGCTCCAGTCGCGAGGCGGCAGCACTTGATACGTCCTGTAAGCTGGGGTCTTATATTAGGCATACTTACCCTATATATATATATATAACTCCCTTAATCACCGTTCTTTGAAAGGGGGCATGAAATTTCCCTTTCTAAAGGGAGAATCGGAAAAATAGGCCCCGCAAGCTAAAGGTTAATGAACCTCCTTTGGGTTTATATTCTCATGGACCTTTGTCCAACGCCGCTAGACCAGGGGGGATTAAAAACAACATATTTTTTAAATAGTTTTAGCTCTATCATGAAAAGATAAATTTTTAGTATCAAATATGAAATTTCTGTAGCTGTAATGCAATTAGTAAACATCAATGATATTTTTTGATTACGAAAGCAGAGCTAAATGAGGTAGATGTTAGTGCGCAGGATTTTAACAGGGGCCAAACTTGATTTCATGTTTAAAATAGACCACTGTTTACTTTTTTATCTGTTGGAAACTAAGGCCGTAAAAACATCGGGCAGTATTTGCAGGCAGTGATTGATTGATAGCACTACGGTCAGTTTTAACGTAGGATTACGTTCCTCCATGACGGTCCGCGGTAAAGCAAAATTTCAGACGTCCATCGTTGAGAGTTATAATTTTGGCAGCGCGCCAAACCCAGTCTGTATCGCTTGGGCAAGCAGTAAATAGTTAAACAGAAAAGTACCAAAATGCGTCAAAATTTTGATATATATATATACATACTAGCTGTACCCGGACACGCGTTCCTGTGCCTCAATCTGGTTAAATGGAAAAGAAAGAAAAGAGAATGCACGTTTCTAATATGTTTAATTTATAAAGGCATCAAAGCTGTTACTCATTTAGCACTACCCAGGGGGCACGTGTAGCTTAAAGTTTGCTACGGACGCGAGTAACGTTACCCACCAACATATTAAAATATGTTGGTGGGTAACGTAATTCATAAAAACTGAACTATAAATAGTTCAGTGTTTAGTACTTGCTTGTTTTATGTAATATCTTGGCGAAAGAATTGTATTCCCCTTCGCCCGCTGCATTGGAAATAAAAAAATTTAAAAAATGTTTAATTTTACAATACTTGTGAGTATACAATATTTTTTGTTGTTCCATTGTCTGTGCAGATATATTGATTGTCTGGTTTTCCGACTCTAGAACACGCAACATATAATTGTCCATGTGAGAAACAATCCGTGTCTAAATGTAACCAGCACAATTGTAAAGATTGGACCTGAGTTTTATTGATGGTGATTGCAAACGCCAATCGAATTGGGAATTGCAATCTTTTAAATTTAAATGGCATATCCGTTGGAATCACGTGAATGCGAGGAATGAAGGCATCTTCACCTTTGAATGGTCCTGTCAAGATTGTTCCTTCTACGACGTTGCTCAGTAATTTTTTTACTGCAAGCCGCGTGCCGTTGCAAAGTTTTGGTTAGTTGATATTTCGCAACATTATAATTGGCAGGCCGATTTTCAATTGCAGTACGTGTGGTGGCATCCCTGGCAGGTCTAGTGAATTAAAAATTCTGTTGGATAATGAACCGCTTTATCTGCTTCCACAACAGTGTCGACGGACATGTATGTGACTGCCTCGCTTTGAATGTTATACTGAATGATACTGTTAAGTTCGTAGACGTCTTTGTTCTTGGCGGCAAGAATAGCTCGTTCACTCATCCAATCATGATTCTTATAATTGGTTTTAATATTGGGAAATACTTTTTCAACCAATTCTTCTATTGACGATACTAAATTACAGAAGTTATGAGGCAATGAAATTCGTCCTGATGTCAGATCAACCGGCACCTTTCCGTTCCCAATTTCCAAGAATTGATGTGAGAATAACTCAGCTGATCGATCGTTTTGCAGATGGACACGCATATTTGTAGGTAATTTCAAAGTCTTTACGTGTCGACACAAAGTAGAGTATTTCAGGCAAGCATTTATTTCGTCCGCTGGTGTCGATCGAGGAATTATAGGTAATGTTTTCCTGAAATCTCCTACAAGCAATATTAATGCAGTCCCAAATGGTATTATGTTTCCACGCAAATCTTGCAATGATCGATCAAGAGCCTCGAGCGATATTTTGTGTGCCATTGTACATTCATCCCAAACAATAAGTTGTGTTTCAAAAGCGTGTGTTTCAAAAGCGTGTGTTTCAAAAAAGCATGTTTACACCTGTCAAAGGTGTGGCATCTATATAATAGGTATATACAAAAACTCACGTATTCGAATGCAACGTTGTGTCAAAATTTCAAAGAAATCGGTGAACTTTCGGAGATTTGAGGTTTTGAACAAACAAACATTTACATTTTTTTAAATATAGATAATACGTATATATATATATATATATATATATATATATATATATATATATATATATAAAGAGAGAGAGAGAGAGAGATACATACATATATACATAACACATACATACATATATACATACAAAAGAGGTCAGCAACGATAAGTAATCCTACGTTAATAACCCGCGGTAGTTTCGTTAGAAGAGACTATCTGAATTTTTTTTCTACATAAGGACTAATTATACCAGGAACTACTGCTTAAAGACAATTCTGAATGGCTACAAACACCAATGCCAACAGAGGGACTCGAACCCACAGACTCTACTCATACAATGCCCTAGCCATTCGGCCATTGTCCAGCACTTTCGGACAGTATAACCTCGGACAGTAAAATCTCGCCTGTCCAATTTAACTAAGAGAAACAGTTTTGTGACTTGGGAAGAGAAATGTTATTCTCAGAAATGTGTTTCTTTAGGAATATTCAAGGAATATATATCTCTCATGCATAGGGATAGAAATGTTTATTTTTCACAATAAGGGAATTGAAGTGGAGGAGAATATCTACGAGTATGTTGCTCGTATGTTTGTTGCGTAAAGAGTGTCAAGTCCAAAATCGTAGATTTATGAAAAACGGGGGGGGGGGGGGGGGAATGGTTTTGTAAAGTTTTTTTAAAGTTTAATTTTTAATTTTTTTAGAGTAAATTTTTCCAATTTTATTTTTGTTGAGTAAAGAGTGTTAAGTCCTTGATTGGAACATAACCCCTTTAACACAAACATGTTTGTTTTTTGCTTCACATATCCCAAATTTTCCCTGATGAATAAAAATATTTAGGAGTGGAATTGGACTTAGCTTTCTGTATCCTGCAGTAGTCCTTGATTTTTCAAACATGCCTGGTGTGATAACTCATTTTAACCCATTTTGGACTTAACACTCTTTGCACAGCAAACACAGATATTAGTCAGAAGAATATGACTTTTGAAACTATGCATACGAAAAAATATAAATATGCAATGAAATGTATAAAAGCTATGAATAAAAAAAATAAATGCTAAATTAAAAAATAAAAGCTAACTAAAATCTGAAAATGAAAAATATAAGTACAGTAAAACCTCGTTTATCCGGATCTCCGGATCAGATTTGCAGACATTATTTTTATTTAATGTTGACATTAGATGATAATTTTTAAAGTATGATAGCAGAAACGTAACTACAAGTAAGCCAAATATTCGCTTTTTAGTGTGATTCATTCATTGTACAGTTCCTGCATATATTGTACAGTAAATTATGGTAATAAAATGCTTTTTGTTGAGTTTAAGAAAGCTTTACTAGACTTACCATTTCTTTGTTAAGAAATAATGTGAAAAGTTATTTTCATAATGTCTTGTAAACAATACTATGTAATTTTGTTACAAAACATAGTTTTTGTATCGTAATAAACGGTATGTCTGCATAGTTAAGGATTTTGTTTTGCTTATTACCCATATTACCGGATTATCCGGATTTTCGATTGTCCGAATTACCTATGGTCCCAGTTAGTCCGGATAAACGATGTTTTACTGTATTACGAACAAATAAAAGTAAAAGAAAAAACACGAATGTGAAAAATAAAAATATGGACATTAAATTAAGAAAATAAAAAAAATATGAAAATTTAATTTAAAAAATAAAAATATGAAAAATATTAATGCGAAAAAAATTAGATTAAAATATGCATTAAAATATATATATAAACTATGAACAAAAATAAAAGGGCAAAAGGGAAATATAAAAACAAAAATATGAAAATGAAAAAAAATTAAAAATGTGAATACGAGAAATAAAACTACAGGTGTACAATAGAAAATACAGAAACATAAAGTATGTAGATGTATTCCAGATATGCTTTGTCTGTATTACTCGATATCATCTAATTCTGTCACGATTCCCCAGAAAATCAAGTTTCTTCGAACTCGTATCACGTGACTCGAGCAGTAGCTGAAAAATGCCTGTCTGTTTTCTGTTCCGACACAATGCAATTTACATCCTTTAAAAATAATTCTCGGAAGTTCTTCAAATGGTGTGGTAAACAGATATCTCTACTTTCCTTTCTTTGATTCAAACATGTTTTCGTGGTTCTATCCTTGTTTTACCTCGTGCAGTGTTATTTCTGAAAGATTATTTCTCACCTTGTAATTCGTTCCCAAAACATGCTGCACCTTTCACCAGTCTAGGACTCATCCGTCCAAATGCAATATCCTGAAACATTTCTACCTTATTTCAGCCATGCCTCTGCACCCTCCAATGCAACTACTTATCCACGTGTCAGACATAAAACTGCATGAAATTTCCCCCCGCATTTGTTTAGGTTCTGCGCAGCATATTCTGCATTATGCTTCTATGCTCTTCTCAACTTTTGTCGACATCAATACCAACTTTATCACCTGTATAAGACTCTCCTGTCAAAATACAATACCCTAAATCCTTTTTACCTCATTTTAACCACACCACAACAATTCAACTACTAATTTCCGTGTCAGACATAAAATTGCATGAATTTTTTCTCTGCAATTGTTTGAGTTCTGAGCAGCATACTCTGCATTATGGGTTTTTTTTTTCTCCTGTCAATTTTTGCCGACATTTATACCAAATTTGTCACCTGTATAAGACTCTCCAGTCAAAATACAATATCCTATGTCATTTTAACCTGATTTCAGCCACGCCTCAGCAATTCAACTACTTATTTCCTTGTCAGACATAAAATTGCATGCATTTTTCTCTTTAATTGTTTGAGTGTTGCGCAGCAAATTCTGCACTGTGCTTCTAAGCTCCTCTCAAGGTTTACAGACATTTATATCAACTTTGTCACCTGTTTAAGACTCCGCTGTCAAAATACAAAATCCTAGATCATTTTTACCTGATTTCAGCCACGCCTCAGCTATTCAACTACTTATTTCCTTCTCAAACATAAAATTGCATGATTTTTCTTCTTTTCAATTCTTTCAGTTCTGTGCAGCATATTCTGCATTATGTTTCTATGCTCCTCTAGACTTTTGCCGACATTTATACCCACTTTGTCACCTGTTTAAGACTCCGCTATCAAAATACAATATCCTAGATCATTTTTACCTGATTTCAACCGAGCTTCAGCAATTCAACTACTAATTTCTGTATCAGACATAAAATTGCATGATTTTTTCTCTGCAATTGTTTGAGTACTGTGCAGCATATTCTGCTTCATGCTTCTATGCTACTCTAAACTTTTACATACTTTGTCATATGTATAAAACTCTCCTGTCAAATTGTAGTATCCTTAATCATTTTTAACTAATTTCAACCCGGATTCATAACCTTCCAATTCAACTATTTATTCACGTGTCAGACATTAAATTGCTCGAAATTTTTTTTTCCCGCAATTCGCTCACTCCTTTCAACAACGTCATATCTCAAAAATCGGCAATTTTTAGTGATGTCTGTTTTCAGAATGCCCTGAAAGACTAGTATATCCAGTGGTGGGATTCAGCCGGTTCACGTGATACCTACATTAGGTATTGGTTCTACAGAACCGGTGCGAACCGGATGAACCCTACCACTGATTAGGACATAGAATCTGATGTTAATTTATTTGAATCCCACCACTGAGTATATCCCTGCAAAATTCATCGCCATATCTCACCGCTCAATATTTAGCCGCTAGAGAGCAGAATTAATATTGATTTTTAATATATTTGATTCTACTTTTAAACTTTAAAATAACTCTCGTTTTTTTTAGATATGGCGTTGTTGAAAGGAGTGAGCAAATTGTTTGAGTTCTGCGCAGCGTTTTTTCACGTATTTCTTCTACGCTTCTGCCAACTTTCGCCAACATTTACATCAACTTTAGGCATAACTGCAATACTTACGCTTCTCATTCATAGGCAAAGTCCTGTACCCGTCGTTTATAACCGGTCCACCGATGGGTTCGCTCTCCGGTCCTCTGTACATCACCGAGAAAGTCAAGGATTCTGATCGTCCAAACTCATGGGTCGACATCGAATTTGTGGACTTTTTTCGTCGCCTTCAAGAAAAAAAATTAAATTAACAGCGCTCATGAACACACGTTTGAAGAAGGGTATAATCAGGATTAAAAAGGACGTGAGGAAGAGTTTTAAATTCTGAATGTACAAAAAAACAACAAAGCTAATATAGACAATTAATGAGATGTACAAAGGCAAAATATCGATCTGTACTTTGGTATTTTTTCTACAAGTAAAATATATGTATACCTCTATATAAAAAACAACTATTATAAATTTCAAATAGTAATAGTATTTCAAATAGTAATTATATATTAAACAATAAATATAAAATTAGTTTCATAATTAATTAATAATACTATTGATAATCAAATAATGATTATTATTTAACATATTACTTTTATTATTACTATTTATTTATTATTTAATTACTAATTTTCTATTAATAATTTAATTAATAGAAATTTCTATTAATAATTTAATAGCAACTATATATGTCAATAGTAATTATATTACTTTTAGAGTATTTCAAATAGTAATGACCATAGTACTGTTGGTCCATGGACCAACAGTTTTTAGGGGAAATTGCAGTGAATTAGGTAATGGCCTCATCAAGTCAAGAACTGCTGTTTGAGTCACAACTCTTAAGTGAGTTGAATGTATATAATATTTAAGCTAGTTTTCCAATAATGCAATATATATTTTATTTCACAAATGACCATTAGACCACGGGTTCCCCAATACTTCAAGACAAGGGACTTAAAATTCAAAATGGCAGGGCACATGTCAAGATGTAAAGCAGCCACAGATTGGCCCGAATTGCACAAGACGCAGTCGGTCGAATCACCCAGACCAATCCGGAAGAGATGTTCTCGGAGACAGTAGCGGCCAGTCAAATGTCTAAAACATGTGACCGCGGCAAAACATGGGGAGTCGGGAACAAAGGAAAAATGTTTACATAGAGAAGCCCAGGTCTTTTCTCTAGATGATTCATTTGACTTCGATTTAAAAGCATTTTTGCATGAAATTTTTATAAAATGCTTGGAAGAATGGTATGTCAAGGTCCTGTTAGGTTTCTGCAGAACTTCTGCACCTCTCTTGGCTGGACGGTTCTCTATCTTGATTACAGTTAAGTGCATCATGTAATATATAGAGAAGCGGGCTAGTGATCTCAAAGTCACTGGTTCTATGCTCCTCGCTGACAAATCCGGTGCCTTGTACACTAATGACGGCTGGTACACGTAAAATCTGTCTGGCTGCGATGTCCTCAAGTTCTCAAAATTACCTCTGGAGGTGCGGGGTCAAGTGTTCTGGTCCCGTCATTTGACTCGGTTCAAAATTACGGGACTGGTCCTTTGGCCAAGTCGGCCTCCGACCCTTGTGGTGCCAGTCAAAACAGGAGCCGCACCTTCATCGCCCATAGCCTTCGGGACTTAATCTGATGTTGCTGTCGGTCAAGTGGCATAAGCAACAACAACAACAACTTGTAATATAAAACGACATTCTTCTTTTGGTATCTCCAGTGTGCTCTACAGTCATGGATCCATGTTCCGCTCGTGTAAACGGTTCCCTTGCTTCACATAACCAACAATTATGCCATTCGAAGAAGAATCATAAGAGTAGAATCGTCCTGCTTGTTTACTGGTGACTG
>OU015490.1:170814474-170836974 GCA_907164885.2 Dolomedes plantarius
TGTGTGTTAGTCAAAATTTTGAAACATTTTGGTACTTTTCTGTATAACTGTATACTGTTTGTCCAAGCGATACAGACTGGATTTTGCCTTGCTGCCAAAATTATAACTCGCGAGGACCGGACGGATGGTTTTAGCGTATGAAATTTTGCTTTACGAAGGGCCGTTATGGAGGAACGTAAACCTACGTTAAAAATTCAAGCAATAATTCAAAACTGGCAAATTCAAAACTGGTAAATGAAGAATTTTACCTGTTGATGATGACAAAAACACAGGTTAGGAATGTGACAGCGATGATGAAAACGAGCAATGCGACGAAGATCAAAATGAGCGTAAGGCGATCCAAGCCAGCGATCTTTTGGTGGAATTTCTTGTCCACTCGTACGACAGTTGGCGCTGCAGAATAAAATTCAATGAATGGAGTTATTAATTAAGCATTTTAATAAGGAAATTGTTTTAAAAATTCTTAAATGATAATAACACATCATAGTACCACTTGCAGAGAATTCTAATGATTACTTATTACATTGTAACAAAATGAATTTTTAACAGTTTTTCTGAACTGACGGCTGATTGTAATAAGGTCTTCTAGATTTGTACAAATAGGTACAGCCCCTCTTTCAGAGCAGTAGGTGCCATTCTTTCAACTAGAAAAACACAATTGCGATGATCGTTAAACTTTTTGATACAAATATGAAAATGATTAGGATGTACTAGAAAAAGCTCCGTGTGCATTAGCGAAGGCAAAGACAATAAAATACAAAAGTCGGTAAGATGAATCATACGTGATATACAGGGTGCGGCAGAATGGACTCCCACATTTCTTACGGTCACTGATAAAGTAGGTAGCAACAGTTCTGGTGGATTGTCTAATAGTCGGTAGTCACCATGAGTTGTTCCGGTGAACATCGAGGTTTGGTTATCGAGGCGCTCTTTTAAAAAAACTCTGTGTCTGCAACCGCGACACAGAGGGCATTTAGGACGTGCTTCGGGTTCTTTGCAACTGATGCCATTCCTGATCGAAAACTAATCATGTGATGGGTTTCAAAGTGAGAGCATGTGTCTGTCCTCGGAACATTAGAACACCAGAAAATGTGCAACGGGTTAGTGTCTCCGTTATAACTCGAGGATGTTACCCCCATTCCCCTTGAAAAAGACCAACAGAGTGATGAAAAACTTTAGACAACGGCTTTGGCAGGGCATCGTAAATAACGGACGCCACCTGAGTGATGTTATTTTCATAACCTAGTAAGGAAGAAACTAGATTATAAGTACTTTCCGAGGATCTTTTTTCTGTAAACTGTTCCGCTCGTTTTTTATTACCCTCTGAAATGTAGGAGTCCAAAAGCCTGAAATGTAGGCTGCCAAAAGCCATAAAATAAGGCGAAAACAATAGGAAAGAAAGTGTTAAGTGAGGGTAAGTACACCTTCATAATGGTCAAAAAATCAATTTCTTTATATATACATATATATATATACACCATGAGATATTAAAAATGTGTGAATATTCAAACAGTGATTTTACACAAAATTTTAACTTTAAATGCATTTATCTCAAAATATGATTTTCTGACTTTGCGAGCATGATATCTCAAAACTATTCGTGATAATGACTTGAAATTTTCTATATACATTAATATTAACCTTCTGCATGAAACTAATTAAAAGCTTAGAGTTTCCTTAAGCTACAAAAATTTTATATAAGATTTTATGTGAGAATTTTTGTAGAAAAAAAATAACTAATCATTAATTAGAATGTTAGGTTATTAGGAAAGATGACTAGCAGAGTGGTTACATCAAGCTTCATTTACAGCAGCGACTATATACATTAAGTAAAAGACTGAAAATGAGGAGTGCCTACGGAGCTGGCCCCTCTTGTAAACACATCCGCACTCCAGAGAAACAAGAGGCGAAGTGCAGACATTAGTACGTCAACCTTGGCGGCGGCTGAGCTCTATTGCAGCCTTTGGCGACAAACGGGAATGAGCATTGAATATCCCAACATAGAAATATATAATTACAAGATAAAAAGAACTTTTTATATACCATGTTTTTAAATTTTCTGTTGAATCATATAAACTTGACAATTCTATGTATTAATAAATACTTTTTAAAATTTTTTTGATGAATTATCCCATCAACTTGAAAGAAAAGGAAGTTAATTGGAAGTTAACTTGCGTTTAACTTTTCGTTCCCGTCCCGGTCGACAGATGGCTGCACCAGTCTACAAAGCAAAATTAACTGAAAATAACTGAAAATTAATTTGATTCTGCTTAAAGATGGCTAAAAGTATAAAAAAAATGCCTTGTCATCGTGTTCTGAGCTATTCTAAAAGTTTCAAATGTCTAGCTAGTCGGGAAGTTAGTTGAAAATCGATTGCGAGATTTGTACTAGACAAACACACAAACACACAAACAAGAAAGCGAGTTAATAACAACATGGAAATAAAAAAAGACAGTAATTACAAGATTTTAGTTTATTGGGTTAAGCCAAATGTTATCTTTAGATGTGTTTAGAGTTAATAAATTAAAATTAACATCAGATATCATGCACGCAGTGACCTATAGTAATAGTAAAAATTAGAAAACAATATGTTACTGGATTCAGTTTTCCTAAATAACTGATATAATTTACATCAATTTTATATTTTTGTTGCAACAAGTAATGTTACATCTAACAGTCCAGAAATTCTAATTAAATTCACTTCATTGGTTCATTTGTTAAAAATTATGGAAACTTTATGGATTTTTCTAACATTTCTCTTAAGTCAAAGGTGTAAAGTCCCCTAAAAAATTAATAATTGTCACTTTCATATATTTCTGCTTTACCTGAAGATATCCTTTCTGTTTCAGATAGGACAGATTTAATTTCCTGTGAAAGAAAGAAGAAAACAATATGAGTCGTAATGAATACAGTCATAGAAGCATAGCATATAAAGTAAATTTAACTATGAAAAATAAAACTTTTTCCATGATTATAGTTTGTTAAACAGAAATCAGAACTGAATAAGTAGAAGATGTAAGGCCCAAATCAAAATTAAAGGCAGAAGTTTAACAAGAATGGAGCCAATTGCGCATGCTCCAAACTATGGGTCGTACAAAAAATTGGAGGGGTTGCGTATAAAATTTTCATCGTATTGACCCATTAATTAAAAAAATACTACTTTAAACTATCTATAAATATATATTTTTAATTTTTTCTTTATATTCTTTAATATATTACAAAATATATGTAATATGATATTGTTAAATAAGGTATAGTTTTAAATAAAAAAATGAAGTTTATGATTTTCAATGCTTCAATCTGAAACTTATGACTTTGAAATCCTGTACTTTTTTAAAATTTTAAGTTTTGTTAATTTTGATCTAACTAAAATACAAATAGATATTAATTTTTAAATAGGAAGTTTGGATTCCATGAGATTTGGCAAACAAAAGTGTAGAAGGGAAGGAAGACATTTTTTTCATTGTTGTTATGAAGTAAATATATACACCAAATCTACAGTTCATTGATTTTAAAATTACTTTGTCAACTTTTGCTTATATTTCTTTCTATTTTTTTGTAAACATATTTTCTAATTTTTTTCAAAACTGTGCTAGTACCAAAAAATTTATATTGGGGGATCGAGCGATTTTTTTACTAAAAAAAATGGATCTTGATCGAAAAATGTTTCCGCACCACTTTTCTAAGTTATTGAGTGACTTTTAACTGTTGTAGTTTACAGTGATGTGCTTAAGTATGTGGTAACATTGCACTAATTCAAAATAAATGAACTATCCCATCAGATAGGAAATCCGGTATAAGGCTGAATTTCACCATGGAAAAAGCCATATGTCCAAAATACATCGTGCATTGTATGAAATTTATAGGTCTTTAGTAACGCTTATGGAAAACAAACAGATAGTGGTATTGAGAGGAACGAACGTTCATAAAACTTGTATTAATCGCCCATGTTCAATAGAAAAAACAATTCACAGAAGGGTGTCATTGAGGTTATTCGCCGAAAGTGAAAAAAAAATCAAACAGTTCGGATGATAGTTATAATTTTTTCTATTACCAGCTGAAAGGTAACTTAAAGGTAACTGCAGTATTCTGTTCAGGTTTTATGTAACAACACAACTAATGAAAAATGAACAATAATTTGTGATAACCTGTAAAAATTGCGAGAACTCCAAGTTAGATAATATTTGACAGTTACTATTAACAGCGAACACTCCAAGGGGTGGACCTATGTATGCAAACAACCCTCTTGAGAGTTCACTCTGTGCTATAAATAATAAGCATTCTTTTTTAAATATTTTTTGTGTTTTTAATTTCTCTGATTTTTTTCGCGAGAATGGTAAAAGTTTCCTTTGTAACCGGTAAAGGCAAAACTTTACACTTTGTTCCATCAGGTAGACAACCTCTGTATCTGGACTTTAAGATTTTGCAGAAGTAATATCCACCTTTTAACGTAAGATTACGTTCCTCCATAACGGTACTCCGGAAAGCAAAATTTAAGATGTCCTGTGTCATGAGTTATACTTTTGGAAGCGCACCAAACCCAGTCTGCATCACTTGGGTAAGCAGTAAACAGTTAAACAGAAAAGTACCAAAAGTACCAAATTTTGACACACACATACACCCCCCCCCCCACACACACACACATATATATATATATATATATATATATATATATTTATATATGTACATACATAACATACATACATATATACATACATAACAGGTAAGCAACGATAAGTAATCCAACGTTAATAACCTGCGGTAGTTTCGTTAGAAGAGACTACCTGAAATTTTTTATTCAACACAGAAGTGGTTTAGTTCCAACAGTTCAACGATAGTGGTGAGTTAAAAACGCCGGCGTGGAACTCATAGACACATTTTTATGAAGCAGGATTAGAAAATAAAAGCTTATTACTCTACACTTAAAGTGTGCTTAGTCTAAAATTTATTAGAAACTCCTATTATCGCTCCAAATAGACAACCTCTATCTCTAGACAAATAATTTCGCAGATGTAATATTCATGTTTTATTCAACACAGAATAGATTTAGTTCCAACGTTTCTACGAAAGTGGGGTGTTAAAAACGTCAGCACGGAACTCATAGGCTGATTTTTATACAGTGAGCATAAAAAAAGGCTTATTGCTCGCCAGGCGCTAAAGGCGCGTTCTCACGAATCAAGTTAAATTAAACGATTGCAGTTGATCAACAAAGGTTGAATGAAAGCTATACTGAGAATCTTTGTTTCAATAGAGTTGATCAGCTTTTTAGTGGATCAAGAAAAGTTTGACCTAGTCAAACTTTATCGTTCAAGTGATGAGTCATCCGACAATTGCTTTCAAGTTGAAAGTTGCCTTGAAACGTGTGAACTTCAGGTGATTGTCAAGTTCGCTTGCAAATGGTCACGCCACGTGCATTTATTTTGTTATTTATATAAAGCACCGATTTCTTAAATAATAAATAACATAGTTTATAAAATCAGCCCCAAGTGGTCTCAAAGTGTTGTGCTCAAATTTTTAGAACCATATCATAAACATGATTGTCTTTGGAACTACCAAATAGATGCATATAGAAATAAAGATGAAAGAGAAAAGGCTTTGGGTTCTGTTGTCGAAGAAGTGGAAATTGCTCATCTAACTATTGCTTATTTGAAGAACAAAATTAAGACAGTTAGAACGATGTATAAAAAAGAACATTCATTAGAAGTCGAATCGGAACAGAGACTGAACCTGTTGATCAGTGTCTATTGATATGTGTGAACAAAAACTGATTCAAGTCATATTCACCTTTTGTTGATCAACTATAATCGTTCAATTAAGCTTGATAAGTGAGAACGCGCCTTTAGTCTAAAATACTTCGTAAACTCGTATTTCGCAGTTAGAAGAAATAAAAGTTGGCTTACGTCGTCCTTGTAAACGAGGGTTCTTATTCTGATCTTGTACTCGTGCCCGGGGTTCAGGTGAACGTTTTTGTAATCTCCCCACATTTTATTGTCTCCGACCACAAAGTTCTGTTCGCCTTCCTTGGAGACGTTTCTGGGATCCAGCTCGGCAGCGATGTAATAGGGGAGCTTGTTCTTCCCCACTCCGGTGTCGTAATCACTCAACAGACTCTCGTTTATGGGCTGGTTGTGATGAGACCACTCCACGATCACCTGGTATTTGCTAGAAAATTGGTGAAAGAGTTAAGTTCGGTCACCCAGCTTCAGACGCTTATCATTTTATGCCGGTTAATAATCAAATAAGTAATCATGTCATTGGACTTCGCTTACAGGAGATGTCCTGTCAGCAGAGATTTGAGTTAAAATCGTGTCAAACCATTGAGAAAAATAGAAATGAGGACGACAAACAAGTACTCGTAACATTCTGCTTCACTGGTCAGGAGGTGTCTTGTCAGTGGAGCATTAAGAGAGAATAAGGCCTAGCCGTTGAGAATATATAGAAATGGGGATGACAAACAAGTACTCATAACGCTAGGCTTCGCTAGCCACGTGGTATCCTGTTTGAGATGATTTTCGTGACAGTGTTTTAAAGCCATTGAGAAAACGTACTTATAAACACTAGGCATCGATAGTCTGAAGTTGTCTTTTCAGCGGAAATTTAAGTCTAACGGTGTTAAAGGCATTGTTTGGAGCCATTCAAAAAACTGTTTATTTGGCAAGTCTGCCAGTGTTCCAATAATGCATACAGGGTGTTTATAAAAAAACTTTGCCAATATATGGACCTCTAGTGGCCGTTCCGTTCAACTTATCGAGATGAAATTTTAGATATAGTTTATTAAGAGGTATGACCTCGGGATTCTGAGAACGGCAACAAAGTGGTGTTCACGGTTACGGTTATAGGTACAGAAACTCGAAATTTTCGAATGGAAATGCCCACTTTTTCCCGTCGCAAAATGCTCAGCGCATGCGCAAACCCTAAAGAGCATTGGAACGGTACATGTATCACAAAAAACGGACGCGTTATGCACGCACAAAAAAAACAGCTCTGCGAACGGTCAACAAAAACACGATCGGGGCGCACGGAGGAAATTTGCATATGACAGAGCCAAGACAACAATCACAGAACGCAGTTCGCCAGAGATTTCTCTGGGTTTTCTGCACTGAATACGGCGTTCTGTGATTGTTTTCTTGCCTCTGTCATATGCAAATTTCCTACATGCGCCCCGATCGTGTTTTTGCTGGCAGTTCGCAGAGCTGTTTTTTTGTGCGTGCATAACGCGTTCGTTTTTTGTGATACATGTACCGTTCCAACGCTCTTTAGGGTTTGCGCATGCGCTGAGTATTTTGCGACGGGAAAAAGTGGGCATTTCCATTCGAAAATTTCGAGTTTCTGTACCTATAACCGTAACCGTGAGCACCACTTTGTTGCCGTTCTCAGAATCCCGAGGTCATACCTCTTAATAAACTATATCTGAAATTTCATTTCGATAAGTTGAACGGAACGGCCACTAGAGGTCCATATATTGGCAAAGGTTTTTTATGACCACCCTGTATATTTACTAAATTGCGTTTAAAATGAAAACTCTAATGTAGTTACTTACTAAACAGATGTGCTTCCAGTTGTGGAGAAAACTATAGGAATGGTTTCATTTGTCACATTCACCTCAAGTGTCCGCAAGGAAGGAGACACGTGATCACCTGTAAAAGAGTTTGGTTATTAAAAATTAAGGAAAGGTAAAATATTCTAAAATTGCAACGTAGGAAAATGATGTACAGTGTACATCCGATTAGCCGGGTCATTGGAAGGAAGGAGTAGCACGAATAATCGAAATATACGGATAATCCAATTTTTATTCAATTTTATTGTATTTTCGAAATATAATACCACACTTGGTTTTCTATTTTATCAATTTATTTTATGTATGTGTCGGTATTTTTTTGTTTTACCAAATCTTTGATATGTGTTTTGATATCACTACGAATTTTCCTAACAGCTATGATATCCCTATATTCATAATTCCACTGACCCATATAATCTAGCAAAGTGTCGACACATGGTAGTGCCGTGCTGTGTTCGATCAGATCGCCAGGCTATTCTTTAACGTCTTCATGAGGTTGAATCGTAGCAGCTTGTATGATAGCAGTGCCATTTGTTCAAACCCTGATTCACGTATTTCACTTTCTAACCACTCTAAAAGATTTTTTTCTAAAACTGAAAATCTTGTCAATAAATTGAAAACTTGTTATTTTAAAAACTTGTTTTTCGTATGTGTATCGGAAGAACTTTGCTTGCTGTTTTCGATAAATTATGTAGGTATTATTTTGGGTTCAGATTTGAGATTTTTTTTCTACACAGGTAATCCGCAATCCGGATAATCGAGAGTGCACTGTACTTTTGTACAGCGTTTTAAAACTTCTGAGGATTAAACTATACGAAATCAAAACTGATGTCTAGCAGAGCTAATCCATTCAGTATTTCCCGAGATATTGTAGAGCGTTTGAAATTTTTGGTTTCTTATAAGATGAAAAAAAATATTTCTCCGATGACGGCTGTGGGTATACCTCTTAGCGACACCAATCTAAGGAGATTTTTATGAAAAACTTGATACTCTAGTACACACACAAGCGTATTATCATTTTATGCCAAATATCCATTGCTATTGAAATCATCTGAATTATTCCCCCTTTACCACCTAGCTGCGAAAACCCCAATTAATATTTAAAATTCTCAAAGGTTTGAATCCTTCTCAATATCGCCGATCTAACATAGCCCAGGCCAAACATTCCACTTATCTCTAAGATCACTGCAGTTTCCTCACCTAAGCATCAGGATTTTATCCTCCCCTTTCCGCGTTAACTGATAAAACAAAACTAAAACACTGGACACTAAATAATTTAACTCGCCGAATTTTGCTTTATAAAACTGAATGAAATGGTGATATTCGACAGCCTATATTTCTTTTAACTTTAACACAGAGACGTACTCGTTGAATCTAAAGCGGTCGATAGCCTGCTCGTATAAACAGTAGTATACTCCCAGTTATTCGGATTAATGGACGGGCACGAATAATCGAAAAACACGTATAAATCGATTTCTACTCCATTTTATTGCATTTTCAAAATATAATACTACACTTGCTTTTCTATTTTATTATGTTGATTAATGTATGTAATCCGTCATTTTGTTTTACCGAATCCTTGATATGTTTTTTGATATCACTACGGATTTTCTTAACATGATATGATATCACTGTGTTCATAATCCCGGGAAATTAAAGAAGTGTTATTTTAGTACAATGTCGCAGATTTTATCAAATAAAAATCTCAATAAATAGAAAACTGCAGTTTTATAAATCTTGTTGTTTATATATGTCGGAAGAAATTTGTATTGTAGCAATGTGGCTATAATCCCCTCTTGACCCACCTGGCCTTTCCTCGGTTAAGGAAAGCGGCAGTTAAATGCCGTTAAAATTATTTTTTATTAGCAAGGACGGATGTGGTACCGCTGTCCCGATCATTTAGGACACCGGAAGTCGTTAAAAACTGGGGGATTGTCTCTATTTGAACCTCCTGGAGTTTCTAAAAAGAAATCTAGATGTTCATAAGACTCGAAAGGCATTTAAAAGGGCGAGTACGTCTCATCAAGAGACAGAAGTCGTTTTGAGCGACGAAAGACTGCCAGGGGAACTGCTGTTCGGAGATAGAACACAGGAGGCCATCGCTAGAAGTAGGACAGCTAGAAGATCGACAGACCTGCTATTCTGCATTGTGTTGATTGGCTGGTGCGGCCGATTAGATGCTGTAGGAAACTGTTTTGTAACTACACCTGTAAATAATTCGGAACAACGAAAGTAATAAAAGAGCTTAGTAAACGGCCTTGTCTTACTCTAAAACAAACTCTCTCGAATAGTAAAGTTTAGCTGTGGGGCCACGACACCACAGCATGCAGTTTTTAATAAATTAAATAGGTATTATTTTGAATAAAATTTTCCAATTTTTTCTGCACGGATAATCAATCCACACACGGATAATCGAAAGTACACTGCATATCCTTAATGAGAGAGAGTAAGTTAGTTGCATGCTATAAGCTTTTGCTGACAAAAAATTATGCATATTCATCAACAAAATTAAGAGGGTAATAAGAATGATGTTTCCTTGTCAAGGTAAAGAAGAGGCAAGTAAACGCGAAGTGTTAAACACGCTAGGAGAAGAGCTGAAGGAGAATGATGTATGTCAATTGTCGGCATTACAGACATCCATCAATGGAGAATAATATCCATAAATATTAAGAGTGTAATAAGAATGTTGTTTCTTTGTCAAGGTAAAGAAGAGGCAAATAAACGCAAAATACACTGCTCAAAAAAATTAGGGGAGCAAGCAAAGAAGTTGAGAAAACCGTGCGAGACAGCCACGTATTGGCATAAAATGGATAGTACACGCGTATCAATGCGCAATACAGAAAAAAAGACGTAAAAAAATTTGTAATTAAGCTTTAATTCTTTGAAAATATGGAAAAAACATGAAAAGATGATTTAGGGAAACAATTTGGTTACATGTAAACGATAAAAAAAAGTATTGTTTAGAAATAATGCAAGATTTTTAATATGGCGTGTGGTATCCTCGAACAGCTAAGACTGCTGCACACCTGTTTTCTATGGATGCGATGATGTTATCGATAAGACTTTGGGGAATACTGTTCCACTACTCAAGAAGTGCTATCTCCAAGTCGTGGAGAGTAAAAGGAGGCCTTGGTCTCGCAGCAATGCGTCGTCCGAGCATGTCCCAAACATGCTCGATTGGAGTCAGGTAAGAAGAGCACGCTGGCCATTCCATAGGCTGTATTGTTTCAGTTTCAAGCATGTTCTCCACAAGACGAGCTGTATGCGGTCTGGTATTATCATGCTGGAAAACAAAGGAATCTCCAATGGCTAAAGCGTAAGGTATGACATGAGGTCTCAGTATCTCGTCTGCATACTTTCGGGCCGTCAAAGTACCATTCCGAATGATATGCAGGTCCGTACGTCCACCTATGCTGATTCCACCCCATACCATAAAACCAGCTCGTCTGTATTGTGACCTTTAACGAACGAATGTGGGGTTATTTCGAGTGCCCCTTTCCCCCCATACCAAAACACGCCGGGTGTCACACTCCAGACTGAATCGGGACTCGTCTGTAAACAGCAGTTGTATCCAATCATGTTCCTCCCAATCTCGATGTTCAGCAGCCTATATTCTTCGGGCCGCACGGTGGCGTGGGGTAAACGGAATGCAGACCATTGGCCTACGTGCATAGAGACCTCCCTGATGAAGCCTATTACTTGCTGTTTGGCTGGACACCCTTCGTCCTGTTGCCAAGAGCAACTGTCTTTGCAGCTGAGTGGCATTATCTGTTCTGTTTCGACGAGCTGTTAATACCGACCGGTATATACCGGTCATCAATTGTTGTAGTGGCACGTGGCCGACCTTGCCCTGGTCGACGTCTAACATTCCCTGTTTCTTGGAATCGATTCCACAGCCTTGCAACGACACTTCTGGCGACTCCAACAGCGTCCGCGACACTACGTTGTGTTTGCCCAGATTCAAGTCTGCCTATAATACGCCATGCCATGGATTTCGGTAAATCACGTTGTTCAGACATTTTCAAGTCACCTTTTCTCAAAAAGAATAACTGAGCAATCGAATTTCACAGTTAAGGCAGTGAAACAGACGTTTCTGCAACATCCCGATTTCCGCCCATATGTTCTTTTTCTGGTTTTTGACATCATGAACTTTGATTTGCATATGAAGTTTTCTTCTTCTGTTTCCTGCTAGGCTTTAAATTATGGATGATTTATTTTATGTTACTTATCGGTGTAAGTTTTTGCGTAATTTCGTTAAAACCATGTGCTCCCTTAATTGTTTTGAGCAGTGTACTAAACATGCTAGGAGAAGAGCTGAAAGAGAATAATATGTGACATGCCGGCATTACAGACGTCCATCAATAGAGAGAATAATATCCATAATGATATTAAAAGTGTAATAAGAGTGTTGTTTCCTTGTCAAGGTAAAGAAGAGGCAAGTAAACGCAAAGTGTTAAACGTGCTATAACAGCTGAAAGAGAATGGTGGCTATCAGATGTGGGCATTACTCAGTGTTAGACCGCAGTATAATTAATTAATCTGTACAATGTGAAACATCTCTGTAAATATATTTGAGTCGTATTCAGTTCTGTTTATATAAATTATGCTAAATGTGAACCAGAGTTTATGATTCTAAATAACTATAATTTCTAATAAGATGGAATGATAAAAGAATGTATTTTATACCTAATTTGTCACACTATAGTGGAGACAAGATATGGAAGCAATTGTTCCATCAACTCTCATTAAGGTTAAAACGCACGAGATGATATATCGAAGTTTCTTAGTATTTTGACAAAAGTATATCCCAATCGTTGCTTAATTCTCCTACGGAGAGACTCATCTTTTTACTAAAACAGAGCAGATTCTATTGTGCTCGTGAATGCGTTAAGTTTCAGACTGACAGAGAGTTAAACTCTGGCAATATCAGTGCTTTGAATTTATATAAATATGGAGCAAATACAAAATTAATCGTTAAAATTCTAAATTGCCTACAACAAGGCAAGCTAAAAGGCTGCTGACTCTTTTGTGAGGAACAAATTTTTCCATTGGAAACCAAGCGCATACCATACGTAGAATATCCATCTGTTAGTCTATTTGTGGCTATTATTCAATTGTTTCCATCACTTACGCTAAACGTGCCTTGACTTAATAGATTCATAATAAATGCAGTCTCTGTTTAGGCTGCTGGATAGTAGCCATATTGGATTCCTTCAACTCAAAGTTGACCTATGGAGAGAAATTTTGCAATAATTTTCCACTTGAATTTAAAGTTTTTCAAAAACAAAATTGTACTCCGTAATAAAGAAAGAAATTTTTCACTCGGGCATCTTATTCATTTTGGAAATTTCATTCATTTATGAAATTATTTGCGTTTTAAACAGATTTTACCTATTTTCCTCCTAAAAATTCAAATTTTAAAATATTATTTGCGTTTCTTTGAAAGAATGAAAAAGATATCCAGCTAAAAAAATTTTTAAAGAATGTCTTTGAATTTGAATTATTCGGGGTAAAAAGAGTGTATACCGTGTTTTAAACGCACATAAAAATTTTCTCCATAGGTTAACATAGAGCTTTACGAATCCAAAGTGGCTACTACACAGCAGTCTAAAACAGATAATTACAAGATAAAAAGATCTTTTTATATACCATGTTTTTAAATTTTCTGTGAATCATATAAGCTTGTCAATTCTGTGTATTAAGAAATACTTTTTTAAAAATTTTTTGATGAATTATCCTATTAACTTGAAAGAAAATGATCAAATGCGTAATCAATCGTTTAGCTCGAGAATTGGAAGTTAACTTGCGTTTAACTTTTCGTTCCCGTGTCGGTCGATAGATGGCTGCACCATTCTACAAAACAAAATTAACTGAAAATGGATTCAATTCTGCTTAAAGATGGCTAAAAGTATTAAAATAATGCATTTTCATCGTGTTTTGAGCTATTCTAAAAGTTTCAAATGTGTAGCTAGTCGGGAAGTTAGTTAAAAATCGATTGCAAGATTTGTACGGGACAAACACACACACACAAACAAACAAACAAGAAAGCGAGTTAATAAAAACATGGTAATAAATTTATGAATGCGTTTTATTCTTAATGCGCTAGTTTCTTTATGATACTAGATCACTAGCTGATTTCCCGAAGTTTCTCAGTGTTTTGCAGGAGAAAACACCCCCTTACCGTTGAATAATTCTTTTAAGTTTCAACCGTCATGTTTAGACTGTATATAGGACATGGTTCTTTTCGCTATATAGTACGTTATGTTTTAAAGTTTTATAGAGATTTTGGAAACTTAAGAGATTTGAATGAATATAAATATGGAACCAGTTTTAATTTAAATGCTAAAATTCTTAATGGGTCACACTAAGGCAGTTAAACTTTTTGACTGAGGAATATATTCGTAAATATGACAGCACATGTAAAAATTTATACAAAAGATGAACCGCCTTTGCTTGGAATAATCCTCTACTGGAAGTGATAGATGATAGTGGTTGGTTGGTTGAATTAAGTTTTATGGCTGAAGGTCCAACGAGGGACAAGTTGCGCCAACCATATGGTGTGCTGATAAAACAAACACGAGTAGAGGTAGATAAAATCAAGTTACGAAGTAATTTATAAAATCCAATATAAAGTATAAAAATTCAAAATGTAAACGATTTGAAAGCAAAGAAAATGGATAAAAAGTGAAAATAAAACGACGGTGATAAAAACGCGAGATATAACACTTAAAAGCTAAATCTTAGAGTAAAAACCAGTCGTTTGTAAAAAAGTTTAAAAGATTAAGATGGGGGGTATTAATAAAAGATTCAAGGATATATCAACGATATATTTAAGTGCCCTATGTTGGAGTATTAGAAATAAAGAATTGGAAAATATCGCAAATGAAATTAGTAAGTATCGATATTAGTAAAAGATTTAAAATACTGTATTAGAAATATAGTGGGGTATTAGAAATTTGCCTATTCATATTTATGACAGCAATGCCCAAATCTATACAATCCTGAATCACCAATTATTTTAACGGAGTCCTTCGTCAATGTTATACTATCTATTCATTGTGCGAGATTTTTTTTTATCTCTCTGTGAATTTCAGCCGCGTGTTTCATTTGTTTTCAAAGGAAGATGCCGTGACTCATCGTCCTTGATCTGTATGAAGAATCTGAGGCGTATAACTCCGCGCTCGAGCTTGTCCCTACCTAGAATAACCGTCCAAGACGTCAGGCTGACTTCGGTGCCATAGCCGGCGGATGTTTTCGCCATCAAGGAGATGTTGTACTCGGTGCTGGGATGGAGATCGGCCAGCTCCAGTTCCTTGACGCTGGCGTTCACTTCCGTTTCCTTCGCCGTGAACGGAGTCGTGTTGAAAACGGGGTCCAACGTCAGCACGGGCCGATAGGTTATCTGCAGGGTAAAGAAACGGAAGAAATCAGTTCGGGAGGAAATCATGGAGCTTCAGTTAACACGTCGTTGACCGGTACCGGGTAAACTCGTGTTCCTACACGCAAATGTTGAAGACAGTTTTGTATAAAGGAAATTCATATTGGAAAATTAAAAACTTTCTCAAAAAGTCTACAAATGCCAATCGATGTATATAAAACAGTTCCGTAACTGACTGACTCACTGACTGACTGAATGACTGACTGACATACAACGCACAGACCAAACCGCTGGACCTAAAGGGCTGAAATTTTGCATGGCGATTCTTCTTATAGTGTAGGGGTGCATTAAGAAAGATTTTTGAAAAATTCTTCTTAGACTTTTTAAAATTAAATGTTTAAGCTGTTTTAGTAACTTTTATTAAAGTTTGCATTTAAAATAATATTTTGAGGGTTATGAAATTTATATCACAAGGAAGATCATAAAAGTTCCTTTAAAATGAAATCTTTTTCGAATCTTTAGTTCCATTTTCTGATTTTTGGTGAATTTTTAAAGATTAATTTTTAGAATTTAATTTATTAAATGCTGATCCCATGATTTCCTTTTCTGGTACTTTGAATAAATTTATCGTTACGTTCATAGCAACGAAATAGACAAAAAAATATTTTTTTTCTTGCTAATGCGGCAGACGATTAGAAATTATCCAAAAAATATTAAAATACAGTAAAAGATATTTTCCTCAAACTGCACTATATTAACTGTACTATATTCTTTAGTATGTTCTATTAGATTTAATTTGAATATTTTCTTCTACATTATTTTGTCTATAAATATATCCGTTACGATTTTTTTATAAATATATTTTTTTGTTTTTTTTACATCAATTGCATACATTGATCGTTGTATTTGTTATAAATATATTTAAACATATTTCTGGCATTAATTGCATACATTGACCGTTGTATTTAATTTGAATGTACTCCGTAGCGAAGCACGGGTTTTCAGCTAGTGCATTATAAAATTAACTATTTTTGGGATTCAGTCTATAGTATATGAAAAATTCTTTATTGAAATGGTTATTTTTGGTTGTGATTAAAACCTTTGTTTAACCCACTGTTGACCGGTACCGAGCAAACTCGTCTTTTTTTCACCCGCAAATGTAGAAGAAAATTTAGGATAAAGGAAAGTCATAAAGAAATTTAAAACTTTCTCAAAGAAAGCCATTTTGGAGAAATTTAAAACTTTCTCAAAGAAAGCCATTTTGGAGAAATTTAAAACTTTCTCAAAGAAAGCCATTTTGGAGAAATTTAAAACTTTCTTTAAAAGTCTACAAATAATGGCAATGCATTATAGAATGAACTACTTTTGTGATTCAGTCTATAGCATATGAAGAATTCTTCACTGAAATCGTTGTTTTAGGTCATTATTAAAACCTTTGTTTAACACATTGTTGACCAGTACTGAGCAAACTCGTGTTTTTACCCGCAAATGCGGAAGACAATTTGAGATAAAGGAAAGTCATATTGGAGAAATTTTTAATCGACTGGACATTCCTTTACCCGAAAACTACCTTTACTATGACATGAACGAATTTCAGGGAAATTCGTTCATGTCATTCTTTTATTTTATCATTTAAACTGTAAATCTCAGACTCCCGTATAAAGAAAACAGATTTCAGATAGTAAAAATGCCGTTCCTTTTTTCCAAAATCTGAGTCTTTGCCGGTGACTTCATATAATTGAAGCAAAATTGCCCATCAACAGTATGTTAAGAGGATTTGGGGCATATGAAATTAAAATAAATAAAAGTATTTATTTAACCAAGTACATTAGGCATCGAGTACCTGCTTTGATGATTTTACTCCGGAGTTTAATTCGAACTTATACTTTATAAAACAGGGTTGGACAACAAATGTGTTAAGAACCATTTGAAATGCCTACATACTTAGAAGATCCAAAAAGAAAAATAACCTTATGTTTGATATGAAAGAACTTTTAAGCGGTGTTTTTTTCAGGTTTTTATTTAATATATCATTTCCCCATTGTTATAAAAGATTTCTACATTCTTTAATAACTTTAAAATATTTTAATAATTATTTCTCTTTTAATTGTTTTGCCAAATTATTCATATCTGTCCTATTTTGAGTTGTTTAAAAGCTCGTAGCAATTCAGTTAAATGTTGACATACCAGAAATGGGCGTTAATTATTTTTGGTCAACCTAAACACAGAATACAAGGATTCACGGATATATGTTGTACCAGAAATGGAGGTTAGGGCATGTTTACACTGCGTCCACGTTACTGGTATTGAAATATATTCGACCAATTACAAACCTCCAAACGATTATCCGCGAAACTGTTAAAGTCTGTAATTGGTTTAAAATAGATTAATAAGAGTAACGCTAACGCTGGCGGATTCTATGTAAACAGGCCCTTATTCGACATGCTGCTCAGTTTTATTATAGGTATTTTCATTCTGGCACAAGTTACAGAATTCTAGCGGAGAGCCGCAAAGAAAGTGATAGCGAACCGCAGTTTGGCCAGTCCTGAAAATCCTTTAATGGTCATTTTTTAGTTGACTGACGAGAGATCATTGTGTTTTCTGTGTTTGTGATGAACCAGTCGTACATGCGCTTGAATTTCCTTAGATGCTTATTTTTTGGAGGGGGTGTACATTCTCAAACAAACAAACAAAATTTTCTTGGATTTAAACATGCTAAAGGGCTTTTATAATCGAATAAGACAAAACTACTTGTTTTTACGATTATTTTTACATTGCCCAATACAACATTTTATACATGGACCTAAGGTAGCCTAGTTGTAGCGCGTTGAGATTGGAACTGGTGGTGCTTGATGCGAATCCCGACGAACTCTAGTAAATACCTGCGTGTATAGGCCGGATATGGGCACGCTAAATCCGTAGACCCGAAAGTCACTTTATGAGGTCAGAGAGGTATGGAGAAGGTATGACTTGCCCAAGATGTCACCCCCCCCCTCCATAGGATTGCTCGATTAAAACGGAGGGAGCTTCAGAGGGTAAGGTTGGTTCGCTTATACGGTGCCCCCATTGAAAGCAACTAAGGGCCCTTCACACAGAATCCAACAGCGCCAGCGTACAATTTTTTAACCAATCATATATTAATCATTGACCCATTTAACAAATCAGCGCGAACAGAATCTTATAAGTGATAATATATGTTGTTACAATGAGTCTATTGTGAGAGAAAATTGTCTTTTTTTGATCTCATTTTCCACTTTATTATTTTTCATTTTACCAATTTTCTAATTAACAAGGTCAGTTTTAAGTGAAAATGGGATTTAGTGAAAATAACTATTGTTTAACATAAAGTCTAATGAGCGAGAAAATGCTTATTAATGCATTTTAAAATTTGACTATTATATGTCACATGTTCAATTTATAACTAACACGTACAAAGTCAGTTGAAAATGTAGCCTTACTAAGTATAACTATTGCATGACTTTGAGTCTTTTGAGTGGGAACATCAGAATTACCACCGATACCATACCGTACAAAATTTGCATTTAATAAAGGTTTATCAGGTTTTTTCTTACTTTGTACCCTAGAAGCTTTCCATTCTTTTCAATGGGCTCTTCCCAAGTCAGGTTTATACTCGTCAGCCCATTATGCAACACAGCTATTTTTGCTGGTTCTCCGGGAGCTGTAATAGACATAACCAGTTCAAATCTATCCTTCAAAAATCGAATATAGTGGCACTCATGTATGATCACAAAGGAGAAGTGTTGATGATCTTTAACTAAAAAGAATTTCGATATTCTTAACAGCCAAATGGATAAGAAATACGTTGGGTGGATGACAATAACACAGTAAAACGTGTTATGAACAGAAGCTGTTGCTAAACAGACAAGAGGACACTTCCTAAAGGGGGAAATAAGACAGAAGTCTTTCGTTCTCTTGTCTGTTCATGTTGTTGCATAGTCAGTGTTTCAAGCATGGATGATAAAAGAGTCGTTCCAGTTGCTTTTTCCCGTAAGGGTTGCAGATCTTCGGATTCGTTGACTTCTTCAGGCAGTGTCCACTAACAAAATATCCCGACCCAATTGTCATGGCACAATAAACTCGGAAAATGATAACAATCCCAATACATACCGACGTGTCTTTGAATCCATCAAGAAGCTTGAGATCTTTCATTAAGATTAAGGATCCCTCATTCGTATTCATTCCTGCAGTGTGTAGTCACGAAATGTTCCCATGTCTATTTACAAGTATCTAAATTAAGCCCAAGTTTCAAACTGAGGACCTTAACGGCTGGGAAAATAGTTGTCTTTTCCCGATGCGTCGTGTTCCCTATTTATCCGTGTGCATGGGAGATCTATTGATGTGAATAGCTATGAAATCCCTACAACAGCAAACTGCTGAAGTTGGGAATTGAAGTAAGAAATGATTTCCTCGGTATTGCTGATTTTTTTCCTGGAAAAGGTAAAAGCAATTCTGGAAGGTTAACTCTTATTTTATAAATACTAACAATATATATATATATATATATATATATATATATACAGGGTGTCCATAATTAAACGTCCCTACTTTAAAGTTGTCTACAGTCGAAACTATTGTTCAGAAAGTTATGAAATTTTGTGTAGGATATATTGAAGGGATGGAAATTTGTTTGAGCGAATAAAAAAATTAGTTCAATATTTCACCTTCCAGAGGACTTTTTTATGTATTACACATTTAGCTAACATTTAGTTCACTGGAGTTAATAGTTTAGTTCGGTAATATCTTCATTCTGTTCTTAACTGAATTTTTAACAAACATTTAAAACATACTTATACATTTAGCACAGAACTCAAGCTATGCTACTATATTTTGTGCGAATTTTAGACTACGGCCGTATATTTTGTCTGATATACTCTTGCTTACCAAGATGAAATCTTTAAAATTGATAAAATTTTAATTTATAAAACCATTTACTTCCGTCTAAAGTCCGGTCGGATATTGGACTGCAAAATTCTCCCCAACCAGCACTTGTAGAGGCTCGAATCTGAAAAATAATTTTTATAACTTAGTTAATGCTATCAGAAGAAAATAAAATTATAACAGCTTGACTCATCAGTAACTACAAAGCAGTGTTAAAATAACTGTAAGTTTAAATACCGGTCATATTGAAATTTAAGTTCATTCGATAAATTTACTACTACGAAATTTTCAAAAAACTAATTGCATAAAATATCTCCCGATGTTATTCAATTTAATTATTGAGAATAGAATATTATATTTTGAGAAAAATAAGTCATAACAGAAAAAGGAAATAACAAATACTACTGGACTCAAGTTTTATTGAGAGCATGTTCCTCACTTCCGCATTTTACATCGTTTTGGAAGAATACTCTTGAACGCTTTGTGTTCATGATTTCTGATTATGAGCTCTTCAGAAGGTGATACCACGGTCCATGACAAGTGAATTTGTTGGAAATCCCTAATTTTTACATATGTTTATAGAAATAATAACAGCGGGATTCATTAAACGGTCTACAAAGAAATATTGATGTGTTACATTTCTTCAGAGAACAACACTCATGGACAGTATCTTGAAACGTTGTCGTATAGTTACTTTTAAAAAATGTTAGGTATTAAATATATATTTCATTTGATCTCATTTTTGTTTTCTCTTTATATTAAAATTTAATTATTCGCTTAGTTAGAAAAGAGTTGTTTCTGTAATATTTCATTCATAAATTTACTTTTATTCTAATTATCAACAATGAAAGATTTTTTTTTTTGCTTTTGACCAATGCGGGTCACCTGTCAATTATAACATTAGTCCTTAATCCATGAGAATCGTTGGTGGCTTTCAATGGGGCCACCGAACAGGTGAACAAACACCAGCCCCTGATGCCACCTCTCTTTCGACACCCCCAGGGATGACATCTGGGGAGTTCGTACCTTCTCCCGACCTCTTTGACATCAAAGAAGGACTTTCCGGTGTACAGATTTAACGTGCCCATATACGGCTTAGACACGAAAGTATTTAATGGCGGTCGTCAGGATTCTAACCGAGCACCCATAATTCAAAACCTATGCGCTACCACTGGGCTACCTCGGGCCCTTTATCAATGAATGTTTAACACTTTTATTATCAAAAAATGTGTTTAAGTTTTGTATATTATTTATTATTTGTTTATACCTGATTTTAAAAATTATTTTTCATACACTTCATTATCTAATGTTAATATACAATTGTCTTAAAATGCTTAAATATCCTAAACATGTATAAAATTATGTTGTTAATTAGTTCATTTCATAGTTTGGTTACTTTTTGTATTACAAATTTTAAAATTATTGTGCTGTATCATTTTTTTACAATTCTCCTATGTCATTGTTTATTTAAATTATCGTGCTGTATCATTTTTTTATAATTATCCTGTTACTGCTTTTTTAAATTATCACGCTGCATAATTTTTTATAATTATCCTATGTTACTGTTTATTTAAATTATCGTGCTGTATCATTATTTACAATTCTCCTATGTCACTGTTTAATTAAATTTTCGTGCTGTTTAATTTTTTATAATTATCCCATGTTGCTGATTATTTAAATTATCATGCTGTATCATTTTTTTTATAATTATCATATGTTACTGTTTATTTAAATTATCGTGCTGTATCATTTTTTAATAACTATCCTATGTTACTGTTTATTTAAATTATCGTGCTGTATCATTTTTTTAAATAATTATCATATGTTACTGTTTATTTAAATTATCATGCTGTATCATTTTTTTAATAATTATCTTATGTTACAGTTTATTTAAATTATCGTAGTATCTTAAAAGGATAATGAAAATTTATTAAATTATACTATCGAAAACTATTTTTATATTCATGGTTTGGTTGTTTTTTAAAATGCTAATTTTAACTTTACTACAATGAGATATATCTCAAACCAGATAGTTTTAGAAGATTGTTATACACACCTTGATGAAAAAATCGGTGGCCGGAGTCAATCCCTTGACATCAGTTGACAGAATCTCGCCTAATTCATCACTTACATTATAAATCACATCAGCTACCATTCTGGACTTCTTGTGGTCCCAGAACTGTATTTGGTACTGTTTTATCCTGCCATTAGATACGTCTGGTTCTGACCAATACAAACCTATCTCATGCGGAGATCGAGAAATTACTTCCAAACTTTGAGGAGCACTTGGAACTGAAAAAGTATGTATATGGCAATAAATATGTCCATATAGCTATATAGATCTATAGTAAAAGAAATTAGCACTGTATAAATCTAAGCCTAACAGACAAAACTTGTGATAACTTCTACTACATTTAGGGAATTCTATTACAGCCAATTCATTATAAAGTTGCATGGCTATCATCAATTTCTTGTCTCTACTCCGAAAATCACATGAAAAAGTTTATCATAAAGCTTAGTTACAGACACCTATTAAAAATGGTTGCAAATAATTAGACTTCACTAAACTCATCAGTTCTGTTAATAATACCCACCTCCAGTATATTTAGGAAGTATTTTAGACCACTAAAAGAGCATTAGAGCATTATACCGAGGTTTGCTATCA